>OZ010795.1:2646200-3068700 GCA_963932465.1 Maratus speciosus | reverse complement strand
GAATGGGTAGTCTTTTTCTGAACCCCTCCACTAGTAATAGAGATTTCCGAGCTATGCGAATAAGGTAAACAACTAAGTGGAATAGATGAAAAGATCTAGAATTTCTAGCCTCTTGTTTTCTAGATGAGGAAACGATCACGAATCGCTTCCGTAGCGAGAAAAGATCGCTTGATTTCTGGAACGGTTTCAAAAACTAGAATTACAGTGACTGAAACTGACCTCGTGTTCGCATCTATTGGTAGAGACTTTTATTTAAGTATGACCACGAGACTAGAGCAAAAACCCTCGAGACTCTAGAAATCTCTAGCAAAGAGAACTTATAGGAATGGCATGAAATTATTTTTCTGAACCCCTAAGGGGAAAGTAGAGGAATGGCGCTCACTTAAGGGAAAACATGAATAACTAGTCAAATTTAGACAAAAAAATCAATATTTTATTAACGAAGTATAACTCCAAAGCATAAGGAACAGTTTGCAATCAACTCATTTGCATAAAAGTTTAAGGATTTTTTTTTTTTTTTATCGTTTTATTTAAATAACCATCGATTGAGCGGTCATGCCCGACAGGGTAGGGTCATGGCGCTCAGAGTTTGAGTAAGAAGTAATTTAAGTAAGACAAAAGTCACATATGTAGTCGTGGGCTGTTCACACCACTGCAGACTTTTTGAGACCACTTTACACATATTGTGTTACACATAGGAGGCTACTTTTTTTTTTTGGGGGGGGGGGTTGATTTTCACCACTTTTTTTTTATCGTAAAATTCTCCTTGTTTAATGACATATTAATTAAGGAGAAAACAGGGGAATTTTACCATTTCAAAGAAGTGGTGTTAATCAATAAATTTAAATTTTAAAAAAATTGCCCATTGGCAACACTTCATCTGGAATTCCACGCGAGCGCCATGACCCGCTATCGCCATGTTTGGTTTTAATGCATTATAATTGGCATAACAATGCACTACAAAAATAAATACAAGCATGAAACCCTGGCAAAGGGAGACTTTTCCAGTTTGAGTTCAATTGTAAGATTAGCACATTAATAAATCTAGCTTAAGGAATATTGTAATTATTCTGCTAAATTATTGCTTTCTAAATATTTTCAATAGGTTATGTGTTTCCTAGTATCCATTTTATATATTGACTAGGTCTTAAAGAGTGGCGTCATGATCCCGATACCGTACAGAGGTTGAAAGAAATTTGGTTTATGTGTGCTTACTTTACAGTTATGATTACGGTTAAATTTATAGATACTAAAGATCAAGATTCAGCTTTAGAATTTTACTATTAAAAAATAAACATTTTTTGGAGGTGAAAGAATTTAAAGTCCCTTAAGACGTCACCATTTCCCCGGTCTCCCCTCAGTGAATATATTTTCTATGATAGCTTTGAACGCATTTAAGGGATTCATTTGTAAAAATAAGGCTGAAGCCATCTATCCTGAATTTTATTCCTTGCATTATAAGCGTGGGATAAATTAACCTCCGTTTTTCTTTTTTACATACTAAATTTTACGATAATTTTCAGGAAGTGGGTTCTGCTATTGATGAACAGGCGGAAAAGATTTGCGGTCTTAAGAGGTTAAGGATGTTAAATAGTTTAAAATAACATTTCATACATAAAAAAAAACAATCTGTTCTGAAAAAAAAAAAAGGGGATATTTTTAACAGATTCCAGACAAATTTCTTATTACCCTTAAGTGGTGAGGTGATTTTTTTTTTTTTTTTATACCGATGAGGTGGGGTGTATGTAACCCCGAAATTTGATTTTTTGCGAACTCCTAAACATTAAGAAAATGAAAATAAAATGTCCTGTGAATTTTGTATTATTTACTTGTATAAAAACAACTGAAAAAGTACTGCGTAAATGTACATACATATACATATAAATTCACATATCTAAATAACCACAAAAAATTTGTTTGCAAATGTAGAGCTCCTATATTATTTTTCCGGGGTTCAAAACACCCCACCCCACCAGTTAAGGGTTAATGGGGGCATGGGGGGATTGCTTTTTGGATGAGGCCAAAAATCAAAAACTTTAGAGATATCTCATAATGCGTTGTGTTCGATATTTAACTTTTAATACACTTGCATAAGTGTCAGTATACCGGTGTATAATGTGTGTAGTGTGCAGTTCTCAAAAGAAGCCATTGAAGACGTTTTTAGTGTTCTATTTTAGAGGCACGTCATGGTTGTATTGCCAAAGGCAAGTCAGTGAAGACAGTTTTTTTAAGTGGCATATATTATTTAAGATGCACTTTTCGGTCATGTAACCTGGCGTTGCCCGGAATTAAGAATGTTTGTTCTGAAAAATCAATTTTAAAATTTAATATACAACATAAAACAAACAATAAAAATAAAGCAGTCGAAGTGTTGTAAACATGAGTCAAATCAAAACCCAGTACAAAAATGTATATATAACAGGCGCAATATTTTAGCTAATCTGAAACTTAATACAATCTAACATAAGCTCTTCGAATACTTTAAACACTTGGTATAAGACCGCTCAAAGCATGGCCGAACTCAGTGTTCAGATGCAGAAAAATGGCAAAAGTTTAAAGTTTCATAATAACTCTGTCAATTTCAGCGTTATAGGAACGGGACCTTTTTTTTTGTTGTTTTACTTGCCAGTGTAATAGGAAAATTTTACTAAATATAACTTATAGGACCGGGGGTGGGGGGGTCGTGTCAAAATTTAAATTTCGTAATTTTTTTAAGAAATGTTTTTACTAACCCAATCACTTAAAATATTTCTTTACCTCATTTAAAACATTTTTGAAATTGGAACTATGTCTATGACTAACGGTTTAGGAATCAGCCATTGGACACTGTTGGACACCCTAAGCTTTAACTGCTGATATTGGATAGGTGGCAGATAGGCAGTGATACAAAGGGCTTAACCCTTTAGTGCGCAACTTTGCATATATGCAAAAAACAGTGTTTTGAATTTAATAGATTTTTTTTATTCGTATATACCTCATTCACACTAGAAAATTAAAATAGCAATATTTTCTTTAATTAATAACAGGCATTCCGCTTTTAAATAAAGCGAAATGAGCCATTGAAACTTTCTGGTGTCAAGTCAGATTCTCTGAACAACGTCATTTCTCGAACGTATTCTATCATGAGAATTAAAAGGTAAAAGGTTAAGGTTTGTAAAATAAGTAATATAAAATAAGGTATTTGGACATATACATATTAAAAATATTTACTAATTTGCAATAATTTAGCGTAAAACAGCCACACGACAGTAGTTTTTACTTATATTACAGATGTGCAACAGAAGAAAAGATGGACGTATTATATGAAAAATGTATCTGATTTTTTTTTTCATTATTTTTCCTGTGTCACAAACGTTTCAGAGAATCTTTTTTTTTTTTTCGAAACAAAATAAAAAAATCACGCTTTAAAGAACTAAAACAAACTTTTCCATGAGATGGATAATGCCGTTTATCCGTGTATTTGAAAAAAAATTAAAGTAATTAGGTAATTTTATTTATTAGATAAGGTTTAATACTGTCTACGACGCATATCTGCCCCGTTGGATTCCGTCTCAGAGTTTACTTACGGCGTTGAATTCCAATTTTGCTCAGGGGAGCGGGGGATAAAGATTGCGCTTCTAGATCATAGGAACAAAATCTAAAATCTTCCGTAGGTGTAAATCCTACACTGGTTTACTCTACTGCTTTTGTTAATTTTGTTTGAAAAACAAATTAAAAAAACAGTTTATTTAAAATGAGACTCAAGCTCAGTATTGGTAAGATGCCCTTTTAGAAGGTTCGAAATTCACGATTATCATATGTAAGGGAATTCATTGAATGGCTACACTGTCGATCACTTAAGACTTTACCCTAAATTGTATGTTCAGTTTAAATTTGTTTTGCAAAAATAACTTTTTCACAATATATAGGGCAGGTGGAGGTAACGAGACGCACATTCCATAAATTTTGATTTTTAACGAACACATTGGTTGTAAACTTAAAATGTTACATTACCTTAGGCAAGTGCCACCTTCAGCCGACATTCTGTCAAGTTATAATTTCGTGAGAAATTACAATTTTTAAACAAGAACGAAAAAGATCATACGTCAAGCATCGATTAGGTAACTTTTCCCAACACATTCAGAATAACGTAACAAAACTGCACCGTTTCATAAGTTAAAATAGGATATCTATAATTGAACCACTTGGAAACGCATTAACACATTTGTAAATCCAATTTCAGCCATTTGCATTTACAGTCGGAAAATGATTCGATTCTTAGTGCAGCCCTGTACAGAATATACAGATTTGTATCTATAAAAGACATGCAATCCAAAATGGAGTACAGTTAGGAAATAGATACCACAGTTAAAAATTTCCCCTTCAACAGTTCCCGCTCATAAAGTGTACGTGAATTCTTTTGTGCAGCCCTGTATGCGAGGTACAGAATTTTATACACAACGAATAAGGTGCCAATAGCTATTTAAATTTAAAAGCGCATACCGAAATGGAAGACGCACTTTCAGCATTTATTGCTCAAAGAAGTGCTATAATCGATTTCCTTTGTGTGTCTCTGTCAATCAGCGATCCATGTTACGAATGCCCTATTGTGTAGTCATCAAGTGAAATGAAGTCATTTATAACCATTTCAATCCATTTCGAATAGCGTCATGTCCTTAAAAAATACGCTGCGAACGATTTATCCCCGATTGACCCTAATGTTCTTTTGAGTAAATGAATTGCAGTAGAACCTCTTATCCGAAACTCTCAGTTAACCGAAATCCATTTTTAAAGCTTTTTTTTTTTGTTTTTACTAGCCCATTTCTTGTGCGCAAAATCCATTTTGAAAGCTTTTTTTTTTTTTTTTTTTTACTATCATATTCCTTATGTGCAAGCGGTCCTTTCAGAACTACGAGTACATATAAATATTTAGGATCCCCTTTCTTAAAGTTCTTTCGAATTTAGCTTGAGCTCCAGTAAGCTGCGGAGTGGAGTGAAGAAAACGAACCAATTAGCAATTCTGAAGCTTTTGAATGTTTTCAAAAGGTTTGGCATGCCTGGAGCAGCAGAAAGACTGATACGGGAAAAAGAAGACATACATTAAAAAACTCCGTGATAGAGCTTTAAAGTAAAAGCAATTGAAACTGCGACCCACAAAACATTTTTTCAAACCCTTCTGATATACATAAGGTACTTAATCTCAAAATTAAACTTCAGGTAATTTATTCTTGTTTCTATTGCTTTGTTTTTATGAAGCACCTATTACCATAATAAGAAAATTTTCATCTATTTCTCCTTAATCTTAAAATGGAAGCATTCTCGACTATCCGAAAATTTCGATTTTCTGAACGAGGTCGGCCCGAATTACTTCGGATAATCGAGGTTCTACTGTACTGCAAAAAATAATTGTTTTATTACTTTATACAGAAGTTCTTGGTACAGCCGTGTAAAAAAAAAAAAAAAATAAACACCTCCTCCTAACTCTGCAACTCATAATAGTAGAAAGTGACTGGCACCAATCGATTGGAAATATTGTCTACTTTTAAAGGATGTCTATAAAATTTGCTTAGGTGGGCATCTACCAATCAAAACCAGACTAAGTTTTGTTTTCTTCAATGGCAACACCCCATTTTGACACTATTTCAAATTTTCGGTTCAAGTTATGCCAAGAAACGAAATTCCAGTCATTTGGATGATAAGTTTTTGAATGATAAACATTCAAAATTTAAAGCTTCTAGTGTTAAATTACATTTTCATATTTTTATTAATATCTCCTGAAATGATAATCCTAGTGTGATAATTGTTTCGTTTCTTTATAATACTAAAAAACCCAAACATAAATGCATTGAATTTGTAATTTTAAAAATTTTTATAACATGAATTATGAAATTAATATTCGAAAAAAAATTAATTGCAACCTACATTTATTTTTATATATAAACTGTACTCTTATATTTATTATGTCCTGCTTTATGCAAATTCTCAATTTCAAATTTTTATTACAAGTAGTTTTCGAATTATGAGTAAAAAAGAAAGAAAAATCATGCGTTAAGCATAGATTATGAAACACTTTCTGAATGTTTTAACAAAACTTCGTTATTTAGGGAAATAAGGTAAATAAGAGAACTCAGTAAACATTTTATAAAACGCATAAAACATTTGAAAAACTAATTTCAGTAATTACCGTCCATAGCCAAATACGTATTCCAATTCTTTTGAACAGTCCTGTATTGGATCTGTACGTTGATGTATATACTATATAATGGGAAAATTTAGTTTAGCAAAGAAACGCATATCAGGTTGAAATTCATCTTTCAGCAATTTATACTAATAGATGGAAACATACTTGAGTACCTTTATTACATGCCACTATTTATCTAAAATTTAATTCAAACTAAAACACTTAAAACTACTGAAATTACATTTCCAGAAATTATCACCCATAGACGGGCATGTATCCAACTCTAAGTGGCCCTGTATATCATTTTATCTATGTTCTACAAATATTTCTTAGTAAACTAAGTTTAGTTCAGCGTAAAAATGCATAACTCCTTTAAAATACACCTTTAAGCAATTTATGCTTCGACTCAGTAACCTTTACGAATTCATTTCTGTAAAGGTTATGAACTATATGAGCTATAGCATTTATACGCATTTTATTGTATGCGTAAATAGAGTGGTAAAAGCACATATCATAATTAAAAATACAATTCGAGCAATCATTACTAATATACAGTAATTCGGATACAATAGTATCTGAAATATTTTCAAATACAACGCAAACAACTCCCCTATACCACCATGAACGGAATTATTTTGTGTGGCCCTGTAAAGGAACAATATCTATTCTTTGCTCCGCCTATTCAACAGAATGCCTATTTTAGTGGACTTCATAAATGAGTATCAATTTTTCTATGTTTGAAAGAGTGTAACACCATTAAAAATCATTTGAAACGATTTTTTCCCATTGGCCGTCCTGTAACGGAACACTTTTGATTGTTCCTGTCAATGAACTAAACATGCTACCAACTTCATTTGAAATAGGGAACGTGCTATGCTAGAGGTCACTCGCATACAAAAATTTCAGAACGATCCGAGTCTAATTATTGGAGTTAGAGCGTGGACAGACGGACAGACAAACTGAAGTCATAAACACTTTTCAACTATCTTGGAAAAAGTTAAAAAAACGTTAAAAAAGCATCATTTGAGAAATATATATTTTACTCATTTTATTGAAACATTTGGACTTGCAATAGTGGAAACCAATTAAGCGAATAAAATGTTTATATCGGCAAGAAGTAATACATTAATAGAAGTGACTTGCTCATTCTGGAACATTTCAACCATCGAGTACCGAACTTCCATTGGGATACTGCCCCTAAAATAGGCTCATTTTAAAATAATCTCATCATACGGATTTCATGAAAATTTGGATTGAAGCTCATGGAAGGGTGTAGAATTCATTGTGTCAAACTTGGGTATTGTTAAAGAGTTCGTTTTAATAGGTAGATGGCTCCCTAAGAAAAAATTTATAGACATCCTTTTAAAGTAGACGACTTTATTTCCAATCATTAGTTACCCATCACTTTCTTCTATAATAATTTGTTGTAGAGTCAGTAAAGGTTGTTACTTTTTTTTCCCCACGATTGTACATACTATACTGAATATAAATTCATATAAAGCCATAACAAAAGTATTAACAAGTCCTTTTCAAAAGTTACTTTTGCAAAAACGATAACTTTAGATTTTTTTTTTTTCATATATAACTTTCAGCAAATAAAAAAAAGTAAAGTATTTTGAATTGTATAAAGACAGGCAGCCATTAAAAACTGTATAAAAATAGGACTCGTTGCTTTGCGGTAGAGAAGTTAATAGTTACTTAACTTTATGTGACAGGACTACTATAATTAAAACTCACTTATTCACAAGTCTCTAGCGTTAGTTCTAGACACATAGCGAAATTAATATCTATAGTTGAACTAGAAGCTCTAGTAAATTTCAATAGTACTTATAGTTGACTGAAAATTGAAAGTTAAACTACGAAAAAGAAACTGCGATCTGTGAGACCGCAAACAGCAGTTAAGGCTTAAACCCTTAAATGCGCGAATTTTTATTTCGTTTCGAAAAAATGATGATTCTCCGAAAGGTTTATGACACAGGAAAAATAATGAAAAAAAAAATCACATACATTTTTCATATAATACGTCCATCTTTTCTTCTGTTGCACATCTGTAACATAAGTAAAAACTACTGTCGTGTGGCTGTTTTACGCTAAATTATTGCAAATTAGTAAATATTTTTAATATGTATATGTCCAAATACCTCATTTTATATTATTTATTTTACAAACCTTAACCTTTAACCATTTAATTCTCATGATAGAATACGTTCGAGAAATGACGTTGTTCAGAGAATCTGACTTGACACCAGGAAGTTTCAGTGGTTAATTTCGTTTTATTTAAAAACGGAATGTGTTACTAATTAAAGCAAATATTGCAATTTTAATTTTCTGGTGTGAATTAAGAATATACAAATAAAAAAAATCTGTTAAATTCAAAATACTATTTGCACATATGCAAAGCAGTACAGTAAAAGGTTAAAACAAAAAAAGAATATTGATTTTTAAAAGTAGGTAGGTAGATACCTACGTTCTATATTTTAAAAATCTTAACTAGAAAAGGAAGTTAAGTAGCTATTATACTTCATACAAAATTAACTTAGATAAAAATATAAAGCTTTTCACAACGTAATTGTGGAAAGCGTTGCATCTAACTAAAACGATGGGGCAAAGCCCTGCACCTCAAACTTGTGCGCAACTTTGCCCCAAGACGGTTGCCTGTTTTTACACCATTCTGCAAAATTTTGCATTACTGGCTACCTGCAAGCTTAAACAAATCCGATCGAAATAAACTACACTGTATTTAGAAGCTAAAGAGCTTCCTTCCATTCTCCACTGAATTTTTTGGATTTGTAAGAATCTGTGGTATTGTCAGCTAAACAACGTAAATTTTTAAAAATATTACATCAAAATTCAAAAAATTAAACTTGCCTCATTTTCTTGGCTTGGAGTGCTACTTTCTTCACAAGGTAAGAAACATGACTACCCTTGAAACTGAACTGCCAAATAGCGGTATTGATTGTAGAAATGTTGCTTCCTATTAAATCAGCCAATTTGTGTTTTTGTCCCGTGCGTATCTATATCCCCACCTATCCTATATGTTACCCCACCCCCCCCCCCGCTCCAAGCCCGATTTCAGGCCAAACTAGTTTGGCCTAACGCACATAGGATAAACTATACTTCCATTTTGCGGAAAAAGATTTTTTCAGGACTTTGCACAATAAATAATCTTTGCTTTCAGTTATTTAATCCTTAAGGGGTCTGGTCACTCAGATTCCGATTTCCCCTCACTCATGTAAAGTCTATGGGTATTGAATGCATTCGTCTATTTAAAATATCTCTTCCGGAAATGAATAGTTTTAGCTTCTATTTTTTGTGTCCACTTCTAAAAGAAGTCTATTTTTCTGAGTTCTTAAACTATTTCTAAAGTATGGACTTCATTTTATAGGAAGTGTTAAAATCTGACTCACAGTTCGCTCGCTTTTAACACACAAAATATCAAATTGAGCATAGATTTTAGAAATAGTTTGAAAACTAAGAAAAAAAGATATCCTTTAAGAAGAGTACACAGAAAAAATATGCTAATAAATATTAAATTTAAAAAACCAAAAAAAAACGACTGCGTAAGAAGCAAACTCAATTATTTCTCATCCATGTGAAACTATTTTTATATTACTTACCTATTTTTTATTTACTTGTATTGATGACTTTTAAGTTGTGTTTAATGGTTAGTTCCTATCTATGAACACTATTCTAATGAGGCCTATAGATGTCTAGGATGGTTAGAGTTGCAGTCAAGCTACAGATCCTACCTACACAACTTCCAGGCTATGTCCTATTTAAACGGAGCTTCTGTCTCTAAAATAGTCACTGAAACAGTCTTCATTTTGAAAGACCTATGCCACTCAATAGGGTGCGTAAATTTTTTTTTCGTCTCTACCGCCATTTTGAATTTATAAAAACAAAGCCAAGCCTATAACCATCGGACGGTTAAGGCGAATCGATAAAGACCTCATTCATTAAAATCCATCCAGCCGCATGGATGTTTCGAGGGTATAAAGAAATCCACATACCCAGATATGCGTTAAACACATAACCTTTCTTGGCAGTCTGATAAAAATGGGAATTCCCCGAGAAGATATTTTAAATAGACGAATCCATCAAAAGTCCATAGACTTAACATGACACAGGAGAATTACGAAACCGAGTGACCAGCCCCCTTAACTGCGGCCTCACAAACCGCTGCTTTCTTCAATTTTCACAGTTGGAATCCAGTTTAACTATATAGATATTGCTTAAATTTCGTTTTTTTTTTTTTTTTATACTTTAGAAATATCACTAAATACTTCTGAATGGGTGAAATACGAGTATATTATTCCTATACATAAATTTTAAATACAGAAATGGTATTTTATGGAGTTAGGTAGCGTTTTATTCATTTTTAGATTAAGCGGTCTCGTAGACCGCTCTCACAGTAGTTATGCGACAATTTTTGTCTCAGCAGTTAACACTGAGGTCTAAGCCCGAGTGTCACTCGGGTTGCCATTGTCAGTGAAGCCAACTAAGCCCGAGAATATCTCGGGTCAAGTTTTAATTCTCCGAGATATAAAAATACCTACTATGAGTTCGCGGTCTTTTCGGATATTATCTACGAACCTTTTACTTAAAAAAAAAAAATACGAGGCAGAAGTAAATCTATGAAAATATGTAGATTCAGAGCTTCATTCGAACTCGTTGTGAACCTTGTGGTGTTGCTCTTTGTACTTTGAAATCGACCACACAAAAACAAATTTTACTCAATGTTTATATACAAATAAAACCTATATTCAGATATTTGTACAACATTTGGGTAAGGTTTTATTCAAGTCTGTAAAATTTTATGTAAAAAAAAGGGATTTTCTTATGCGGAATTTTTTTTAATATAAAACATGCTTTTTTCAATCATTTCACATTCAATATTAATTTTTAGTGCATTTAATGAGTTCCTTTACTATGAATAAGAAGAGTTTGATGTTTCTCTCTATTCTAAAAAGAAGTAACTTATGCTGTCACTGCCGCCGGTTTTGAATTTTTTGTGACCGGAGGTCTTTCTTCTTTAATATTGAGAAAAGTGTTGCATACAAAAATATGACAATCGGTGTTATTAGAGAAATGTTGGATAAACACGCTGATGCAGACAGTTTTCAAATCGAAGAAATATTTTAAGATATATTTAAGGTTAAAGTGGATCAAAATCGTTTCATTGAAAAAGCTTTTGAGGAGCAAAATCTATACATGGGAATTGAATCCTTTTTAGATCCTTTTATACATTAGAAGTTCCCGATGTGCAGACTGCATTTATTTTTTTAATTGGACTCATTTTTTGAGGACTTATTTCCATTTTAAACTCAAATTTTCAGCATTTTAAGACATTTTTACATCTTTTAGAAAAGGGTATTTTATAGTGTTGCCAATTTTTTAAACAGCGAAAAGAATATTTCCTTCATGTTAAAAATTTATTGACGCGCGACTATTATAAACAAGAAAAAAACCTTTCAAATCAGAATTAAAGGATTATCTATTAAAAGCAGGAAAAATATGAAAATGACGTCCTAAAAACTATATTGACATGTGAATTTTAAAAGAAAGAAAACTGTAAAATAATAAAGCGTAATAACAACATGCGTAAAATAATAACATGCGTTAAATTCGTAAATGGAGGAAATGACGACCTCTTTAAAATGGCCAAACAACACTATTACCAAACAGTTTAAATTAAAAAATATACTTGCGCGAGACATTTATTTCATATTTTGAGAGGATCTTTGAAACTCTTGTGAATTCTAAGAAAACGCAAATATTTCCTTTCTAACAACAAAAGTATTTTCCCGTGAATATTAAAATCAGAAAGGCGATCCAATGAGCGAGCTTTTAGAGTTTGCGGTGTCTGAAGGGGGGTTGGCGAGCGTTGCTCGTAGGGGGCAGAGTCCCCTAGTATAATGAAATAAAATTATTAAAATACATATCTTCCAGGTGTTTTTTTTTTTAAATCACGAAAAGTACCCAATACCCTCAGTCCAGAGGGAGATATGCCGTTGAAACAGCTCAGACCTAGGAGTGTTAAGGATTAAGAAGAGGACAGCTTAAAAAAAAAAAATAATCAAACTTCATGGCTTCTACGAATTAAAATGAATAAAAACAATTTGATTATATTCCAAAACACGTTTTAAAATCAAAGACAGCTTTGAAGGAATTATTAAAAAAAATTTGCAGTCATCTAGTGTTTATTTGTCTGGAAGGTACGAAAGTAAAAAATTAATTTAAAAAATCTAAAAACCCGACAGCGTAAAAAACGAACTTATTAATTATTTCTCATTAATGTGAAACTATTTTTTTTATTACTTACCTATTTTTTATTTATTTACTTGTATGGATGACTTAATTGTGTATGGTTAGTTCCTATCTATAAACACCGTTTGGACGAGGCCTATGTCTATGAAGGTGATTAGAGTTGCAGTCAATCTAGAGATCCTATCTGCACAACTAACAAATAATCAATGAAACATCGTCTTCTTTTTGAAAGATCTATCCAATGATACGCCTCTCAACATAGTGCGTAAAAAAATTTTTTCGTCGCTACCGTCATTTTGTATTTTACAGTCGCCATTTTGAATTTGTAAAAACAAAACCTAGCCTATAACCATCGAACGGTTAAGACGAATCGATAGAGACTTCCTTCGTTAAAACCCATCCAGCCGTTGGGATGTTTCGAGGGTATAAAGAAATCCACGTACCCAGATACGCGTGAAACACATAACCCTTCTTGGCAGTCGGGTAAAAATAAACAAATACAATCTATTCAAATGGTTGCAAATCACAAAGAGTAAACTCTTCTGCTTCATTTTATGGAGCAGGAAGGTTTTGAAATGCATCACAATCATTTTCAGAGGTCGTAAACTTTGCGTGTACTCCTAAAATTGTGAAACAAACTTTCAGGGAAGATAATATGCGATCAACGCAAACATTTTTTGTATACACTCAATCAGCATTGCAATCCAGAACGCGTCACTACAAGCTGAAATTGAAATTTCGTTCGCAACTTTGACAATAATGAGGCTGTTTTAGCGAGATTCTCATCGCGTTAACTTTGCGTGTATGAAATGGGGTGATGTTATTGAAGTGGTGGAATTAATGAAGTGGTTTCTATAGAAATCAAATTGTGGTTAAACTTAAACTAATACTACGTGCAAACTACTTAAAAGATGAGACAATATTTAAACAAGTTGGAAATTGCTCGTCAAACGTGGCAAATGAGGTTCGTACGTACTATAACTAGTTTTAGAATTATTTTTTGCACCCCATATTGTACTGAATGTATAATTTTTCGCACTTCATAAGGTGCATATAGTCTGTAACATCATTAAAATGCACTTCCAATAATATTTTTCCCATTCCCCGTAATGTAACGGAACACTTTTGACTGTCCCTGTCATTAAACTATACATCCGATTTTCATAAAATTTGAAATGGCTCGACAAAATTTTGCAACAATCATATGTTTAAAATTTCAGACCATTCGGTTGGGTAGTTTTTGCTCTGTTACATGCGGACAGACAGACGGACGGACTGAACGACGACTATAGGTGCTCAGGGCCGGCCCAAGGACATTTTGGCGCCCGTGCATGCGTCCGTCGGGGCGCCCCCAACCCCCACTCCCGCAAGAAAAACTGCTTGACTGCAAGAAAAACTGTTCTTATTTTTATTTATTTATTTATTTTTTATATTTGTAATTTTAATACATACTAGGGTGAGACCCCAGTAACTGACACATCAGTAGAAATCTAACTGAAATAAGCATTTTCTCGTAAAATCCTACAAAATGATGCTATCTAGACGAACTTATTTGTTCTAACTTTTATAACTTATGTCTCAGTTATTAGTTTTTCAAAACACAGAAGGTGTCAGTTACTGAAGTTTTTGACTATATTATGAAATGTTAGTAATAAAAAGCATAATTTTTCAAAATTTTACCATCAATAATTTTTTAAAGTATTTCTACTATAGTTTCAAAAAATAACAGCAAGAATAAAATATATTTATAACTCTGTAACAGTGATTTGAAGAAAAAGGAATCCTTAAGGTGTCAGGAGTTCCATCCTATTGCTAATTATTTAAGTGTTTCAAAAATAGATAAAAGTTTTTAAATTTAGTCCCATCTTTGAGCTTGAATTTGGTAAATTGTAAAATCAAGTCTCAAAATGGAAATTTCAATTTTGTAGTAATTATCCATCTTAATGTATAACATTACAATCTAAAAGTAAAGCACAAGATACCACAATTGGCACTTCGCAAGAATAACAACAATAAGTTAATTAAAATAAAAAACTAGAATAATATAGGAACTTTTACAATTACAGAAGAAGAACTACTAGTAAGTAGCAACTATGAAAGGTGAAAACAGTAACCTGTTTTCGTTATTTGGTACATAAAAAGTACGAATAACTTTCATATTTAACTATCAATTTTCGTAAATGCTCAGTTTTCATGTTGAAAACTTTCCAAAAATTGAAAAATCCAGTTTTCTCTTCAGCTAATTCCGGAAATATAATATTCTTATTCTTTCTTTTCATTTTTGGAATGGTTCTTTTTCTCTTCTTTTAAAACAAAATTTTCTCTCTTTGCGATGGTTTTTACCAAAAGAACAAAAAATTAAGCAACTTAAAATAAGTAAACATTAAGTGCGTGTGTTGTTTATGTCGGCCAGTTATCTTCACTAGGGATATGGGACCGAAGGGAGGGGGGCGTTGCCCTCCGTGGAGGTCTTTCTAAAGGATCCTAACCCGTATGTACGCAAGGTAATCCAAGGTTCGAAGAAAACCGCGGGAAACTCCGAACGATTAGGCCGACGGGCGCGATTGTGTTTGAACCCAGCACCTCCCGTCTACCAGCTTTGAGAGCAGAACTTCTCGGTCATGGTGGGGCATAAACATTAAGAAAAACTATGATTGATATTAAGAGTTGTATTTATTGTAATAAGGAATATGCTTAACAAAAAATGTCTCCCCCAAAAGTTTGCCCTTTTCTGGGTTTCGTTCTACTGGCGCCCATGCTAGAACTAAACAAACCATCACAAAGAAAGCTAAATGTTTAAGTATTCCGAATGTATGTCTTAGCGCCGCGCCGCACTGAAATTGGATAAACTAAGTGTCAATTGTATAGATCCAGTTAAATTATAGGATATTGGTGTACGATATCATAAAAAAAAAAAAAAAAAGTTCTGCATTGTCAATCTTATGTTGTTTTATTCATTACGTTAGAACTCTTGGCTCCGGTTAATGAGAAACGAAAGTAAAGTAATTCTGCTCAATTTCTGTTTATTAGATCTGCAAATAATAAAGTGCATGTCATTGGCGCGAGTGGAAGAAGGGGCGGGAGGCAAGGAAGGACCTTTGCCCCACTCAAAAGATTGGTTATCTTGGATGATTTTTTTAAAAAAGGAAGGGGCTAAATTTACTTTTTTTTGCTTAATTTTAAATAAGAGAAAAATCTCGCTTAGGTATATAAGCCTGTATATATTATAAAAAGGCTTAGCACGATATTATCCCAAAGAAACTCCACCACTAAGTAGATTTCGTTCTTCTAGTATTTAAGGGGCAAATTATTTCACAAAAGGAGGAAGAATCTCTGTAATATTGAAAGGAATTCCCTTTCGGTTTAGAAAAAGTTAGAAACAGTATCAAATACATTATCTGATTCCAAAAAAGTCTCTTTTTTTAATTTTAGTCAAATTTCCAGCAATTTTTATGTTTAAAATTTGCTTAAAATTTCAGTTATTTAAATTCTAGTAGTGCAAAATATTTATTGTCTAAGGAGAGCCGAAGACTATATTTCACTAATAAATAATCCTTAAGGCTGTTCTCAAATTCAACTTCCTGACATAATTTTTAATTTATTTTTGTTCGAAAATGCATGAAACTAGCTGGTGTTGTTGTTCAGAAACTATGTCATCAAGCTGTTTTTTCCATTTTTTTTTTTTTTTTTTTTTTTTTTGGCAAACACAATAGATTTTTCAGAAAATAGCGTCAAAGTGGACGTTTTGAACCAAATTTCCGCGCGAAAGTAGAAAAATCACTCAAGAGCGGGCGAAAAACGGGTTTGTCACGTGATTGAAATCGCTTATAACTCAATGGGTAATTAATTGATCAAAAAATGGAAAAAACAATTCAATTCCAAATCGCTTCCATGACCAGGCGTTTTATATCCAATTTTATATGGTTGACCAATTTTATATCTTTCCGTTAAAAAAGGAATTTGTAAATGTGTCAGAACGTTTTGGGCTTGTTGAGCAGAGCAGTTAAGAACAGCTTTAATGATGATTGAAACAGTGCGTCATTATAACGCAATTATATATTTCTATAGCGTTATTTTTTTACTGGCTTTCTGCTTAGTGTTCCTTTCAGACCCTATGTTTCGGAAAACTGAGGCTGTACATAAGTTCAAAGAATACAGCATGGGCGCCGGTTAAGCAAAATCCCTGAAGGGGGGAGATTTTGGAGCAAATGTGTGCCTGTAGTAAGAATAGAAATAGTTCAATCGCTTCAGCGTCAGCGGAACTCCGACTCCCTTCCCTAGTTTAAGATGACAAATATTGGAATAATTAAACCCCAAAAGGAAAAAAAAAAAACTAAAGATTTGGAATGCAGCTCATTAATTGTACTGTTGCTAGAACATTTTCCTAGATGGGGCGAAGCTTGCGCCTGAGAGGCACTGCCTTCCATGACATGTGCAAGAAAGAAACGCTGGTTCTGGTAAGAGCTTTATTATCACAAGGGCAAATGAATGCAACTGGCCAGGTTCTCTAATATACCCTCCCTCTCATACCACCAAAATTATTTTTAATTAGTAGAAATTGTGGATAAAAGCATGTTATAGGTGGTCCCATCTGAATCTTTGTCCCACGCACCAGGGCGCCATGTAGAGTTAGTCGGGACTAGTTCTGCCGTTCTCGGCTTAGGGCACGACGTCCTTCGTAATTTCAATAACTGACAACTTTCAAATACTAAGAGCATGTATTGTAACTTTAAATATTCTATTTTTTCTCATTCGCATGAAAATTACTCATTTAAACGAAATAAATAAATGAGTCAAGCTGCTACTTGAAAAATGTTTGATTTGACTCATTTCTACTTATTTAATATCCCAACAGCAGTTTAATAAAATAGTTAGTGAACGACTGAATCGTATTGTCTCGATACTGCGGTCATTTTAATAAAAATTATTTACAAACATACTTTTGGTTACATGCCCTTTTTTCATTTTTAACTTTTGACAAAATTTCTGACACTAATAAATAATTGATTATTAGCAGAAGAAGATGAGCTCGTATCCAAAAGACACTGCTAGAAAAAAACTTTTTCAAATACGTCTGTTTTTCATTTTAAAATTTCTGCACCTTCAAGTTCCTAAGGATTTCTTTTTTCCGGTCATCTGGGAGCCTGTCTCAATTCCCTATGGAATAAGAGGACTCTAGAATAATGTAGTTATAAAAAGCCGAAAGTGATACGAGTTCACCATAAACCTGTGAAAGTCGAAATTAATTAGCATGATTTGAATTAGGTAGTTCCTGAGGTTCACGATTCTGTTTCTTTTCTCAGTATCATGAAGCAATTTAAGCATTAATATCTTAAAGGCAATTCCATTCAAATAAAGAACAGCAGACGCTGTCTGCATGCAAAAATTCAGCGCCTTTCAATTCTTTTTTAAACACGACGAAGAATCCTTTCTTGAGCTGGCCAGAGCCTAGCTATAAAAAACTGTAAAAGGAAAAAAAAAAACGCAAAATATAAAATATTTTTTATTTGTGCTCTTGTAGCCGCCCTTTCATCTGGTAGGCGCCCCTCAGGCTCGGCGCCCCGTGCGGTGGCACACTTCGCACACGCCTTGGGCCGGCCCTGTAGGTGCTACGTATTTATATAATTACAAACGCACCTAAAAATATTTTTAATTTCTTTAATATCCTTAGTACTTTCAACTATAAAAACATAGCCTTCGTCAGAGGAATTAAAGAAATACTACTGTTATGAACGTCTTATTTTCAAAATTCACGGTGGTGTCAAAAGGAGTGAAAGTGGAAGTCCATTTTTAGATCCGGAAAACATTGGGAAAATAAAGCATGGATATAGGGAAGTGGAATATTACTCGTTTTATGATTTCTCGTTATAGTTTTATTTTCCCAATGTTTTCCGGACCTAAAAATTGGCTTCCACTTTCACTCCTTTCAACACCATATACGTGAATTTTGAAAATAAGACGTTAATAGCAGTAAGTATTTCTTGTATTTCTCTGATAAATGCTATGTTTTTACAGTCGAAAGTACTAAGGATATTAAAGTAATTTAACATCTTTTAAATATTGTCTCATCTTTTAAGTAGTTTGCACATAGTGTAAGTTTAACTTTTTAAAGATGAATTAAGCATTCTATTTATTTACCAAATTGTGGTTTAGAAGGCATTTTTTTATCTTTCAGTTTTCAGATCCACTGAAATACATCATTCTTTGGTTTACATGACTGCACATTTTAAGTTAGTAAAACATTTATTTTGCAATTTTGTTTTGCATTTATTCCGAATTTTAGCCTAATTAGGATTCAACATTTTCAATGTAAACGAAATTTTCCTTCTTCACAACATGTGAGCTTTGATCCCCCCTCCCCCCGTTGCTTGCATTTCATGTTATTTTGAAAAAAAAAATTTCTTTAACAATTAGTTTTTTAGAAATGCAACAAAGCTATCGATTTCCAATAGAAAATTTTGCATTTGATTTTGTTTTGTAGGCAGAGTAAAATATATGAATATTGAAAAGCTATTAAACGTTTGCCAGCGTACTTATCTTTCCAATACTGTATCTCTGGGAAAAGTTGTAAACCAAAGATATCTTGCAGTAAAGCCCATAATGACCGTCTTGTAAGACATGAGAGAAAATACCCCTGATGAATTACTCTATTATCCAATTACTCTCATTTCATGTGGTAATTGGGATCAAAGAGTTTGTTTTTTTGTTTTGTTTTTTTGAAAAAACATTGTACCAGGTAACATGGTACACTGAAAACAATTCTTTACGCATTTCAAGAGACAACTACCTACTGAGTAAAATTATACATAACGTTACTATGTAGTCCAGGACCATTCTGCGCAGAGAGCAACACACGTAACGCAGGCTTTCATTTTCATTTATTCAATTATTTATTAAATTTTAATTTTAACTGTGATTCTAGATGGTATGGTAAATACGTCATTACCATATTTTTTTTAATTTAAATGAGTGGCAATAAAACTCAAATATATCATTTAATGTCATTACTCAAAATTTGCTTTTTTTTTTCTAAGTCACGCGCGTAACTTTTTTAAAAAGCTATTTAAAAAATAACTATTCTATCAAAATGATAGGTTTCTGCATGAAAGAATACGGTAAAGGGTATATTTTTTAAAGAACTTTTGTTTGGATTTTTAAATAAGAAATTTATTGGAAAATCCTCAATTAGAAATTTTTTTTTATCCAGATGTGACACACAACATGAAATGACCCTCCACTTCATTCTCTGGCAATTGATTGCCAAGTTCAAATCGTCAAAAAGTGATCTTTATGACCCCTACCTCCCCTATTACCCTCTTAAATATATTTTCATAT
Organism: Maratus speciosus; assembly: GCA_963932465.1. Taxonomy (NCBI): domain Eukaryota; kingdom Metazoa; phylum Arthropoda; class Arachnida; order Araneae; family Salticidae; genus Maratus; species Maratus speciosus. The sequence goes on along the minus strand of OZ010795.1, from coordinate 3,048,938 downwards.
TAGGAATTTACATTCATATTATTAAAAAGTAGGAAATGGGCCTGTTCCATTCCTCCCCGCTACCCTCTTTTATGTTACACTTCTTTTATAAACAAAAATGCTATTTTAAGGCTTTGTTAAAACTATGGAAATATACAGTGTGATTTTTCCTTAAATAGAGAAACTATTGCATCTACGCATAAACAAGTCATTCATATACAGAAAGCATAAAAAGTATAGGAAACAATTTTACTTTTGATTCTTGAAATAACATTTTCTCTTTATACAATTCCAAGCTTTTGCAGATCAGTTACTTTTTGCAACTGAAGATTGGGCTACCATTGCTTCATTTAGTGCGTAAGGGATGAAATGTTTAGAGTGATACATAAAGAGAAAAACTTACTGCAACATTCCACTCCACTCTCCCTATACTCTCAATTTGTATGTTGTTTGTAAAATAAGTTTTATATATGTGAATCTCGTGAATTTTCCCTTTTTTGGAAAAGTTCCATTTATAACCCCCCCCCCCCCCCCCTTCAAGTTTTATTTCTCTTTTTTCAGGAATTTCCTTCCATTTTTGTTTCCGTATCTCCTCAATGAATATATCTTGTGGAATTTAATTGTATTGAATCCCTCCACATAGAACTGTATCAGGATGGCATACTTCGCTATGCACGCTACCAAACCTTGGAAAGGAGTGTTTCTTTCGAAGGATACTATTAATGTTTTCCTTTATTTTTACGCATTAAGAGGGCGGTGGACGTTAAAAATTTGTTTTCTTAATTTTCATCATAGAGATGCAAAGTTGTGAAAATATACATTTTACCATAAGTATATAGAACACCTTAAAATAAAATTTCTAATCTGATTATAATTTTACGATTTTTTTTAAATTAAATTTTAAAACTATATTTTAAAATGCTCCATGCTTCTTAATAAGTTATTTCGTCTTTTTTACATTTTAATCACTTAAAACTATGACAAAAAAAATTTGTATCCAATTTCTAATCCTTTGATTAGCTCATTTTTTAGAGATTTTCTTTCTGAATTCCATATCGATTTTCATCCAAATTTTGCCTTTTAATAAGTTAAAAATCAAAAATAATTATCTTAATGAAGTCGAATTTTAAAATGCATGCACAGTTTCTTTGTAAGCAATATCAGGATTCTTCCTTATGAGTTTCATAAATTTTAATAACAAATTAAGAGCATTTCAAAAGATCTACAAACGCTGAAAAATCAGTTTTGAGAAAAATTTATTTAAAGTATAGTAAAGGACCGAAAATAGGTTTGTGTACAAAATTCAAACGCTTGTCACTTTGCAAAAAATAATCGCATCTGCATGAGTTTTTTTTCTAAAGTGGCTCAGAACAAACTGGAGAATACGAATACGCACGAAAATTATTTTTGCTCAAATAAAGCTTCACGGTCCCCTTAACATTTAATTTATTAAAAAATCCCTCTAAAAATATTTGCATATTGGCAAGTTACATTTGTCGTATTAAAAAGAAGGAATTAGACATCTCCCTTCTGTGGCATGTTCCATTCCTCCCCACTACATTTTATGTTACACTTCTTTTATAAACAATCACGTATTCGTGAATGTTTACTCTTCTAAAGCCTTTTTCGTGAATTTTTTAGACGACACCAGAAGATGGGCACATTCATTTAATACATTTTAGAAGGATATTGCCAATTAAAATTAAACGATTAAAATTAAATGATTTCATAAGGATTTTGTGCAACAGTTATAACTTCGCTCCAATCTTGTTTAAAAAATATATTTTTTAGTATTTTTTAGAATTAGGTAATGTACAGTCGTGGTAAAAAAAAAGTAAACACCCCTTAATAACAAAATGATGAGCAGAAAATGATCGTAGGAGAAAGTTAATGGTACCACACGATGGTTAATAAAGTATACTTTTAAATGATGTACATCAAATTTGCTTAGGCGGCCATCTACCTATTAAAACGAACCATAACTTTGTTATTTTTTCAATAGCAGTACGCAATTCTGACAGCATCAATGAACTCTGCACCCTTCCACTAGCCTAAAAACAAATTTTTACGCAATTCGTACGATAATGTTCCGAGAAATTATTTTAAAACGAGCGTATGTTAGGGGCTGTATCCAAATTGAAGTTCGGTACTCGATGGTAGCCCGTTTCTTGATCAAGGCATCTTAAGCGCCGCTCAAAGCGGTCACTGAACACTGCTAGATTACAGAATAGCAGAAGAAATTCCAAAATATCGAGTCACTTCTATCCTAGACGGCCCCTTAAACCATCCTTTTGCCAAGCATCATTTAAAAACTATTTGGAAGAAAAATGTGAAATTTTGGATTTCCATAAAGTAGGACTTAATAAACCTAAATCCATCCAAAAAATGGTAGGTTGCAATTCATAATTTTTTCGAATATTAATTTTATAATTAATAATTCATATATTATAAAAAATGCAAATTCAACGTATTTATGTTTGGGTAATTTGGTATTATTGCTACACAAAAAAATGAGCACATTAGGAGTATAATTTCAGGAGGTATTAATGAAAATGTAATTTAAAATTAGAAGCACGCCATTTTGAATGTTTATAATTTAAAAACTTATCATTCAAATGACTTGAAATTAGGTGTCTAGGCATCGTTTGAACCGAAGATTTAAAATATCTTGTTAAAATTAGGTATTATTGAAAAAAAATGAAGTTTGGGTTCGTTTTAATAAGTAGATGGCCCCTCTAAGCAAATTTATAGACATCATTTAAAAGTAGACTATTTCCAATCTTTCGGTAACAGTCACTTTTTTCTACGATAATTTGTTGAGGAGTTAGTAAGAGGTGTTTACTTTCCTCCTCCCCCCCCCCCCCCCCCCACGAATGTACATAAGCAACACTTGCTGGAAGTGAGATTACAATTTTGGTATTTCAATCAGACTAATATTTTGAATTTAAAATGTATAAACTCTATAGATATATGTTCTATAGCTTATATGCATAAATTCTATAGATGCTATACAGAGCTGTTCAAAGACTTCCACAGTCCATTTCTGTTGATCGCCGGAAATGGCTGAAAAGAAATTTTAAACTGGGCCACGTGTCTTAAGTGAACTCAATTTTTGCATACTATGTAGACAATGTACAAATCTATAGTTCCTATACAGGGTTGCACAAAAAATTTCGGATAATTTCTTGACTTTAAATTGTGTTATGCGTTTTCTTTCACAACATTCAATGGTGAAACATTTTCAATGGGCTGGAAAGCGAGTCACAATCTATGCTGGATGCATGATTTTTCTTCGTTTCTTTTGTAATTATATCCATTTCGACCCCCATCTCGCTGTAGGGGGATTTTCGAAATAGGCATGCTATAGTGAGGCAATACAAAATTATTTCTTTTATGGCAAATATTCGTTAAGTAAAACTTTTTTACTCTTTATATGAAACTGGTAACTAAAAGTAAACTAGTAAATACATGAATATTCAGTACGTGAATTTTCACATTGCTAAGGGATCGGAGTTGTAGGCATATACCCTTAACCTTTAACTGATGTGACAGAAATTGTCGCTTAACTACTGTCAAGCGGTCTATGAGACCATTCCATCTAAAGAGGATTAAAAGGCGCGATTCACTCATAGGATGGTGTTTTTGTACAAAACTGTTATCATTAAAATTCCCCTATTCAAAAGTCTCTGGTGATAGAACTAAAATTCCAAACGAAGCAAAATTTCGGTAGTATTTATAGTTAAACAAATTTACAAGTTAAGCTATAAAAATTGAAAAGTGTAAAGTACTGTTTTTACAAATATAAAAACTTATAGGGGAAAGTAGGGGAATTCCGCTCACTTAAGAGAAAACATGAACAGCTAGTCAAATTTAACTGCGTTAATAAAAGTGATTTTTTGTGTGTCCAAAGCATAAGGAACAGTTTGCAATCAACTCATTTGCCTAAAAGTTTTAGGATTTTTTTTTATCGTTTTATTTAACTAACCATAGATTGAGCGGTAATACCCGACACGGTAGGGTAATGGCGCTCAAAATTTGAATACAACATTTAGGGGAGACCGGGGGGGAATGGCGACACCTTAAGGGAATTTAATTTTTTTTCACCTCAAAAAAATGTTTATTTTCTAATAGTAAAAATTCTGAAGCTGAATGATGATCTTTAGTATGTGTATAAATTTAACCGTAACCATAACTGTAAAGTTAGTACGCATACAAAAAATTTCAACCTCTGTACAGTGGCGGGATTACCCAGGATACTGGGGTCATTCCGCCACTGTATCGGGGTATTGACGCCACTCTTTAATGACCTATTAAATACATAAAGTGGATACTAGGAAACACATAACCTACTGAAAATATTTAGAAAGCAACTAATTTAGCAGCATAATGAATAATTACAATGTTCTTTAAGCTAGATTTATTAATGCGCTAAGCTTACAATTTGACCCAAATTGGAAAAGTCACCCTCTGCCAAGGTGGCGGCATGACCCCGAGAGGACAATATTGCGGAAATTCCCAAGCAAAGCCGAAAGAAAAACCGAACTTGTTCAATACATTGCATCAAAATGTTGGCGAATGCATGTAGATGACGGGTAATATCTTAAGTACCTAATGTTACAATAAAATGTGTTTACTTCTACTCATTTGAATCTCCCAAATAAGGAGCAACTAGACGAAAACTAAATTTTTCACTAGAACAAGCGAACGACGTGCAACAAACTATTCTCTCTAGGCACTGTTTCTATTGTTGGCCACTACATTGCAGGCGCAATCACTATCTCAAACTGTCGTTCGTTTTTAAACTAGGGGGGGGGGGGGGGGGGGTAGCGGCATAACCTCGAGTGGCACCATTCCCTCGGTCTCCCCTAGGTACGAGAAAAATCACATATGTTAGTTGTGTGGGCTATTCTCACCACGGCAGACTTTATGCGTCCACTTTCCACATATCATGCAGCGAAACCCACCATGCCGGAAAGTGTTAAAGAACTATACTTTTTTTAAAATTCAGGTTTTTATTGCCACCATTTTTTTGAAATCGTAAAATTCGCCTTCTTATACACTTTGTCGACAGATTAATTAAGTCGAAAACAAGGAGAATTTTACCATTTCAAAAAAGTGGTGTCAATCAAGAAATTTGAATTTTAAAAAAGTAGCACACTGGCATAACTGTTTCTGGTAATCCAAGTGAGCGCTATTACCCTTCATAGCCACGTTGGATTTTAATGCATTTTTAGTGCGTAGCAACGCACTACAAAAATAAATAAAAGCATGAACGTACAGCTAAATGCATATATTTTGTTGACAATGTTTGAAATTAACATTTGAAAATAAGAATGTACACTTACCTTCAAAGTTAGATGTTGTAGTATTTTATAATTAAACAACTGTAAACTAATAATGTGATGACATAAAAATACTTTCCTTTCGACGGTTACTATATCCTTACTGGGAACTTACGATGAAGTTCGCTAGGTGCCGGTACCGATTGCACGTTTTAAATTCTATTCTGTTCACAGATATTTGAGTGAGCGGGATTAGCCTTCTGAGCGTCATTACCCTACTTTCCCCTATCTCTGCAAAGACTGTTAGAATTGAAAAAATATGTTTGCATCAGTTAACTTTAAGCATCTAATTTCATAATTCTTCAAATAGGAAAAATGTTTTTTAGACAAATTTCGTGATTTTCAAAGTCCATTCACCCCTTAACACTTGTTATTGTAGAAAACACCATAAATGAAAATACCAGAGTACGTCAGAAGTAAGGTTGTCTTCGCCAGAAACAGCAGATCTTCACCTTGTAAAATATTTTATATACGGTACATGTGCGTTATAAGTTACAACTAGAAAAACTCATTGATCCAACTGTAAACAGTATTTTTGTATAACCAAAATTTGTCATGTTTTCAATCATGAATAGAATGTTAAGAATTATGCTTATAATTTTCAATATAGGGGAAAGTAGGGGAATGGCACTCATTTAATGGAAAACATGAATAGCTAGTCAAATTTAGACAAAAAAATCAATATTTTATTATCGAAGTATAACTCCAAAAGCATAATAAACAGTTTGCAATCAACTAATTTTCATAAAAGTTTTAGGATTTTTTTTTTTTATCGTTTTATTTAAATGACCATCGATTGAGCAGTCATGCCCGATATGGTAGGGTCATTGCGCTCAGAGTTTGAATGCAACGTTTAAGTAAGACAAAATTCACATATGTAGTTGTGTGGGCTATTCATACCACTGCAGACATTTTGTGACCACTTTACACATATTATGCACACATATTGTGTTAGTGGGCTACTTTTTTTATATTTAAATTTTTTTTTATTTTCACCACTTTTTTGAAATCGTAAAATTCTCCTTGTTTAATGACATATTAATACATGCGAAAACAGGAAAATTTTACCATTTCAAAAAAGTGGTGTCAATCAACAAATTTGAATTTATAAAAAGTTCCCACTGGCAACACTTTTTCTGGAATTCCACGCGAGCGCCATTACCCGTCATCGCCATGTTGGGTTTTATTGCATTATAATTGGCGTAACAACGCACTACAAAAATAAATAAAACATGAAAGTACAGCTAAATGTATATATTTTGTAGACATAATGAGTAAATTAATATTTGAAAATAATAGTGTACACTTACCTTCAAGTTAGATGTTGTAGAATTTTATAATAAAACAACTGCTAACTAATAATGTGATGACATAAAAATACTTTCCTTCCGACGGTCACTCTATCCTTACTGGGAATTTAAGATGAAGTTCGTTAGGTGACGGTGCCGATCGCACGTTTTAAATTCTATTCTGTTTAGAGATATTTGAGTGAGCGGGATTACCCGCTGAGCATCATTATCCTCCTTTCCCCTACCTCTGCGAAGACTTAGAATTGAAAAAATATGTTTGCATCAAATAGCTTTAAGCATCGAATTTCATAATTCTTCAAATAGGATTAATATTTTCAAATATTTTTTAGCCGAATTTCGTGATTTCCACAGTCCATTCAACCCTTAAGAATTGTTACTCTAGAAAACACCATAAATGAAAATACCAGAGTATGTCAGAAGTAAGGTTGTCTTCGCCAAAAACAGTAGATCTTCACCTTGTAAAATATTTTATATACGGTACATGGGTGTTATAAGTTACAACTAGAAAAACTCATTGATCCAACTGTAAACAGTATTTTTGTGTGACCAAAATTTGTCATGTTTTTAATCATGAACAGAATGTTAAGAATTATTCTTTTAATTTTCAATATAAATACCCTTTTTTTCTGACAGCGTCTTTAGCCTTTACGCGAAACCTTATCTTAGAACACCTAACTGGAAGTGATTGGGAAAAAGATTTGAAGATTGAAGTTTCTATTTTTCCTTTCAAAACTGGTGGTCAATTTGTTAGTTTTCAAAGCATAACTCAAAATCTATTTGACGAAATTAACCTGTAATTTAAGATTGGTATATTTTAAAGCTTTTGCAAATTGATTTCTGTTAAAAATTGTAAAAGGTTAAAAATTCCATTTTTTTTTTTTCGAAAATCAATTGGAAACAATATATTTTCGAAATTAATTTTATAAAATAGGAAATGATTTGTTATCCCCCCCAACGGCGGCGTATGAGAATATCATCTGGTTGGTTGGTTGGTTGGTTGATTGATTTTTGACCGCCAATTATCTACACTAGGGATATAGGTCCGAGGGGGGTCTTTCTAAGGGAACCTAACCTGTATTTACGCATGGAAATCCATGGCTCGAAGAAAACCACAAAAACTCCGAACGATTAGGCCGACGGGCGCGATTGGGATCGAACCCAGCACCTCTCGTCTACCAGTTTAGAGAACAGAACCTCTCAGCCAGTGTGAATATCATCTGAAAAATGTGACTGCAATGAATCGAGTCGATTTCACTGCAGGACTCATTACCGAAAATATATTTTTACATGAAAAATATTGATTGCATTTTCCCCGAGGGCTTTAAAAGATAGGGATTGGGCCATGATGCTTTACAAACTCTTTTTGAAACCATCCAATATTTTGAAGACATCATTGCTATTGCTACCGATTTTTAAAAAAATGTAAGTGAGAAAAATCAGAAAAGTGACTAGTTTTTGTACATGTGATAAAAGTTTTCAAAATACAAATCTAATTTTTAAATATCTTCCGTACAGTATGATGTTTAACCTTTAATCCTTTCAGGGGCAAGGCATTTCTGCCCAAAAAAATGTTCAAATAATTAATTCACACCGCAATTTATGAGCAAATTTATTTGAAAATAATCTTCACGTATATTATTAGATTGAAATTGTGAGAAAAAAATTACTGGTGCCAATTGGAAATTTGGGCATTAAAATTAACCTTTTGAAAGGCTTAACTGATGTGACAGAAATTGTCACTTAACTACTGTGAAACCAACCACTCCAACGAAAGAGGAATAAAAGACGCGATGAACTCATAGGATGGTGTTTTGTACTAAACTTATTGCCCAGGGCTGTTATAATTAAAATTCACCGATTCAAAAGTCTTTGGGGATAGTATTAAAGTTCCAAACGAAACAAAACGTCTGTAGTGTTTGTAGTTAAACTGAAAGTTACAAGTTAAACTACAAAAATTGAAAAAAAGCAGCGGTGTGAGAGATCGTTAACATCAGTGAAAGGTTAACTGGAAAAAAAAAAAATTCAAGCTCTTTCATTCACGAAAAAGCCCTACCATTTTGAAAAATTCAAAAATCTAAAGGAACACGAACCGAGATAAATGAGATTAAAGATTTCTTTTAAAGTGTGAATATGGGATATTAGATGTTCTGTAAATCAATCGTAACTTTTGTTCTATACAGTGAAATTTTGTCCCTTAAAATTTAAATATTTTTAGAAAGTTTGTTTCAGAAATGCAAATTGTTTATATAAAAATCTATTTACACAAAATTATGCATAAATAGGCAGAAAATTACAAGAAAACCGAATTTTTAATTGATATACAGAAGAACCTTGCTCATCCGAACAGATTTTATTTTCTACTTGATTTATTTCGATTTTATTTTCGTTTTGGACTTTAACCATGCTGGATTACGAAATTTTTCGGATTAAAGGATGAATGTCGGGAAAAACGTGTAGAAGTGAGAATTAAACAAAAAAAAAATGGCAGTAAAGCATGTCTTATTCTTTAGAAAGCCTGAATAGAATTTAAAAAAAATACTCAATAATGAGAAGTACAACCTATGTACACGAATATAAAATGAAAATGCACTGTTGGCCTACTCGCAGAAGCCATCTTAAAAAATATTTCGAATATCAGTTTGTTTGTGAGTCACTATAAAATTATTTTTTAAAATGCAAAATGCATTTAATTCAGACGATAAAAATTTATTTTTCTTTTCAACAGTTTGATTTCGCAAATTATATGCTACAGAAATGTTTTTTTCTTGTTTACAAGTCAATGAAACAGTCTTTATTTTGAAAGAGCTATCCAATGATAGACCACTCAATAGCGTGCGTAATTTTTTCCCGTCTCTACCGCCATTTTGTATTTTACGGTCTCCATTTTGAATTCATGAAAACAAAACCTAGCCTATAACCAACGGACGGTTAAGACGAATCGATTGAGACCTCATTCATTAAAATCCATCCGGCCGTTGGGATGTTTCGAGGGTATAAAGAAATCCACATACCCAGATACGCGTGAAACACATAACCCTTCCTGGCAGTCGGGTAAAAAGGCCTGAATTCAAAAATACAGTGAAAAATAGAACCAAAACTGTTTCCGTGGGTTACGCAGAAATAAGACATTTTGAAATAGTCACGGGTCGATTACTTCTGAAACGGATCAATTTGAACACATGACCGAGTATCCAGCGATTTTGAAAATTTTTAGAAAAAAAAAAACACGCAATTTTCGTTATTGTTGAGCCGCTGTGGCTCGCTCCACTTCTGTAGCTCCGAAATTGCCTTTCCGATATAGCTTTCGATAGCTATCAAAGAATACTATGTCGTATGAAACGTACGTGTTTGTATGAAAATGTCGTTTGTATGAAAAGTACTTTAACCCTTTATGTCCCACATTATGAATTCATGAAAACTTCATCTTCTAAAGCATTTTTCGTGAATTTTTTTAAACTACATTAGAAGATTTACACAATCATTTAATATATTTTAGGAAGATTTTGCCAGTTACAATGAATTAAATTTGAATGGATAGGGACTTTGTGCATTCAAATCTTTTTTTCTCCATTCAAATCTTTTTAGTATTTTATAGAATTGGGAAATGTAGAAATATAATGTTGTTACAATAGAAGTATAGAAATATTTCCAAACTGGAACTTTCCCCCCATCCCCTCCACACACACTCTTTCCACGTCTAGAAAGCTAAAACGATGCAGATGAAAAAGAAATTCCTTTTAAAAATATTTTTGTTTTGTGTAACCCATGATGCTTTTGGAACATTAAAAAATATCTATAACTCATTATAAACTCAATTACCACTAATCTATGTATTAAATGAATTTTATGTTCACAATTTTCTAACGAGTCTACTAACTTTTGTAAAATAATTTTAGATGACCTCCAACTATTTTAATTTTAGAAATTTTATGAAGTTCATTATAGCAATAACAATGCCAAACTGTCCAAGTGTTCCATAAAACTTTGGCATCAAAGTATGATTTAGTATCACCGTATATGAAATCTTACATTAACGAATTATGTTAACGGCTGCGATGAAAGATAGCAGCCATCTATAAAATTGTTTTATAAAGCCAGCTGTATAAGTAACATGACTTTGGGTTTATTGCAGATAAGCAACGCTTTGATAGAAAGGGTTCAATCGGTCAAAAGGATGTTGCCTCCATTTTCAGTGTTTTTCTGTAATGGTACCCCTTATAAAAATGTTTCAGATATTTATTCTTAAGAAAAGTAGGAGTTTAACCTCTTATCTACTGACGGTACTTATAAGCACAATTAAAATAACTTGTTATAAAATTCATTTAATACATCGATTCGTTGTAATAGTTTAGAATGAGTTAGATGCATTACTTTATCTTGTTCCAAAAGCATGATGGGTGACAAAAAACAAAAAATATTTTTAAAAGGATAATTTCTTTTGCCTTTGCATCTTTTCAACTTTCTTGGCGTTGGGGGAGTGGAGGGGGGGGGTTTCAATTCGGAAAGATTTCTATATTTCTATTGTAAGAACAATATTTGTACATTTCATAATTCTACAAAATACAAAGAAAAATATTTAAAATAAAAGATTTGAGTGGGGTAAATAAATATTGCACAAAATCCCTATAATTTCAAGTTTAATTAATCTTAAATCCTTCAGTCCTTCTAAAATCCTTCTAAAATTTATTAAATGATTCTGTAAATCTTATGTAGTTTAAACAATCGACGAAAATTGCTATAGAAGATAAAATGTTCATGAATTCATAATCCAGTACATAAAGAGTTCAAAAACATATTGGAATATTATCAAATCAAAGAATTTAAAGAATTCCTTGCGATTTCTAAATAATATTTACTCTCATTACACAACACGTCTAGGATATAAACACCTTACAGAATAAGATATTATGTACAAGGAAAGTTTTCCTTTTCATTGGATGTTCAGTGTTATAGTAACGCACCATTTCAAGTGTTTTTTTTTTTTTTCAATTGCGACGATTCCAGACAAACTCATGACAGGTTGACCAAAAAAAAAATTCTTCCGTGCAAAATAAATGTTAACTGTACAGATTCAAACCTTAACTGGCGTTAGGACTCGCAGACAGCTGCGTTTTTTTTTTTTTTAAGTTTAACTTGTTTTCAATTTAACTATTAATAAGTTGTAAATTGCTCGTCAAACGTGGCAAATGAGGCGCGTTCGTACTATGACTCGTTTTATAAATATTTTTTGCACAGCATAGTGTACTGAATGTATATTTTAATGCATATCCATTTCATTCTGCTCGGAAGGATGTAACATCATTAAAATGCACTTGCAATAATTTTTTAACAGACAACTTTTGACTGTACCTATCATTAAACTATACAACCGATTTTCATTAAATCAAATGATTCGACAATCTTTTACAACAATTATATATTTAAAATTTCAGACTTTTCGGAAGGCTGTAACATCATTAAAATGCACATGCAATAATTTTTTAACTGAAAACTTTTGACTGTACCTATCATTAAACTATGCATCCGATTTTCATTAAATCTGAAATGACTCGAATAACTTTTACAACAATTATATACCGTATATACTCCCGTATATATCGAGGAATTTCTGACAATTTTCGGTAAGCAAGTTTGGGGGGGTCGACTTATACGCGAGTCAGTTAAAAAGCAAAAATAAAAACTTCGAATACAAACAAAATACGGCTTTTTGTGTGTATGAATAAAAAAATGTATAAAATATACAAATAATAATAATTCATAATTTAAAAAAAAATTAATGTTTTGTTTCTGTTTACTTACTAACTTTTCGCAATAGAAAGTGAAATCTTTGGTTTGATTTTGTACAAAATTGAAGTAAAAAGTTAGGGGGTCGACTTATACACGAGTAAATACAGTATTTAAAATTTCAGACCATTCGGAAGGCTGTAACATCATTAAAATACACTTGCAATAATTTTTTAACAGAAAACTTTTGATTGTACCTATCATTAAACTATACATCCCATTTTCATTAAATTTGAAATGACTTGACAAACTTTTACAACAATTATATACCGTATATACTCGCATATATATCCAGGAATTTCTGACAATTTTCGGTAAGCAAGTTTGGGAGGTCCACTTATACGTGTGTCAGTTAAAAAATCAAAAATAAAAACTTCGAATAACAACAAAATACGGCTTTGTGTGTATGAATAAAAAAATCATATATAAAATATACAAATAATTCATTTTAAAAAAAAATAATAATGATTTGTTTCTGTTTACTTACTAACTTTTCGCATTAGAAAGTGAAATCTTTGGTTTGATTTTGTACAAAATTGAAGTAAAAAGTTAGGGGGTCGACTTATACACGACTTTGATTTTTTCCAAAATTTGCATTCGAAAGTTAGGGGATCGACTTATACGCGAGTATATACAGTATTTAAAATTTCAGACCATTCGGAAGGCTGTAACATCATTAAAATGCACTTGCAATAATTTTTTAACAGAAAACTGTTGACTGTACCTATGATTAAACTATATATTCGATTTTCATTAAATTTGAAATGACACGACAAACTTTTACAACAATTATATATTTAAAAATTCAGACTTTTCGGAAGGCTGTAACATCATTAAAATGCACTTGCAATAAATTTTAACTGAAAACTTTGGACTGTACATGTCATTATTAAACTATACATCTGATTTTCATTAAATTTGAAATGCCTCGACAAACTTTTACAACAATTATATATTTAAATTTTCAGACCATTCGGAAGGCTGTAACATCATTAAAATGCACTTGCAATAATTTTTTAACAGAAAACTTTGGACTGTACCTGTCATTAAACTATGCATCGGATTTTCATTAAATTTGAAATGACTCGACAAACTTATACAACAATTACATATTTAAAATTTCAGTCTTTTCGGAAGGCTGTAACATCATTAAAATGCACTTGCAATAATTTTTTAACAGAAAACTTTGGACTGTACCTGTCATTAAACTATGCATCCCATTTTCAGTAAATTTGAAATGACTCGACAAACTTTTACAACAATTATATACCGTATATACTCGCGTATATATCGAGGAATTTCTGACAATTTTCGGTAAGCAAGTTTGGGAGGTCGACTTATACGTGTGTCAGTTAAAAAAGCAAAAATAAAAACTTCGAATAACAACAAAATACGGCTTTTTGTGTGTATGAATAAAAAAAATTATATAAAATATGCAAATAATTCATCATTTAAAAAAAAATAATAATGATTTGTTTCTGTTTACTTACTAACTTTTCGCATTAGAAAGTGAAATATTTGGTTTGATTTTGTAGAAAATTGAAGTAAAAAGTTAGGGGGTCGATTTATACACGAGTTTTTGTTTTTTTCCAAAATTTGCATTCGAAAGTTAGGGGATCGACTTATACGCGAGTATATACAGTATTTAAAATTTCAGACCATTCGGAAGGCTGTAACATCATTAAAATGCACTTGCAATAAATTTTAACTGAAAACTTTGGACTGTACATGTCATTATTAATCTATACATCTGATTTTCATTAAATTTGAATTGACTCGACAAACTTTAACAACAATTATATATTTAAAATTTCAGACCATTCGGAAGGCTAACATCATTAAAATGCACTTGCAATAATTTTTTAACAGAAAACTGTTGACTGTACCTATCATTAAACTATGCATCGGATTTTCATTAAATTTGAAATGACTCGACACAATTTTGCAATCATATATATAAAATTTCAGACCATTCGGTTGGGTAGTTTTTGCTCTGTTATATGCGGACAGACGGACGGACTGAACGACGACTGTAGGTGCTACGCATATTTATATAATTACGAACCTACCTAAATAGAGCGAAAAATCAAGCGTCCAGCAAATATAATACATTTTCCAACGCAATCAGAATACTATAAAAATTTTTCAATTTATTAAGTCTAAGGTGGCTTCTTTAGCTCACAGGCTATCAAAACCCGAGAGCTAAGCCACCCGCAGGTTCTGTACATATATATATATATATATACATAACTCTTGATAGAAGTACTCGATTTGCTTCAAATTTTGGACATAGTTTTGTGTGTGTGTGTGTGGGAGGGGGGGGGGGGATTGACGATATGCTACTCCCACCTTAATTTAGATAAATGTGTTTTACATTTAGAATTATCCGATTCGCTTTAAATTAAGTATATCGATATACTAAGGAAAAAATAGATATCGGGATTCTGAATATTTGAAGCTTTGAAATAAATCAGTTTTACAAGCATTTAAAATTTTTAATGTATCTGTTCAAAATTATTTCAAAAATATATCTAAATGAATCGACCCTTTGTTGCCGAATTACGTTAACTTTAGAAGAAAGAAATTTTAAAATTTGCATTGTATAGAAAATCAAAGTAATTCTCGAAGATTTAAGAGATCAAACATTGAGGCAATGGAAAAGTAAGCTGTTGAGATTATCTTGATATGAAGCTATTAAATAAAACAGTTTTACTTGGATTCAATATTTTTAATGTATCTATTAACATCTCAAAAATATATCGAACTGAATCAACCTTGCCGAATTACGTTCACTTTGAAGTAAAGCCGGATTTTAATTCGGCAATAAAAGGTTAGTTCAATTCGATATATTTTTGAAATTTTAATACAGATACATTGAAAATATTGAATCCTACTAAAAACTTTCTAAATATCTGAAGCATGAAATATAACATTCTTGATAACGTAAGTTATGAAAATAAAAATAACCTAAATATAAAGTGTAAAACAAATGCTTACTGTTCTACGATACGATGAAATAGATAGATAATTATCTAAACAACTTGAGAAAACTGGAGAAATACAACTAGATAATAGCAGCACAATATAAATCTTTTGGTCGCCTAAGCTAATCAAGATCGCATAAGTCCTTGAAGTTTTGAAATATATAACTTCGGTAGGTGGGATTTCCCTAAAACGTTCCCTTATTGGTGCAATTGAGTCAGTGTTTAATTCCACCTACCGGGAAAATATCTCTTTAATTATAGAATCTTATTTTTAAATTTCAGCACTTTTATTTAACTTAATTCCACAAAAGATTATTCAATTGCATCTATTTTTTTAAATGTTTATATTAAAGAATATTCGAATGTCATAAGAACAAAATATACACTTTCGTGGCTGCCTTCAAGGAAAATGAAATGTGACTTAATTTTAAAACTAAGAAAAAAAAATTAAAGTGCGTTTATTTAAAAATTGTATTTTCAATGCAATAAAAGTATTTTTTGTACATTTTATAGAATTGTGTGTGTGTGGGTTTTTTTTCCGCGTCCTTTTTTTTTTTTTTTTTTTTTTTGATCTAGTACTTTGTTTGTGGAAACATACTTAGAAAAAAAATAAAAAGCCATTTGTCCAAAAAATTTTATCTTAAAAATATTTTTGATTTGAGAGGGCCAAATACTGTGATTTTGTGGTTTTAACAGAATTCATAAGTTTATAAATACCGTGAAACCTCTCTGTGCGACCATCTCCCTGAACGACCCTTTTTTTCATGGAACGTAATTTAATCCCTAGGTTCAATACTCATTTTACCTCTATTCAGAGACCACCCCAGTTGAACTCCCTCTATTAAGCGACCACCTCCCTGAACGACCCTTTTTTCATGTTACGGAATTTATTCCCATAGGTTCAATACTCATTTTACCTCTATTCAGAGACCACCCCAATTGAACTCCCTCCATAAGCGACCATCACCCTGAACGACCCTTTTTTCATGGAACGGAATTTATTCCCATAGGTTCAATACTCATTTTACCTCTATTCAGAGACCACCCGAGTTGAACTCCCTCCATGAGCGACCACCTCCTTGAACGACCCTTTTTTCATGGAACGGAATTTATTCCCATAGGTTCAATACCAATTTTATCTCTATTCAGAGTCCACCCCAGTTGAACTCCCTCTATTAAGCGACCACCTCCCTGAACGACCCTTTTTCATGTTACGGAATTTATTCCCATAGTTCAATACTCATTTTACCTCTATTCAGAGACCAACCCAGTGGAACTCCCTCCCTGAGCGACCCATTTCTTTGAAGAAAGTGAAAAAAAATCCGTTTTTTCCGGGTCGCTCGAAGAAGGTTTTATTAGAATAATAATTCCGGAGAACGCATTATTCATCAAACTTCTAAATTAGGTTTAGAATTTCTGTTTATTCCGGTAGCTTTTAAGTGTTTAAACCCCTTTGTGCCTTTTTAGGCAATGAACTGTGATGACAATTTAACTCTGATGACACATTAAGGATGACGGTCCATAAGCTCCCCTGCCCTATTCTGTCAGGAATTTCTCAAAGAAATAGATAAATTAATGAAATCGTCATTATTTGTTCCCGTCCAAAAAACATTGCATTTATTGACTGAACTTCGAAAGGACTTGGAAATAAAAGTTATAAAAGATAAAACCGTAAAATCAAAGCAAACGTCCATGTATTCATTTTTTTTAATTCTGCAATCATTAATGTATGTAATTGACTTTTGTTTTGATAATTAAATTTTCATATTTTTTCATAATGGGAAAAATTAATTTTAGTAACATTAATGGTTACCTTTTTTCAACAATTAAAATCTAGATTTAAACACGCCCTCCATTAAGAGACCACTTCTCGGAGCGACCCATTTTTATTGGAACGGTCGCTTTAGGGAGGTTTTACTGTATATATATATATTATATCTGTTTTGATTTGGATTTTTTGTCCGCATCTGAGATATAATAATGAATTTAAGTAATAGGTACCGCACAACGATGAATGAAGTATTATTGGATAGGATTTTTCGCCATTATCTGACAAGTTACATGAATTTTCGTTATTACTTTTAGGTTCAGTATCATTATACCCATTTTTTCGGAATGTCAACATTCCCTTTTTCTGGGCACATACAAAACGCACACTGATGAATGGGGTATTGATCCGAAATATTTTTGAACAGAATTTTGACCCATTTCGTTAAAACAAGTTTTGATTAAAAAAATTGCAGTTAATTGTGAATCGATGAAAAATGTATCGGTAAATAAACTCAAAGATTGAAGTCTGGTGTTGTTATATAAATTTTAAAACCAATATAGGATGTTTTACAAAAAACTTTCAAAAAATATTCATTAAATAAACTTTCTAGATTTAGTTATTAAAAAAAAATTCTGCAATTAGCTTACATTTTTGTTATAATTAAAGTTCTACCCAAGCTTTTGATATCTTATATTAGAATAATGAATACACAAAGTTATATCGCTTATCTTCATTCCGCGAGAGTCCATGAAATCCCACCCCCCACATACACACACACACTTTTTTAAAATAAAAATACAGTAGAAATACTTGATGTCATTTATTCTTAGGTTATGAACATAGCAAATAAAATCAATGGCGAATTTATGGTCACTGAGGCCCCACCTCTGAACGAAGACAATTTGTAAAATTCTAAATTTCTTTTATTTTAAGGGGACCAGGTAAGCGAAATTTGGGGAAAAAATCGATTTTTACTTTTTTAAATCGTTAAATAGTTTAAACTTTTATCTTTCCAACGATGTGTCACACATGTTTCTATATATAAAAAAGAAATGTTGGAATTATTCATTCTTTCTAAAGGTACTTCACAGCTTAATGAGCTTTTGAATCATTCATTGACTTTTTCTCAAAACTTGGATTTTTCATGTTTGTGTTCCTTTTTTACAATATCTATTAAACTTAAGAACTCAGATTTTTATTTAATACGTATATTATGTTATAGTGTATACTTTAACACTGGGATTTAAGGATTTATTGAGAATTGTTTATTTTAGGCAGTGAAATCTTACCAAAAATGCTATTTTAAAAATGACTTTCAATAAATAATTAATAATTAATTTTGAGTTTCACTTAGAAAGAAAATGGTCTGTTAAAATACGCAAAGCATGTTATTCTAACTACTTCTAAAAAATATAGACCTCTACTTTTTCCCATTTCTGAGAAAAAGGTACAGAAAGTGGATGAATTTAAGGGGTCTCAGGACTCTTAAAGCTCTAAAATTTTCGAAATTTTAATTTTTTTAGATGTTAAACTTCTATGTTTTCTGAACATTTTGATATAATTGTTATCTTGAAATTCCCATTAGAACTGAAGTTATGGCATTTAGAATTAAACTCGCTCAATAGCTGAAGCGGTTTTTCCAAAATTTTGAAGTCATTTTTCTCCAAATGACGTTTTTGGCCATAACGCGCACGATATCTCAAAAACTTCTGAATATTTTTTCATGAAATTTTCAAAACATATGTTTCATGTTAGTCTGTATAAACTGAACCTAAAATTTCCTTTTTATTGTAAAAAGAAAATATTTTTTTAGGGGTTTATATTGTTGAAATTTTCTAAATTTTGCATTAGCTCATAATACAACTTTGTATTAAAAATATAAAAATGCTTTAAATACAAATTTATTTAGGTTCAGTGTCATTATCATAATCTGAGGTATAAGTAGGCACCGAAATTTTCATTCTAGTTGCAAAATTTATTTTGTAATCGTGCGCATAAGCTGTTATGCCGATTTTATGCTCGTCAAATGTCTGACAGTTTGAAGTCCCCTGTAAATGCTAATTCGGCATCTTGCAATTTTTCAAATATTTGAAATGAAAGAACATTTTTCATTCCCATTTAAAATTGTGTCTTAATATCAAATACATTTTAAGGTATTAAATGTTGAAAATTGTCTTTTTTTTTTATTTTTTCCAATTTTAAGAGTCCTGAGACCCCTTAACATGGCGGTGATAGGGCTTTCCCGGTCCCCTTAAAAAAGAAATATATATTAAAATCTTTCACATTTTTCCCTTGCGAATCTTTCTGACTCTGTAAAACTCTACTCAAATCCAAAGTACGTCACTTCTGACTCGATTTTAATCTCAGATGCGAGAGGCATTTGCATGTCAGGGTTCGTACACATTTGTTTAAATAAAAATCAAGGACTTTTAAGGGGCTTCCAAGGGGGGAAAAATTCCCAAATTCAAGAAAAAAATATAAGGACTTGCAAATTCAATAAACTAACGAATTTTAATACGCATTTTTTCTAAGGGTTTCATTTTAGTAAATAAAAGTTTTGAACATTCAAATGGCTGGAAGACGGGGGTAGGGCGAATTTCAGCGTATGGCAGTAGATATTTAGAAGTGTATCACTGATAGTTATTTCAAAGATTGAAAATTTAGTGTAGAGAAGGAAAAGGGAAGGAAGTGTGTGTGGTGGAAATCCAAAATTTTGAAAAGGGCAAATAATTATTTAACTATATTGCCACTGCAAAGTGTACGTGGGAGGTAAAAAGGTAAAAGCAAAGTAATTTTTTTTTGGGGGGGGGGGGGAGGAGGGAAGGAGATTTTTTAGATCATTTTTTATTTATTCTTACTATACAGTTACAAATGGTTAGAAAAATAATTAAATATCAAAGAGCTTCAATTTTTTAAAAACTTTGTGCACTTTATACAAAGGAAGGAGAAGGGCAGAAGCGATTTTTTTTGGCGGGGGGGGGGGGGGGGACGATTTAGATGACAGATTATTATTCCAATAAAGAAACAGAACAGAATTGTTTTTTTTAATTAAAAAGCTTTAAAGATTTTTAACTTTGTAAGCTGGGCAAGAAAGAAACGCAAAATGAAAGCAACAGATTTTTTTTTTTTTTTGGAGGGAGGGGAGCAAAGAGATTGATTGATTAGGTAGTTGCTTAGTTATTTATCATTACTAAAGATTTACAATTAGAGGAAAAAAAAAAAAAAAAAAGAAGAAGAAGAGTTTTAAAGACTAAATTTTGTGTCATAAAAAAGAGGCGGGGGGGGGGGACGTCGGTTTTGGGTGGGTGGGGAGTTGTTAAATAACTACTTATTGTTATTTTTACAATAAAGTAACAAACATAGCAAGGAAAGTTTAAAAACAAGTGGGTAAGTGTGATCACAGATCGCACAGAGGGTTTCGTTTAATATTCCTTTCAAAACACTTTATTTCTTTTGCAAAATCTGTTAGTTCCACATTTCGCAACCAGGGAGCACATTCTATTCTAAACAAATCTCTATCCGAACGAAACTCCGTTTTACAACCTATCCGTAGATATATTAGTCGAGGGAGTCGGGCCCATAGTACCCGAGATAGATAGGCGCCCCTGGCGGTAAAACGTGTAACTAAAATACGTAAAATTGCATAATATAAAAGAGCGGTCAAAGGGGTGTCCGCCTGAAATTAGATAAGTGTCCCCCGGGCGAAAAGGGGGAGGATAAAAAATTGCTTAAAATACAGAAGTTAGAGCCCGGAGGGTAATTAACATAAGTCTTTTCGAAAATTTTATGATTTTTCGTGTAATCGCAAGTGTTCTGCTATAACTATGCAAAATTTCATGTCTCCAACTTAATTAGGGCCTGAGTTAGAAAATTTGCTTAAAATACACAAGTTAGAGCCCAGAGGGTTCAATATAAGACTATTTAAAAATTTTATAATTTGTCGTCTGGTGTGAGGTGTTCAGCTATAAGTATCAAAATTTCAAGTCTTCAACTTTAATTAGGGGCTCAGTTAGAAAAAAAAAAAAACTTAAAATACACAAGTTAGAGCCCAGAGGGTTCAATATAAGACTATTTCAAAATTTAATGATTTGTCGTTTGATGTGAGGTGTTCAGCTATAAGTATGAAAAATTTCAAGTTTCCAACATGTATAGTTTCTGAGTACGGGCACTGTGACGGACAGACAAACAGACAGACAGAGGAGAGAGACGAATAGGGTTTCGTCAGATGAACGAAACCCTAAAAAAATTAAAAAGAGTTTTCAAAATTTTTAACTTTGTGAGCGGAGGAGGGGGGGATGGAGGGAAGCAGAAAATTTATGGAGGATAGGAAGTTTATTAGAGGATTCATTATTTATCGTTACTAAAGATTTGTAATTAGGAAAGAAAAATATATAAATTAAACAATTTAAATTTTGTGTGCAAAGAAAGGGGGGGGGGGGGGGTTAAGGGGAGAAGTGGCAATTTCGGATTGAGGGAGCCTTTCGGGTGGTTAATTAATTGTTATAGTAAAGTAGTAACAAATAGAACAGGAAAAAATAAACACTTTTATAGAATTTTAATTTTGTTACCTCTGGGCAATTGGTAGTGGGGGGACAAACAAAAGAAGCAAAATAAATTTTTAACCATAGGTAGTTTAATAGATGGCTGATTATTTACCTTACTAAAGATTTACAAATAGAACGAAAAATTGAAATTAAAATAATTTTAAAGACTTAAAATTGTAAGCTTAGAAAAAAGAGGGTCAGAGGAAACACCCATTTTCGATGGGGCCGGAGAGAAATTATTCTATTAGATCTATTATTTATCTATACTAATAAAAGAACACATCATTCAGTTCAATCTGTTTGCGATGATTAGTTACGAGGCTCAACATTTTTGTGAGAAAAGTCTGTCCTGATGCACCTGAATTTAAAAAGTCCTTCCGGCCAGTGCCGGGAGGAACAGGTAGCTTTCATAATCCTTATTTAAAAAAAGCCAACTTATATCATGCAAACACACGAAGCTCAATTTAGTGGAAACCGAATATAGGAGATTTAATACTAATTTTTATCAATATAATGAATGAGAATTTCGCGAAATTAGTCAGCTTTATCCAAGCTGCTTTTCTTTAAAGTAACTTATATTTGGCTGCCAAATTCGGCAATTTCTTAAAGTGCCTGTCATTTTAAGACAACATGGTGGATGAGGCTAAGCAGTGAACTTCGTCGAGACCTTAGTAATTGCTGTGCACATGCTCACTCACATCGGAATCGGTTAATATATAGGAGTGCTGTCGCATGCAAAAAATCAGATTTTTCAAAATGTCACCCACATTAGAAATTGAAACTGCAATATCTGAGCCATTTTTTAAGGTAAAGATAAACAAAAAATGCTCCTGAATCCTTATATCAAGATCAAATACTTAAGAAAGAAACCTTTTTCAATTTCTAATTTTTTTGCACCTCACTTTAAATATATATATATATTTTTTAATTTAATGGCCGCCATTTTGAAACAAGATGGCTGATGAATCTGGCCAGCGAACTTGGTCGAGGTGTTGATGTATACTATCCACATGCCTTCTTACATCGAAATAGGCGAATACGTGTGTTATCGCGTGACAAATACAAGATCGTTTCAAAATGTTAGCCATGCTAGAAATTCAAAGTGCTTAAATCAACCATTTTTTAAGATAACAACAAAAGAACAAATTTTCAGAAACAAAAACTGCTCCGGAATCTTTGTATCAAGGCCAAACACATAAAAAAAATCTTTTTCATTTTCCAATTTTTTAATACCTCATTTAGAATTTTAAATTTAATTTTTTTTAATGGCAACCCTTTTGAAACAAGATTGCGAATGAAGCTGGCCAACGAACTCGGTCGAGACATTGGTATGTACTATGTACAGACCAAGTTACATCCAAATAGAATCATAAATACGCCTGTTATCGCGTGACAAAAATCAGGTCGTTTTAAAATGTCAGCCACAAGAGAAATTCAAAATGCTATTACTCAGCCATTTTTTTTAGATATAGACGAAAGAAAAACTGTTCCGGAATCTTTGTATTAAGGTCAAACACATACAAAAAAATCTTTTTCATTTTCCAATTTTTTGGTATCTCATTTAAATTTTTTTATTTTTTTATTTTTTTAAATGGCCGCCATTTTGAAACAAGATGGCGGATGAAGCTGGCCAACGAACTCGGTCGAGATATTTGTATGTACTATGTACACACCAAGGTACATCCAAGTCGGTTCATAAATACGCCTGTTATTACGTGAGAAAAATCAGGACGTTTCAAAATGTCAGCCACGCTAGAAATTCAAAATGCTATAACTCAGCCATTTCTTAAGATATAGACGAAACAAAAACTGCTCCCGAATCTTTTTATCAAGGTCAAACACATAAGAAGAAAATATTTTTTTCAATTTTCAATTTTTGGTACCACATTTCAAATTTAAATTTTTCTTAAAAATTTAAATGGCCGCCATTTTTAAACAAGATGGCGGGTGAAGCTGGCCAACGAACCCGGTCGAGACATTGGTATGTACTATGTATAAACGAAGTTACATCCAAATCGGTTCATAAATACGCCTTTTATAGCGTGACAAAATTCAGGACGTTTCAAAATGTCAGCCACGCTAGAAATTCAAAATGCTATAACTCAGCCATTTTTAGGTAGCTTTCTTTACAAAAAGCTACCTATTGCAGCCGTTCGGAGGAAAGCGATTTCAAAAAATTTTGGTATATTTTCATCGATCATGACCCCCAGACCCCGAAACCACCCTCCGTTCAAAATTGATATATATATATATATATATATATATATCTGACCTATGTCACACTGTAACTCTCGTATTTATGAACCGATTTGGATGTAATTCGGTGTGTACATAGTACATACCAATGTCTCGACCGAGTTCGTTGGCCAGCTTCAAGCGCCATTTTGTTTCAAAATGGCGGCCATTTAAAATTTTTTAAAAACATTAAAATTTGAAATGTGGTACCAAAAAATTGAAAATGGAAAAATATTTTTTTCTTATGTATTTGACCTTTATACAAAGACTCCGTAGCAGTTTTTGTTTCGTCTATATCTTAAAAAATGGATGAGTTATAGCATTTTGAATTTCTAGCGAAGCTGACATTTTGAAACGTCCTGAAATTTGTCACGCGATAAAAGGCGTATTTATGAACCGATTTGGATGTAACTTCGTTTATACATAGTACAAACCAATGTCTCGAACGAGTTCGTTGGCCAGCTTCATCCGCCATCTTGTTTAAAAATGGCGGCCATTTAAAATTTTAAGAAAAATTTAAATTTGAAATGTGATAGCAAAAAATTGAAAATTGAAAAAATATTTTTTTCTTATGTGTTTGACCTTGATAAAAAGATTCAGGAGCAGTTTTTGTTTCGTCTATGTCTTAAAAAATGGCTGAGTTATAGCATTTTGAATTTCTAGCGTGGCTGACATTTTGAAACGTCCTGATTTATGCCACGTGATAACAAACGTATTTATGAACCGATTTGGATGTACCTTGGTGTGTACATAGTACATACAAATAACTCAACCGAGTTCGTTGACCAGCTTCATTCGCCATCTTGTTTCAAAATGGTGGCCATTTAAAAGAATTAAAAAAAAAATAAATTTAAAATGAGATACCAAAAAATTGGAAAATGAAAAAGATTTTTTTTGTATGTGTTTGATCTTAATACAAAGATTCCGGAACAGGTTTTGTTTCGTCTACATCTAAAAAAATGGCTGAGTTATAAGATTTTGAATTTCTATTGTGGCTGACATTTTAAAACGACCTGATATTTGTCACGCGATAACAGGCGTATTTATGAACCGATTTGAAAGTAACTTGGTGTGTACATAGTACATACAAATAACTCAACCGAGTTCGTTGACCAGCTTCATTCGCCATCTTGTTTCAAAAGGGTTGCCATTTAAAAAAAAATTTAATTTAAAATTTAAAATGAGGTATTAAAAAATTGGAAAATGAAAAAGGTTTTTTTTATGTGTTTGGCCTTGATACAAAGATTCTGGAGCAGTTTTTGTTTCTGAAAATTTGTTCTTTTGTTTATATCTTAAAAAGTGGTTGAATTATAGCACTTTGAATTTCTATCATGGCTAACACTCTGAAACGATCTTGTATTTGTCACGCGATACCACACTTATTCGCCTATTTCGATGGAAGAAGGCATGTGGATAGTATACATCAATATCTCGACCAAGTTCGCTGGCCAGCTGCATCAGCCATCTTGTTTCAAAATGGCGGCCATTAAATTAAAAAAAAATTATATTTAAAGTGAGGTGCAAAAAAATTAGAAATTGAAAAAGGATTCTTTCTTAAGTATTTGACCTTGATATATGGATTCAGGAGCAATTTTTTGTTTGTCTTTATCTTAAAAAATGGCTCAGATATAGCAGTTTCAATTTCTAAAGTGGGTGACATTTTGAAAAATCTGATTTTTTGCCTGCGACAGCACTCGTAATATCAACCGATTCCGATATGAGTGAGCATGTGCACAGCAATTACTAAGGTCTCGACCAAGTTCACTGGTTAGCCTCATCTACCATGTTGTCTTAAAATGGCAGGCACTTTAAGAAATCGCCGAATTTGGCAGCCAAATATAAGTGACTTTAAATAAAAGCAGCTTGGATAAAGCTGACTAATTTCGCGAAATTCTCATTCATAATGATTTAGTATTGATAAAAATTAGTATTGAATCTCCTACATTCGGTTTCCACTTCATTGAGCTTCGTGTGTTTGAATAATATAAGTTGGCTTTTTAAAAATAAGGAATATGAAAGCTACCTCTTCCTCCCGGCACTGGCCGGAAGGACTTTTTAAGATATAGACGAAACAAAAACTGCTCCGAAATCTTTGTATAAAGGTCAAATACATAAGAAAAAAGTATTTTTCCATTTTCAATTTTTTGGTACCACATTTCAAATTTTAAATTTTTAAAAAATTTTTAAATGGCCGCCATTTTGAAACAAAATGGCGGATGAAGCAGGCCAACGAACCCGGTCGAGAGATTGGTATGTACTATGTACACACCGAATTACATCCGAATCGGTTCATAAATACGCCTTTTATTGCGTGACAAAATTCAGGACGTTTCAAAATGTCAGCTACGCTAGAAATTCAAAATGCTATAACTCAGCCATTTTTTAAGATATAGACGAAACAAAAACTGCTCCGGAATCTTTGTATAAAGGTCAAATACATAAGAAAAAAATATTTTTCCATTTTTAATTTTTTGGTACCACATTTCAAGTTTTAAATTTTTTTAAAAATTTTAAATGGCCGCCATTTTGAAACAAAACGGCGGATGAAGCTGGCCAACGAACTCGGTCGAGACTTTGGTATGTACTATGTACACACCGAATTACATCGAAATCGGTTCATAATTACGGGAGTTACAGTGTCACATAGGTCAGATATATATATATATATATATATATATATATATATATATATATCAATTTTGAACGGAGGGTGGTTTCGGGGTCTGGGGGTCATGATCGATGAAAATATACCAAAATTTTTTGAAATTGCTTTCCTCCGAACGGCTGCAATAGGTAGCTTTTTTGTAAAGAAAGCTACCTAAAATTCTAATTATTAGCTGAGTCATTAATTACAAATTGCAACTCACTCTCATCAAAAGTACGCTTTTTTCCCCCTCTCCGCTTACTTTCGGTTGGTTGGTTCATAAAACATCGTTCATGAAAAATACTGAATACTCTAATTGATTCAGCAATTATTAGGATGAGCGAAGCGAATCCTCTACTTAGGCTACACAAATTACATTTAGCCGTACACTTTACTAAAAAACTATTCAGTATTTTGACTTGAAATGAAACATAAAAATAAATTATGACCTGTAGGTTTGCACAATATTATTTTTTTTATAGAATAACCTTAAAAAATATATTATTTTAATTAATTTATTTTACATGTTTTTCCATTACGGACGCATTTTTGCAAATAAAAAATGAAGCACGTATATATTTTCAGAAGAAAAAAATAAATCATGGAGTGAGTCATTATAGATAGAATCATGATTCATTAAATAGTTTCACGATTTCTTGTATGAAATTTTTAAAATGTGTACCTTTTTTTATGAAAATTTTAGCATATTTTTAATGAAATAAAATTTGTGAAAATTCAGTTATTTACATTCCATTATAAAAAAGTATTTTTCAGTGTTAAGAATTCCAAATACACAATTTATTCTTATTATGTGAATTCATTTACTCAGACGATACTTACGCATTTTAAAAGAATTACATGATGATTTTTTTTTTTTTTTTTTTTTTGTCTAGTGGAAACGAAACAATTGTAAACAAATGAAATTAATGGTTAAATTCGTCCTATCATAAATAAAAAATTCCGAGGAAATTCTTAGTTATTTAACTGAATTTACGTTTCTTAAATTAAAATGCGCCAAAACATAAAATAACGTTTTTGCTTAATAAAGATGGAAAAATAATATAAAAAAATTTTGTTACTTTCAAATGTTTATCTTATTAAATAATGAATCCAAAAAAAGCATGGTTTTTGCTAGTAAATTAATTATCTTTAATCGCTTAAGCCTTGGCGACAATAGGACACATCTTTTGATTGAGTATTATTGTCTCTTAAGAATATTTTTTGTTATGTGCTTCTTACAGTCATGATAATACATGTTCCAGTATAGTACACATTCGTTACTAAGCTTAATTAATTATACTGGCCGAACTTCATTGGGAATTATTAATAATAACCGGTAAATATGATTATTATACAGTATTTATCAAATTAACCAAAAGGGCCGGTTACTATTAATAATAACCGAATTTATCAAACTAACCGTAACATATATATACTTCCTAGTATGTAATTTAGGTACTGTGCTCTATTAATTTTTAATATCCTGTGTGAGGTGTATTTTTTTCAGATCTCTTGGATTTTTATTATCTGTTTTCTGTTATGTTTGCGTTATAAGGAGCTTAATTTTTTCATTTTAGGCTTAATGCCGACAAAATTGGATGAAATAACGCATCTTCTATGAATGAACCCACAAGCTCCTCTGAAGATTCTGTTTGTAATTCATAGTATCTTTTCTACATACTGTTTTCCTGTGTTCATTTCTAATTCATCTTTAGAACTTTACCAATTTATTCATATATTTGTGATTTCAAATATATTATATATATATATATATCCATTAATGACCGGCAACTTTCAATTTTAGACATTTTGCCAAATATTTAGAAATATACTTGTCAGATTCTGCTGCAATTTCAGGATTAAAAAGAACAGGTATGATCTCCTATTTATCAATGTCTATTTGGCAAGGGGGACAATTAGGAGGCCAACAAAAAATCAAAGAAAAAAATAATACTTGGAATCACCCTGTAAAATAAGATGCACGAAATGATCTATCGCTACAGAATATAAATAAACAGACATTGTGTCTTCATTTGTGTAAGAATAGCACTATATTAATCGAGATATAGCGATTTTTTTTTATTAGAAAAATTCTTGCATGTTTTTTGCTTATAACATGCAAGGTTTTCAACCAAATTTAACGCCAGTTTCAGAAAAATTGACGAAATGTAGTAGACATAATATGGTACAATTGGAATATAAATATATTAAATATTTTAGGAAATATGAGCAGTTGTATGAAATAATTTTTATCTGCGCATGTGCGAACGATAACGAGGAGCTTTTTACTTAATTTACCAGCCAACTCTATGGAGCAACTTATTAAAAAAATCCAGTCAAATCTCGTTAAAATTCAGAAAGATATCGGCGTTAAAGTGAGCTAATTTTTAGTTGCTCGCTAAAACTAGCTGAATGATAAGGGACTGTCCACAAGTTCTCAATTTTAATTTTTTTTTTTTTAATTTCAATTTTTTATTGATGCTCTAGTTTTTCTTGGATAACCACCAGAACGAGCCTATACCATGATAAAAAGAAGTATCAAAATGGAAGCATTTTTTCCAAATCTACTCGTTGATAGCCACTAAATACTAACTTTTTTCTGAATGACAATTTGTGAAAAATCCCTTATCATTCAGCTGCTTTTAGAGAACAACTAAAAATTTGCCCACTCTAACGCCGATATGTTTCTAAATTTTTACGATATTTTGACTGGATTTTTTAAATAAGTTGCTCCATAGAGTTGACTATTAAAT
This sequence comes from Maratus speciosus, assembly GCA_963932465.1. NCBI lineage: Eukaryota > Metazoa > Arthropoda > Arachnida > Araneae > Salticidae > Maratus > Maratus speciosus. Next base: position 3,019,592 of record OZ010795.1, on the reverse strand, counting down.
CTCCTCGTTATCGTTCGCACATGCGCAGATAAAAATTATTTCATACAACTTCTTATATATCCTAAAATATTTAATATATTTATATTCCAATTGCACTATATAGTTTCTACTATAATTTGTCAATTTTTCTGAAACCGGCGTTAATTTTGGTTAAAAATCCTGTATGTTATAAGCAAGAAACATGCAAGAATTTTTTTAATTAAAAAAAATCGCTATATCTATATTAATATAGATGCTATTCTTATACAAATGAATACACATATTGCACAATGTCTGTTTATTTATATTATGTAGCGATAGATCATTTCGTGCATTTTATTTTACAGGGTGATCCCAAGTATTATTTTTTTCTTTGATTTTTTGTTGCCCCCCCTAATTGTCCCCCTTATCAAATCGACATTGCTAAATATGAGGTCATACCTGCTCTTTTTAATCCTGAAATTCCAGAAGAATCTGATAAGTATATTTCTAAATATTCCACAAAATGTCTAACATTGAAAGTTGCCGGATATTAATGGCCATATAGTGTATATATTAAGCAAATGAAAAAATAAGTATATTGTGCGAAAATATCCGTTTGAACGTAGGATAATTTCTTAAAGTTTTTTTTTTCTTTCTTTTTTATTTTTTGAGTACTTTAGGAGTGATTTTTTATCAAGATTAGGATGCAACTCATATTTCACGGTGTCAAAATAAACATGGAAAATATTATAAAAATAAAAATTTGATAGATATACAATATTTTAACTAAAATATCTCCATAAAGAGATAAAATATATGGGATTTGCCGCCTAGTTATTGCAGTGAATAAAGTAAGATTAGAATGTTTATAAATTTTCTACTGAAAGTATAGACGGCTTGCACATAACGCCACACATTCAGAAGAATCCGGCATCGCTTCATATGGCGTCCAAATATAAGGCGAATGTGGTTCTCTCCATTTGACTTATTAGCACTATAATAATAAAACAAAGAAAAATCTAAATCAAACAGAAAGACGTGCTTTTAACGGCAGACGGGTAGACCTGACGTTCCGTGTGGGCTCCAAATGCAATTTATCAGTCGTTGCTAATAGTAACGTGACGTCAATGCCGCCTATAAGTAAGTATTTTGTTTATATTAACATGATTTTGAGTTCCATTTGTTTCTCATGTTTTATGATGTATTTTGGTCTGTTATCCACAAGGTATTAAAATATGCAATCATAAAATAAGAAATGTATATATATATATATATACTAAAATCTTATCTGAAAAATGGTATAACTAATAGCACTAATTCCATTGAAATTCATCCAGTATAGTAGATTGCAAATAAATCTCGTAATGTGTAACAATCTTGGTTTATTAACAGCATTCTGTTTATCACGGAAAATATAAAGCAACTGATAAATCATTTTTAAATAAATAAAAAGAAAATTGTTAAAAAGCTAAAATTTTTAAATCTCCAATTGAATTCTTAAATTGTATCAGTCAACCTACCAAACAAAGCACAATCAATAGAACATAAACACAAAACATACAATCACGTGATCAAATCGCCCCCATATTTTTTGGGGGGTCGCGCGCGCGAAGTCTGTGTGAGGTTGATTGAACGCTGATCAGTCTGAAGTAGATCAAGTAGGACACGTGATGCTTTTCCCAAATATTTTATTTTATCTGAGTGAACATAGGCATGTATTCCTGTTACAAAACCATGTTTTGAAAGGATAAAGAAATATAGTCGTTGCTTTTATCTGTTTTGAACAACAAAAATAATTAAATAATTGAATCATTTTAAAATTCCTTTCTTCGATAAGACCAACTCCATGGCAAAAACTTCTTAGCGCGCGCACGGCGTGAGCTGCTCTTCTGAACAGACACAAAGTTACTTTCGATCACAGGAACGCCTATCCTACGATCGAGCGTAAGATTTACGATAGCGAGGCACAGGGCCGAAACTAAGGGGGGGGGGGGGCAGAGCGGGCATGTGCCCCGGGCGCCAGAACGAAGGGGCGCCAAATGAAGGATTATACCTTTGGAAAGGATCATTTTCTTCTGATGGTCTGATGGCTTCCATTATTATGAAACAGCCATTATAAATGAAGTGTTAGGTGAAGATGAAAGAGCAGCCGTAAAAAGTTAGAACTCTGATTTTCTGGTCCGAATGGGAAAAAAATGGCCATCCCCCCCCCCCCCCCCATTCTGACCAGGAAATCAGAGTTCTAACTTTTTACGGCAGCTCTTACAGCTTCACCTAACACTTCATTTATAATGGCTGTTTCATAATAATGGAAGCCATCAGTCCATCAGAAGAAAATAACTCGGTGAAAGCGTAAACTCGGTTAGGCGGGACTCGGATAATCGGGACTCTACTGAATATGTCATTTTAAAAATGATCTTTTGAATATTTTTATTGATGTTCAGAGGGACCTCCCCTTGGATCCGCCACTGTAGATTAAGTAGTTCCGTATTACATATTTTATGATTACATATTTTAAATTTTAAAATAAGTCGTCTATTGTAAAATTAGTAAAATTCTCTTTAGTAATTCTAATTAGTAAATATACTTTGTGGAAGAGGGGGGGGGGGGGCGCCAAAATCCATGTTTGCCCCGGGTGCAAAAAAGGCTAATTTCGGCCCTGGCGAGGCACCACAATCCCAGCCTAATACTTGTTAACTTCTATCACTCGCATAATTGACTCGTCCAAGTGAGTATCGACAGGTTCTGGAATAGAAAAATATTTGTTTGCCATAGCCTCGACAAGCTCGTCTGTGTAACCGCATTCTGAGCACTGCAAGTACAGCGCTTAGAATAAATAGTGTAAAAATCTGTTGTCCAAACAATGCTAAAAGTTTGTATCCCTATTAAATGTGGAACAATGCAAATCCAAAGAGCCGATCGCAGCGACATCTGCGGTATATTTTCAAATTGTAATGTAACCATCGTATGTTTACAGCGTCGAGACCAAATCGACTAGGAGCTTTAGAAAATAAACTGCAGATGTCGCTGCGGTCGACTCTTTGGAATTCAGCATAGTTTGAAATTTAAGGGATCTTATATTTTAGCACTTTTTTAAGCATTACTGAGATAGCTGATTTTCACACATTAAATTCTAGACGCTGTACTGTAAGTTTCCACTCTCATATAGGGGCACGCTGGACCAGTTAAAAACGATTAGACTGGCGATGATGGCAGGCTCGCTAAGATGCTTCGATTATAGCGCCTAGAATAGACAGTGTAGAAATCGGCTATAACTGTTATACTTAAAAAAGTGCTAAAATAATGTATCCCTTAAATGTGCAACGATGCTGCTAAAATATACAGATCGCAGCGACATCTGCAGGATATTTTCTACAACTGCAAGATATTGCTAGTCTATACAATGTAATACGAAAATCCCGGAGATGTCGCTGCGATCGACACTTGGGATTTTAGCAGTATTGTCGCACATTTAAGGGATGCAAATTTTTAGGGTTGCTTGGATAGCATATTTCCACACTAGTGTGTGACCAAAAGCTTTTGCGTATTTTGATTTATTTTTTTTTTTAATTCTGGTGTCATTCACTCATTTCATCATTTTACGAACAGAAGTACCTTGCGCCTGAAAGGGTTAAATGCATAGACTTCTCATATAACTGGACTCAGAAATAGCAACCCTTTCTTGACGCCGGGATCACTACCCACCGTCACATGATGGTGGGCAGAGAAAACGCGCCAAACCGGTTTTTCTCCTCTGGTTCCCGCTGAAACTTTCTTGCGTCGGGCGTTTCTCTCGCATAAATCAAATCCGACAGTTGCCAATAAGGTGATCACCGCCAAAAAAGAGGACCTTTTGGCGATGAAAGCGGAAACATGTGTGCCTCAAGTTCTGACCGAAATAACAATGGGATTCAGCCTCTACTTCTTATCTTTACTCTGAGGTTAAATGTTATAAATATTGTTGATATACACCTTCTTTCCAAAATTTATTGTGTATTTCCATTTTTTATTTATTGATGAAATACATTTTTTGTTGCATTTAATATGAGCTGCTTTTAGCGCCTGTTATTCAATAATTTTTCAAAAGATAGACCAGAAATTCTACACGTTTCTTCAACCAATCTTCATTCAATCAGAATAATCTCTTAGTGGAATTTTACCCACGAATGGCAACAGCCACGCCTCTGCGGGGGAAAAACTCTCCATAAAAGAGTGTTTATTGGACGAAAGGGGAGTAGTGTTAAAATGTTCTTCACGCCCATTGGTGTTTTTCTTCTGTTTACCCGCGACCGACGTCATATGGGTTAAGTCCGTCATAAATCCGTTACCCCACAGTTATTTACAAAGACGTTTGGTTATTTATTGGATGATAATGACGTCAGCATACTTTTACTTATTGCGTCCTCTATAGTCTGTTTAACTGATAAATCTGCTTTGCATAGGAATGGCAGCATGCATATTCACAATACTTACTCGGTTCAGATTCGACACTGGTATTTCTCAGGATATTGTTCTGGTGTGAAATTTTAAATATTTTAAAATACATAATTTTGCTATTATCTTCATGTAGTAATAAAAGTATCCTAATCCGAAAGCCTGTAATTACAAACATTTATGAGTTGTAGAAATTAAAACTGGACAATGTTTTATCAAATGAATACTATAATGAATATTACACATTTTTTTTTAATTTTTCTGCCATAAATTAATGTATAATTTTTAAATATTATTAATTATTACTACAGAGCGGGTACTAAATGCTATTGCATTCAATAAAAAGAATATTTATTTTAATCATTTGATAAAACATTTTCCGGTTTTAATTTCTACAACTGATAAATGTTTGTAATTACAGGCTTTAGTATTAGGTTACTTTTATTACTACATGAAGATAATTGGTTTGTAAAACTATTTACTATTATAACTATTACTATTATAGTAAGATTATAAATGTGAAAGTGTTAATTTGTTTGGTTGAAGTCAGAATCAAAACAGATAATTATTTTTTTTTTGTATTCATTTTCCTTTATATTAATACCTTTCCTATATTTAAATTTCACCATAAGTTAATAAAATTTATATATTTTGTTTGTTTGTAATACATATGATCAAAGTTATAAAAATAAAATCTATTTTCAATCAAAAGTAACACTATAATATTCTCTTGCTTTTTAAATATTAAGGCATTTCCAAGAAAGAAATATGAAAATTGATTTGACACTGAAGTAATAATTGGTACAGCAATGTTAACCTCACTAAAAATGCGCCTAATGCGAAAATCCATGAGTGATTGCGTTTCTGCATTGTTTATAACCACTATTTATTTCTAATCGTAATATTCGCCTAATAAATTACGAGATTAAAAAATGCGACGATTACTATTTGGAAATGGAGATTAAAAAATCCAGAAACACAATTACCCTGAAAAGCAGTATTAGTTTATTTGGTTATATTGTGCTAATATTTGCATTCATCGCTAACAGCGTTGCCAATTTACCGAAATTCTGAATTCAAAATTTTTACCAGGTCTTTTTAAATAGTATTTTAACTTTATTTAATCGACGAAAACCTGGCATTAAATAAAGCGAAAATTAGTATTAAAAATTTCTTATATGTATTTGAATACAAAAATATTTTTAAGCACTGATCACTGTCACTGATACTCGAGCCATAGTACCAATATTGGTAAAATATTGGATTTACATTGGATATATTTGTAATAAAATATCAACACTTTAAATTGTAATTATCTCCAACGAAATGTCAATAATGCGAAAATATTTACTTTATGTTGAAATATTAATAATAAAATTGCTAAATATTTTTTGCTAGTTTACATTTGGCATATATTTACACACTATTGAAAAAAAAAACTTTTTTTGGAATTTCATTATACTTCCTTTATAAAAAAAAAAAAAAAAAAAAAAAAAAAAAAAAATCTACTTGCTTCTAACTCTTATTTTATGTATTACAAACAAATAAAATGTGCAAATTTTATAAACTAATCTGAAAATTTTTAAAAATTGGGAAAAAAATTAATATAATGCATAATAAATACAAAGCCATTTAATTATCCGTTTTGACGCTGATTTCAGCCAAACATTTTCACACTTTCACATTTATAATATTATTAGAATTAGGCAACTATCGTTATTACATAGAGATAGCCAAAAACAATTGTTTCAAAATATTCAAATTTTCATACCAGAAAAATATACTGAGAAATACCAGTGTCGAATCTGAACCGAGTAGGTATTGTGGCGACATTTCTAATTCCACTAGACTTCTGTTCTAGCGTCCTTCAGAACCGTTCTGATTGGCTGGCCAGATCCAGATGAAGTGGCCATACGCCCGAGCATCGTTTGCACATATTCGGATATTTGTTTTCAGCTATTTCGTTTCTGATGCTAGATAAGTTTGATTCGAATAAATTATTTTTTCATTTTTAGATGATGAAACTGCTATTTTCTACTTGAAAGTATTCAAAAATACCTGTATAAAACAAACCTCCGTCATTTCCATACTAAAACCATTATTTTTTCAAACCTTTTAAGATAGAATCATAAAGAATGTTTCATAAATTTTGAATGTTATTTATATTAAAAATTATTAAAAAAATTATAATTTATAATAAAAACGCATTTTCTCTTATAAAACGTTGCAGTTGCAGGGAGAATTTGCATATCTAAATCATGAAAAAATATAAAATCAGAAACTTTTTTATCTTTTCTTGGGGGGGGGGGATACCTTCTAACTGTCCCCTGCATTTGCAACTGAATCCTCCTATACCTCCATGAAACATATTTAAAAATTCCATATTCAGTGCTAAAAAAAGAATACTTTTCAGGGTTATTTTTAGTATCAGGGTTACAAAAATAAAAAAATCAAAAATAACCCTGGTTTTATATTTTTTTCATGGTTTAGATATGCAAATTCCCCTGCAATTGCAGTGTTTTATAAGTGACAAGCGTTTTTAATATAAATTATATATTTTATTTTATAATTTTTAATATAAATAACATTTAAAAATTATGAAACAGTCTTAATCTTAAAAGGTTTGAAAAAAAAAAACAGTTTTAGTATGGAAATGATGGAGGTTTGTTTTATGCAGGTATTTTTGAATACTTTCGAGTAGAAAATAGCAGTTTCATCATTTAAAAATGGAAAATAATTTATTCAAATCAAACTTATGTAGCATCAGAAACGAAATAGCTGAAAACAAACATCCGAATATATGCAAACGGTGCTCGGACGTTTAGCCACTTCATCTGAATCGGGCCAGCCAATCAGAATGGCTCTGAGGACGCTAGAACAGGTTCTGAAGAACGTTAGAACAGAAGTCTAGTGGAAATAGAAATGTCGCGGTATTGTGAACAACTAGCGTCTCGGTGTAGCTCCGCTCCCTATGGAGATCGTAGTGACTGGATTCAACTAAGTCCAATCGAAGCTAGATTTGGCGAAGTATTGTTAGTTTGGCGAAGTGTTGCTAGTTTCGTGAAACATAAATGTTATATCGAAAACAATTTACTAGAAATTTTGCACACAGATAGAACCTGAATAGTGATGATGTTTATTATATATTCCGATTTCAGAAATTTCAACTTGTGGATTCCAAAGATTTCGCCTCCCTCCCCCCCTCACGGAAAAATAACATTTTTGATAATGTATCTTGTCATCTAATTGTCATAAATACTTACATTTTGTAGGCAGGCACATTCTGAATAGAATCATACTTAAATTTAAAAAATTCTAAAAAAATATATATACCTTTGTTTCAGAATTAAAGCAGTCATAGACACTAGAAATTTTGAATGAACATGTAACCTTAATAGTGATGCTCAAATACTCCAATTGCAATTTTAATGAGTGGGGTCCAAAGAATGTTTTCCCCCTCCCCTGACAAAAAAGTAACACTTTTGTTTATGACCCTTCAAATTTTTTTAGCATGTATACTATTAAGGATTTACCTGCATACAAAATTTAAACTACCTTTGACTATTCGAAGTCACATTACCAAAAAGTGTTTTTTTTTTTAATCAAGGAGGGGGGCGGGGTCTTTAGATTATCTTCTCTTAAAGTTTTCAATAAAGTAACACTTAAACAGGATTACTATTCAAAATGTACCTGCCTGCAAAATTCAGGTATCAATGTCAATCTAAAGAATAAAATTGCATTTTTGGGAGCGAGGAGGGGGGGGGGGGTTGATATCCAAGAGCCTAAAATGCAGGCATGAAAGTGGGAAATAGGAAAAGGAGGAAAATCTTTTCGGTCAATATGATGACGCCAAACTTTTAAAATTTAGACACATTTTAACAGTTACTTATGGGATAAAATGAAATATAATTGTACATATGATTGTTATTTTCTTTTCATAGCTTAGAAAGCATTAAAAACAAATTTAAACTTTTAAATCAAAAGTGTTGCATAAATAGAAGAAAATATTCTATTCCAAAAAGAACATTATGAAACTTCCTTTTTCTTTTAAAGTCTAAAAACTTTCACTCTGGAGAGATACTTTAAGGGGGACGTGTACCCTCCAGTTTTTGACTATGGATTTTTACTTCTTATCTTCGTAATGAAAAGATTGATACATATTCTTTACAACTGGCATTTAGTGAAATATAATATCTAAATTTTCATTTAACATGTTTTATTTTGTTATATATTCAGCAAATAATTAATAATCTTCAAATTTTTTAACTAGATGTAGTAAAATCAATCCTGTTCACATTATTACATATGTCCTGTTCACATTCCGAATTATTGAAATTAGTTTTTGCTGGTGCTGCCATCTGCCTTTCAGAAGTAAAAATAATATTCCATATAACATTTTTCCTGTACGTTTTCAATTTTAAATGCTGGTAAATAGGCTCCAAAAAATTTAATTTCGGTCTCGAAAATTCAGGTTAGTACCAAGCTTCAATATCTTTTATGAACAGCAACTATATTTCGTAGATTTAGTCAATTTATCGGTGTTTTATCATGATATTAACGAGATTACATGTTGGCGAGATTTCGGCGATTTAAAGTTTTCGGCAACCCTTTTGTTAGGGCGGGGTTTCATAGGACGCGCTGAAGATTGATTGATTGATGCTTTTGCTCTATTTGTTTTCTGTATGGAATGTATGTAGTATATTCGAACTGTTGCTACAAGAAAATGGATACTCAATTATTCAATTATCATTTAAGTTTGCAATTTGAATAGGAATTTATTTGTTTATTTATTTTTAATGTATGTTTATTTTTAATGTTGTAAAATAAGTTTTTTATCAGGCAAAGGCTCGTTGGTATTTTTTAAAAAGCCTGTCAGTAATTCCTAATCAGCATTTGTATTACAATAAAAATAATAATTATTTTTTAATCAAAGGTTTTATGGCAAGTGAACTTGTCCTCTACTTCTGTAAGTATAGTTAAACTTCTATGACAGGCCCTCCCTGATAACGGACACCTCTATTAAAGTACATTTTCCCCTATGCCTAACAATTATATATCTGTGCATTTTTACTTCTCAATAGCAGTCACTTCCGAATAGCGGACAAATTACACTCTCCCGACGTGCCCGTTATTCAAGAGTTTCTGTATTTGATTATTATTATAGTGTGGGCGCGGACGGAAAGGGGGAGGGGGGGGGAGGTTGCGGATAAACTACCTAGTGGCGATTCTGTTCCGAATTTTCCGAAAATTTAAGGCATTCATTTTCGAAAGTTTATAAAATTCGATCATCAATCTGAAAATTCGGACATAAAAAATATCACGAATTTCGGCAAATGGTCGTCGAAAAAATTAATTTTGTCAATTGTTTGCAGAAAAAAACGTGAATTTCGTCAAAGGATCGAGAAAAAGACGCAAATTTCGAAAAAATCGCGAAAAAAGGCAAATTTCGTCAAAAGATCCCGAAAGGACCGGAAATCTCGTCAAAATATCTCGAAAAACTCAAAATTCGTCAAGGGATCGCGGAAAACGCGAATTTCGTCAAAGGGCCGCGGAAAAAACACGTATTTAGTGCCGGGAGTGGATTTCCTCCCTCCCCCCCCCCCCCTTCCGCTGTAACTTTCAGAAAATTTTCTGGGAATTTCAGAAATATATATATATATATTTTACTCAGAATCACCCTTGAACTACCTTCTTACCCCTAGGCTAGTTTTCTTTGGGCACCCTCTCCCTTCCTTCAAAATGATATATTTCAGTGTTTTCTGGTACTAAAAAAGGAAAGAAATACTTTTAGTGTAGTTAAAAAACATTAAAATTTCATAAAACTGAAAGTGTCATAATATGACAAGTGGGGATTTTTTTTATTTCAATCCTAGATGTAGAACAACATTTCTGTAAATATAAGGTATTAGGGACCAGGGGCCATATAAAAAAATTCATATTTAAATATATATATATATATATACAGCCCCTTATAAAACAAAAGCTTGATTTATACTCTTTTTTTACAATTGGAAGAATGTTTCATCAGCAGTTTAAACGATAATAAAAGTCACCTCTGTAATAAATTAATCACAAACTGGTAGCCGAAAAATTCCAAGACTCCGCAAAAAAAAAAAAAAAAAAAAAAGAAGAAGAATAAAATGGAATTTAACAAATTACAACGACCATTTGGAGAATGATTCTTTCGAAGACTAACATTTAAGACATAAAACATCGCACGGAGTTGATCCTACATTACGTACACCATGGATTACATTTTTCGGTACTGTACATTTTTAAACTTCTGGTCATTCCAGAAGTGCTGGTCATTCCTTACGTACGCCATGGATTAAACATTAATATTCCTGGACCAATTTTAAATGAAATTTCATTCTTAAATTCTAAACATTCCACAATATTACTTTTTACACTGTAGTATAGAGAAAAAAATGTACTTTTAAATGCAATTTGTTTGAAAGCTGTATCTCAATTTCTTTCTGAGTTATTTTTTTTTATAGTTTTTATTACTTTTTTGTCATAGTGGCAACAGACGTATCCATCTCAGTTGAAAGTAAAGGGAGAATACAGATTACTGTATAGACCTATCAGAAAACGAATAAAATGCGGATTTAACCAATAAACGCTTCAGATATGTTTTTGATTTCCTACCCTGACAGAGGATAATAACCATTTTCCCAAATGGTTAAAAAAAAAGAAAAAAAAATTGAAAGAAAATCTTAGCACCGGGCCCTTTTCCTTCCAAAACCCTAGGCTTCAGCTTGTTTAGCCGAATGGGTAATCCGTTTTGATTAAGCCTACCAAAATAATCAAAACGACCCCCCCCCCCCCCCCTACACACACATCCTGACTAGCAAGTTATGACCTTGGTTGAAAACATTACTTAAGTAGCGGATTTTATTTATGGAACAGAGAGCAAAATATGTCTTTTTAAATAAAAGTAATTATTTTATTTTGTTCAGTAGTATGTGCAAAGATGATTCTGTTCCCAATTATCCGAAAATTTACGGCTTCCGGTTCAAAAACACTTTAAAATCGATCATCAGTCTGAAAATTCGGGATAAAAAAATACGCGATTTTTGACAGATGATCGCTGAAAAAAATGAGTTTTGTTAATCGTCCGAAGAAAAAAAAACGGCAACTTCGTCGAAGTATAGCGGAAAAAACGCAAATTTCGTCGAAGATTCCAGAGAAAAGACAATTTTGTCTAAGAATCGCAAAAAAAAGTGAATTTTGCCGAAGGACTCGGGGAAAAACGGGAATTTTACCAAAGGGCCACTAGAAAAAACACGAATTTCTTCAAAGGTCTGCGAGGGTCTTCAAAGGTCTGCAAAGGATCGCGAAAATAATGTGAATTTCGTCGAAGGATCATGAAGAAAATGAAGTTTTTCAAAGGGGTGCTTAGAAAACACTACTTTCGTCAATGTAACTCGGAAAAAATGCGAATTTCGTCAAAAGATCGCAAAAAAGCGAATTTAATCAAAGTATCTCGGAAAAAATGCGAATTTCGTCAAAAGATCGCAAAAAAGCGCATTTAATCAAAGTATCGCAGAAAACCCGTAAATTTCTTCAAATGATCCCCTCCCCCCACCCCAATAAAAAAAAGTGAATTTCGTTAAAAGACTGAATTAAAAAAGTTAATTTCGTCTAAGTATCGCCGGAAAAACGCGAATTTCGTCGAAGGATCATGGAAAAGTGAATTTTTCGCATGACACGAAAAAAGTAGAAAAATTCTAGAAGGGGCCGCGGGAAAAACGCGAAATTCGTCACAGGGCTGCGGAAAAACGACAAAATTCGTAAAACGGCCAAGGAAAAAAATTTGTCAAAGCACCGCGAAAAACGAGAGTTACGCCAAAGGACTGCAGAAAAAAAGCGAATTTCGTCAAAGGACCGCGGATATAAAACGCAAATTTCGTCAAAGGATCGCGAAAAAACGGAAATTTTGTCGGCGAATTGTGAAAAAAAAATATTTTAGTCAAAATGCTGCTTAAAAAATGCTATCGTAAGGATATTAAAAACTGCTTATGCTTTCGTCAAAGTCTTGCGGAGAAAATGCGAACTTCGTCGAAGGGCCGCTAGAAAAAAATGCGGGGCCGCAGTGAAAAAGCTAATTTTATCGAAAGATCAGGAAAAGATAGCGAATTTCGTCAAAAGGCTGCGAAAAAAACGCAAAATTTGTCAAATGGCCGCAGAAAAATGCAAATTTCTTCAAAAAATCGCGAAAATGCGAATTTCGTAAAAGGGCCGTACAAAAAAAGCAAATTTCGTCAAAAGATCACGAAAAATGAGAATTTCACAAAAGGGCTGCAGAAAAAAACGCGAATCATTTGTCAAAGGGTCGCTATAAAAAAAGCACGAATTTCGTCAAAAGGCTGCGGCACGAGAACGCGAATTTTGACAAAGGACCACTATCAAAAACACGAATTTCGTCAAAACGCAGCGTAAAAAACTCAAATTTCGTCGAAGGATCGCTAAAAAACGTGAATTTCGTCGGAAGATCGTGGAAAAAGAAAAGAATTTTATCAAAGTGCTGCTTAAAAAACACTGATTTCTTCAAAGTATCTAGGGAAAAAAACGCGAAATTTCTAAAAGGGTCGCGGAAAAATTCAAATTTCGTCAAAGAGTGGCGGAAGAAATGCGAATTTCGCCAAAAGGCTGAGAAAGAAATGCAAATTTTGTCAATCAGTCGTAGAAAAAACACGAATTTTTACAAAATGCTCAGGTGCAAAACGCGAATTTTGTCAAATTGTCGCCAAGAAAAACACTTATTTCGTCAAAGGGCCCTGGAAAAAAACGCAAATTTCAAAGAATCGCGAAAAGAAGATAATTTTGTCAAATGGTCGCGGATGAAATGCGAATTTCACCAAAGGGCTGTGGAAAAAAATGCGAATTTTTTCAAAGGACATATTAAAAAATACATGAATCTCGTCAAAGGGCTGAGGCAAAAACCTCCAATTTTGTAAAAGGGCAGCTAGAAAAAACAACGAATTTCGTCAAAGGGTAGCGTAAAAACGCAAATTTCGCGAAACGGTCGCGGTAAAAACATTCATTTCGTCAAAGGTTCGGGAAAAAGGGAAATTTTGTCAAAGAGTCGCGTAATAAATGCGAGTTTCGCCAAAGTGTTGCGGGAGAAAAAAAGCGAATTTTGTATTAGTTCTTCTAGAACAAGTGGGTAAGTGTGATCATAGATCGCACAAAGGGTTTCGTTTAATATTCCTTTCAAACGTCGTTAAAAAAGCACATGCCTCCATTTTAATCTATGCATTATATAGAAATCAAACAAATTAATTAAATAATTATTAATATATCAGCTTCTAATTAAGTTAGCTCTTTGAACTGGGTATGTATGAAATCTGCGAGAGATTTCCCGTCCGGATGTCAAAAAGTTTTATAAAAAAATTTAATATTTAAAACGTTTAAATTTCGTATTAAAATAAAAACCGCAAGTGCGTCGTCATGTCTGATGAGATTAAAAACCCGTTGAAAGGAAAGTTTTAAAGCAATGATCCAATTAATGAAATAATAATTAATATCTCAGCTTCTAATTAAGCTAGGAGTTTGAACTGGGTATGTATGAAATCAGCGAAAAATTTTACGTCAGGATGTAAAACAAATTAATCTAAAAATTTAATATTTAAAAAGTTTAAATTTCGTATTAAAATATCCTCTGCTTAAATTTCTCCAGCGCCGATATGTCTGAAAGATGACAACACCTGCTTTCCGCTGAAATGAAATCTCTTTTCATTGTCTTTTCAAATACAGAAATTAAATTTTTATCGATCGATTTTTAGTGGATTTTTTGCGTTATACCCAACGCAGAAATTTGAACTTTATACCAAAATAAAGTAGAATTTTTTTGCGCGTCTTTCTGTACCTTTTACGAATTTTAGGACCAATACTTTGGGAGATGCGATTTCGCTTTTTAAATGTCCACTTCATTTATCGCTTAATTTCCTTCGTGGTAACCATACACCCGCTCATTTTACTGGCAACCCTTAGGAGAAACTCCGCTGATTTGGAGAAGGTGCGTTTGTAGCTGCGTTCAAAAGGTTGATTGGTTAATTTTAGAAGTTAATTAGCCCGTAATTCGGTTAATTACCGACTTTTTAAAAATTTTATGATTTGTTGTTTGATGTGAGGTGTTCAGCTATAAGTACCCAAAATTTCAAGTCACTAACGTGTATAGTTTCTGAGAACGGACTCTGTGACGGACAGACAGACGGACAAAGGAGTGAGACGAATGGGGTTTCGTCAGATGAACGAAACCCTAAAAAACACGAATTTCGTCAAAAGGCTGAGGAAAAACGCGAATTTTGACAAAGGAGCACTAGAAAAAAACATGAATTTCGTCAAAAGGCATCGTAAAAAACACAAATTTCGTCGAAGGATCGCGAATGCAAACGTAAATTTCGTCGGTAGTTTGTGGAAAAAAAGAATTTTGTCACAAAGCAGCTTAAAATACGCTAGTTTGTCAAAGTATTTTGGAAAAAATGCAAATCTCGTCAAATGATTGCTATAAAAAATGAGACTTTCGTCGAAAGGGTGCGGAAACACGTGAATTTCGTCAAAGGGTTGCTGAAGAAACGCAAATCACGTGAAAGGATCGCTGGAAAAATGAGAATTTCGTCAAAAGGTCGCAGAAGAAACGCGAATTTCGTCAAGGGTCTGTGGAAAAAATGCAAATCTCGTCGAAAGATCGCAAAAAAGACATGAATTTCATCGGAGGATCGTGAAAAAAAAGAATTTTATCAAAAGGAGCCGATGCTAGTTTGACAACATCAGTACAAAAATGTAACATGTCCAGCGTAGAGATCCCCATCAGACAGTTACATTGTGTCTGAGCCCAGGTTTAATTTTTTTTTCAGCAGACTCGGGCCGGGCCTGCAACAGGCTTACATTGCTTATTTATTTTCGTACATAGTCGAGCCAGACCAGAACTGGGCTTAATTGTTCCCAGGATCTGTCAGGTAGGCAATATGTTTTGTAAAAATAGTAACAGCCATAATAGAATCATTGGGAATATGTCTGGTTCTCAAATTCCCTGCTCATCAAAGCGAAACCTTCTGACAAATTTTCTGACTCATTTTTAACTATAATAGCATAAAAATAATAGGTATGACTATTGAAGCGATTTGGAAATGAACAGCATTTTCCATTCTTTGATAAATAAATTACTTATTGAGTTACAAGAGATTTTTGTCATTTGACGACAGCTTTTTTTCCTTTCCCATGCTATCGCTTCGAAAAGGAGCGATGAAGATATTATTTTCAAAATAGTGGTAGAAACAATAAAGTTTCCCTATAGAATGTGACCCCTGTGTATCGTACAATTTCAAGGTTTGGCTATCTCGTTTTCAGAGGCAAGGTATACTTGCATTCGTAAAATGTTGAAATAATTTAATAACACCAGTATTTACAAGAGAATCTATTTGAAAACAGGTAAAAGTATATTTCTGCGTACTTAATACAGGTGAAATTTTCATTATAAAATTCCGGTGCCAATGTGGCAATTAGGAATTAAAATTATGTGATGACATAATGGCATCACTGCCTCTCAAGGGGTCAAGAAATTTGGTTTGATACCACCCAATATGCTTTTTTTAAATTTTATTATGTAATTTTAATAAGGTATTCCATAATTTTCTTTATTGTGAGCAAAGAACAATGAAGAAATTTACCTCCTGTAGTAAGAGAAACTCAAAAACATTATTTATAACTATTGGGGTAACTGGATCCAGCATGGTCCAGCTACCCCGGATACATGTCCCAGTTACCCCGTCTTGAAAAATTTATGGGGTAACTGGGACACCGGGCTTACATTTGAAACATAAAGTAAATATGTATAGATACCTAATAATATTAATGTGGTTGTATGCCTAATCTTTAAAAAAAAGGATTGTTTAATAAAAGTACTTACAGGATTTTAATAAAAAGCCGAGGAAGTTCAACCATATTGACGTTGTTTAAAAAAAAAAGAAACGTAAACTTTTGACAACCTATCACAGAAAAGTGAGAGTTGTGATTGAGTTGACACACGTTGTTTTAGGAAGTAGATGTTAAGGGGCATGTTCACAAAAGCTAAAACTTAAAAAACATCGACAGTTTTTTTATAAAATAGCCTAATGGCCCAGTTACCTCGTGGGTCCAGTTACCCCAACTAACCTTATATCTAGTTCATATTTTGTTATTTTTACAAATATACATAGCTAAATTAAATTCATTTGTCATTTTATTGCAGTGACTGTCAATTAAATTCATTTGTAAATTACAGCTTTTTAAATTCGTATAGAAAGGTAAAATACATCGCGAAAACGCTGCAGGAAAAGAAAATTATTATGTGTTAATCCATGCAAAAAATAATTGCATTATTTGTGTACTGAACGTATGTAAAAATATTTTATTGGTTATAACAGAAATAAAAAATGGATTTTATCTGTATACCGATTACCAAATTTAAATTTTTCGCGTGCCAGAAAAATTAGCTTGCGTGCCAACTCTGGCACGCGTGCCATAGGTTCGCCAACTCTGCCCTACACGATGTGCAAATAAAAGAGTTTTTTTTTTCAAGCAGCTTAATTAGCCTTTTTGAATTTTTACTAAATATATTTATGAATGTTTAATAAGCTGAAAATATGTGAGTCAATAGACTTTATTACTTCTCCCAATTTGAACTTTCTGCGTTCCATAGTTTACGAGTAAAATGGCTGTGACAGACAAACAGACACAAGAGTGATCTTATAATGGTTCCGGTTTTACTTTTTAAGTACGAACCTTAAAAAAGGAAAATAAACATTTTACACACTTGATTGAAATTATAAGAATATTTCAGATACTGTGGACAGTGATAAAAGGAAATAATCCCCCTCCAATAATCCCCCTCCAATACTGGGTGTGTCGCTGAATTATATTTCAAAACATTAATGTTACTCAAAAGCGTTGTTATAATCACTAAATATATATATATATATATATTTTAATCGCCAAAATAGAGTACCGTATTTTATGGAAGAAACGCCGCAACCGTCGTAAGCGCCGCACTCCTCAAAATTGGTCTAAATAAGTTTAAAAATATCGTAAACGCCGCACCTGTGGGAACGCTACTTTTGTCGACAATGTCTCATTGACCTAACTTTAATCAATGTTTTCTGAACAGGGTAACGTGCCTCATTTTTATAATTTAGGATTCTAAAATTTTATTTAAAATATTTAAATCAGGTTTTAAATATTTTTATGTAATTTCTTTAATTAAGGAGCCGTCGATTGTCATTAAAACCATCCAGAGCGCGGGACGCGGATCCTCTCCTTAGGCACACAACATTTTTTTAAGTGGCTGTCGCAACTTAGCACACTTTTTACGTCGCATGCACTTTAGACCTTTTTTAGCTTCTACTCGAAACCCTCAAACTCTGAGTTGTTACGTTGTTAGTATCTGAGTGGAAGAGTAGTAAATTTTCTTTGTCCACCTGTATGGTTCAGTATCATCATCCGAAATGTCACAGTTTTTATAATCGGTAAAGTCAGAAAGTTTCGCGTTGTTGAGCAGGGGACTTGAGAACAGTCTTATAATAATACATTCATGGGATTAATGAATTTTTATTTTAGCCCATTTTACACGCGCGAGAAAAAAATCGTAAACGCCGCACATGGTGTAAACGCCGCACTTGACAAAAAAATAGCTTCAAACTCGTAAACGCCGCGGCGTTTCTTCCATAAAATACGATATATTTAAAAACAAAGAAAAAATAAGGAAATATTTTACACGCTTCATTGAAGCCATAACAATACCATAAATACTGAAAAAGTATTACATTTTCAGCTGTAAAATATCATTAAGGGGACTCGGTACCAAAAAATTTTATTTTATAACTATAACCTATATTATATTTTTAGGTTCATGTTTGAATAAAGCATAGTCATAACAGATCATAAGAAGTGTTAAATTCTCGATATAGAAGTAATATTTCTTATAAAATTGAATTAAAAAAAAATTAACAATTTGTAAATTCTTTCTTCTTTTTCATTTTTCATATTTGGGAATGGATATTTTTATCCTTTTTTCCATAAATCTAAGTATCGGATTTTTGATGAGACCAGTAGATCAGCAGAAAAAAAATTAGTGAATGCATATGGAAAAAGTGAGAAAATAACATGTTTAAAAAATAAATAAATGATCTTATAAAGTTACAAACATATCAAAAATTTGGTACTTAGTTATCCCACACAGGGTCTAAAGATACTTTTTAATAAATTTCAGACAATTTGCTTAATTATTGTAAGAAGCCTTAGCATTTCGATTAAAATGTAAATATAAAAATTTGGGAACCAAGAAAAAATGAGTTTAAACATTTCCCTTACACATAAATGACATTAAATTTCATCATTATGACTTAGGTATATCTCCTTTATTATTTATCGAACCGTTCGGAAATTAGGACAGAATGCTCTAAGAATACTAAGGCACATTAAAAGAAAAAAAAAGTATGAAATTTGACATTTTTGTCATTTTTTATCAAAATGACAGGCAGTGAGTCGCCTTAAAATAAGTTTAAAAAAAAAATACTCTTTCAGCTAAAATCAATTTTCATGAACTCATGAAAAATAATATTTTGTATTGCAGCACGTTGCTACTGCGCAAGACGACATTATAATACAACATACATAAGATTATAATATTTTATCAATGACTGCAAAAATGAGACTTTATACCGAAATACAGAAACAAATTTTTTAGATTGTTTTAACACTGTTTTCTGGTCACAGTCTCTACGGTTATCTGTCACCCTCAATCTGAAAGTATGTTCCCTCTGACACCACATGCACAGAGTATGGAGATCTAATTTAAAATCTCCTTACTCTGTCCTCTGTGGCCACATGACTCCTGGTAGGGGAACAGGTCAGCATGGATTGCTTCAAAGGGATGAGCCAGCCCTGACCAAAGATAACCTGAGGCTACATCGACCCTACTGAGGAGGAGCTTCACCCCTTTCTTTCATTCACAAAGGAATTCGCGCTAAGCTGTTACCTTTCTTCATCGGAGATCTAGAGCGACTGATGTTCTTTTTTTTAGAAGTTTCATTTTTTTCGCGAATTTGGTATTTTTTTGTAGCCTTCAAAACCTGTATGGTTAAATTATGCATTGCGCGCCAATTTCACATGTTTTTTATTTATTTATTTATTTATTTATTTATTTATTATTTTTTTTTTATTATTTTTTTTTTTTACATTGGAGAATTAATAATGGAGAATAATATATTTTATTTCTAAGAAATATTGTTATTTTACTTACACAGATTACTTAATACTATTTTCTCAATAATTTGCATTCTGTTCTTTCAAAATTAGTGCTTTATTTAATGCAATTATTTTAATTTGTTTAAATTTTATGAAATTCATTGTAATTTTTCTTTCAATTATGACACGATTTCCACTGATTGAATCACGTATCTGATTAGTGAGTGTGGTTAAACATATTAATATAGTTGGATTGTTCTGTGATTGATATATGTTATTGAGATTTTCTATGCATGTTCGTTATTGAAAAATAAAGTATGTAGCGTACATAGTTTGTTTATAGAGACACTCAAAAGTATTCCATTATATTATGGTCTATGGGAAAATGTAATTATATAAATACGTAGCACCTACAGTCGTCGTCGGGTCCGTCCGCCTGCCCGCATATAGCAGCGCAAAAACTACCCAACCGAATGGTTTGAAATTTAATATAGATAATTGTTCCAGATTTTGTCGAGTCGCTTCAAATTTTATGAAAGTCGAATCAAAACTTAAAAATATATTATTAAAAGTTTTCTTCGTTCTATTAAATCCTATCATACGAAATTAATTCAATGATATCCCACAATAGGTAATGATTCTAGGTTGCCATGGTGATGACGTCCTATTTAAGATATAGTCATATTATTTCCGTATTACTGAATTAAATATATATAATCGTAATAAATTTTGTATTCAGGCATTTTTACATAAGAGTGCAATAGCTATAGCACCAAGATCTGACTATTTATGAAACTAGTTACAGTACGAACGCACATCATTTGTCACGTTTGACGTACAAATTCCAACTTGTTTTTCTTCTCTTGGAATATGAAAAATATTGCCAACATTTCGTTATTGATACATCATACAAAAAAGTTTTTGTAATAACTTATGCGCTCACGCACGTTATGTATCTGTAAATTTGGTGGTATCCACTATTCAGATGAAAAAGAGTAAAAATATAAAAGTGTTGGAAAATGAAAGTGTTCACTAAATATATCCAATTTTCCGGAACCCTAATATATATAGATTTTCACCTGAATGAAAAAAAAAATATTTTGGACATTTAGTTGAAAATCAATCAACCCGAACCCGGCCTGCAAAAGTCAAAAGACAATCCGAAATAATGAAAGCCAACCCGACCTGCAACTTAAAAATATAGCGCCAACCCGACCGACTTGGACTGGGGGTCCGGTCGGGTTCAGATAATAGCGCGTTACTGATCCGATGCAGAACTCTTACTTTGAATTGAGAAGAGCTACGAAATATTTTTCAATTAGTTATGGATGACATTCACAATGCAAAGCGTCCTTTCCTCTTTTTTCTGAAAAACCCCTTTGAGTTTCCAATTTCTTCTAATAGTGGTTCCACAGATTTTTACCATCTGTGATGAAATAATAAAGGTATGAAAAGAATGATTTGGACGTAGCGTAGTAGAAAAGAACCCAAGGCACAGTAATGACAAGATAGTAAGTAATCAGTTATATATGGGGCCGGTATGTGAAACGATGGTGTATGCTATTCCTTCAGCATTCAGGTTTCAAAGAATCACCCCCTGCTCACGATAAATTTTCTCTTTCTGTGATGACAGTTGTACGATTACAGTCAAGCTATATCATCAACTCATTAGTTTCAATTCTTGGTGACGCGGTAATGGAAATCTTTACAAAAGCAAAAATGCTACAAACTACACTTTGCATGGCAAGACAAATTTATTAGTAAAATGGAGAATATCCAGAGAAAGATGTATGAAAATTTTGCGATTTATTGTTTTATTCAAAAAAGTTGAGCTCAAAAAAGAAGCGGAGAATCACTAATCAACAGTTATTTTGAATAAATACTCTATGAAGGGTAAAAATATTTTGAGAACTAACCATACTGCCCCCCCCCCCCCCCAACCCTTCTTCCACTTCTAGCTTTAGATCGCTATCAAATTTCTTCTTCATAAATAAATAAATATAATTTTCTGAATCTCTAAAAATTGAGGAAAAAAAAATATGCTCATAAGAAGTAAAAAAAAAAAACACTCTTTTGTAATATTTTAATGGGAATTTTGAATTTCATGAAGTTCGAAAAACTGTCTTTACAATTCTTTAATTTGGATCGCGATTATTCCACATCCACCGCTAAAATTAGGCTTGTTAGCAAGCGCGAAATAAAATTTATTGATAAATATATAAATTTACTTTGTTTCGTTTCTAAGTCATAGAAACAGGGGGGAAAAAAGGGCAGTGATATCGATTACAAAATACTTCTTACAATCTTTACGTACAAAAAATAAAGTTGAGTTAATTAAAAAACTGTAAACAGTACTTACTATACAGTTGACTTCAAACCTAATTAGAAAATCGCTGGCATCAATATCAACTCTAGAAGTAACATTTCAATTTTTATTTTATTTTATGTGTAATTTAATCCAATTTTGTATGAATTTATATTTTTATATGAAATATTCGCGAAAAATATTGATATTTAGTAGTAAATACGCTTGTAAGAAAACATGTTCTGGATTTTTTTTCACGAAGAGTCGTTTCATAGTATTATTTATGTGTACAATATTTTTAAAAGCATTGAATGAGACAGCATTTGTTAATGCTTACTTCGGTTTCATTCGGATTTTATATTTTTCAAAGGTTTATTATGTGATATGTACTGGAATACCCATGTCTTTATAGTAACCATCTCAATTTAATAACTGTTTTTAATTATTATATTATGTATGCTTTCCTTGTCTAATAAAGTTTCCTCTACTCATGTTTTGTACACCATGGTGAATTATAAGTATTTAAACGAATACTTTTTGAACATCCATTCAACGCTGTTATTCAACCATTTTATTCGATTTTCCCTATCGTAATCAAAACCGCATGATGAATCATCTGTCATTAGACTGGAAGGAGAAAAATATATATACAGTAAATTCTGTCTAAGGTGGACTCTGTATAAGCCGGAAATCTGTCTACCGCGGAAACGGAAAGCATTTTAAGGTCCCACCGAAACCAAAATTTTGCATAAGGCGGAAAAAAGGATAATTTAAAAATGAAAAGCATTTTGTTTATTAAACTTTAAAACTGATAAGTCAAATGCTCAATGTCGTGCATGTTAGTTAAATTCCGTATAACACCTTGAAAAAGTTAATTCAAAAGAACAGAAACTGTTTAAATTTAAGGAATTTATGCTTGTGCCATTTTTTCATATGCAAAATTATATTTAAAAGTTAACTTTTCTAGTAGAATGAACATTTATGAAAATATATTTTTTCGAAAGTGCAATATATTATACTTTAAGGATGTACTCAAATTCAAAGTTATAGCTTTCTATCTCATTCTCGAAGTTTATTGACGGGTTTTTGTTAGTTTTTGTGTGTGTGTGTGTGTGTAAACTTCCAATTTGCATGTATTACAGCAGTACTAAGAAATTGAATAGCGTTTCTCATTTATCTCTAAAGACAAAAGATCTTTCCGAATTTCAGTTTTCAACCGATTTTCGAGTCAGGAAAATCAATAAAAAATCATCAAATTCGAGGGCTTTTTTTTTTTTTTTTGTTTTGTTTTTTGGGTGCGGGAGGGGAAGCTTTTTTGTATAAGCCGGAATATTGTCTACCACGGAAAATTTTCTCAGTCCCCATCGATTCCGCCTTAGACAGAGTTTACTGTATAATGTCAATAAAACTTTTAATTATTTGGAGAGTGATTGCGCTTTATCTCTTTAGCTATTTTATTAGGTTTTACTGATTATGTGTAGATTTAAGACAAAGTTTTGAAACTAGAACTAATTTTTTCTTTGTTATTAAAATATAACATTTCTTTCTTTATTTATTGATAGTTAAATATCTTCTGTAATTATCATCTGATCTATACTTTTTTTTTAAATTGTCCTTGTGTCAGTATAAATTTTAAAGAAAATTTTAATTTTAAGAGGGCACAGGACCTTAAAACTTTCAAAAAATCAGTTTTCGGTTTTGTTTTATTCTGATTGTTTTAATATTTCTCAACAATATGCAAAAAAACCCCATTCAAAAATATGCACTTTTTTCTTGAGTTATAATCATTTATTAGAAAAGGTGATAGGGAAAAGGTCATTTATAGGTGGGTATAATTGAAGGTCCGTAGATATCGAAACTTTAAAAAGCGTTTTCTCTGATTAGTAAATTTGAAGTTTGTGCGCACTGTTGCTTTCAAACTATGTAAACTACAGCTTTTGCAAAATAAACAAATGTGCGTTTCTATATAGTCTACATGTAGAACAAAAAAAAAAAAAAAAAACATATTTTGGTTATTTATTTGTTTGCACTTGAATTTTTTTTTTTTTTTTTTTTTTTTTTTTTTGTACTAAAATTGAATTTTAAACGAAACTTTTTGTGTATATTTTGGGTTTAATTTAGAAGTAGGTGTGGTACGATTCTATTTTGTTCAAAAATTGTTTTCTATATGCATAATTTAGAATTTTATCATGCGCGCAGCACTTAGATTTTATCTCACGCATTAGCAATATGAAGGTTTAAATTTAAAATTTAAATATTAATTTTGTATATACAACATTTTCTTTCTTTTTTTTTTCCTTCTTTTTTTTTTTTTTTTTTTTTTTTTTGATAATACAGTTAAGAATATATAGTTTAGGTAGAAAGGGAAAAAAATCTTAATTGCATATTATTTGCGTTTTGGTATTTTGAAAAAGGCGGTGTTTTTGATCGTTTCAAGATACTCAAAAGATAAATATCCCCTATAATATGATTTTTTTTTTTTTTTTTTTTTTTTTTTTTTTTTTTTTTCTTGTGTGTGTGTGTGTAAAAGTTTTCAACAGCGGACATCTGCAGGCTGCGGAATTTGTTCGATAATCGAAGGTGTCTGCTTTTGTGAGGTAAAAATAAACAAATATGTCAGGGTTGTTGATTAAAAAAGGCTGTAGCTAATTAAAGGTGTCTGATATTAGGTATCCGAGATCCAATAACCTTCATAACGGACACTTCCGAATACTGGACACCTCTATTTAGCGGTATATGATGCTTCTATATAATGCAGGGTTGGACTTTTTGCAGAAGGAGCACTTGATTAAATGTTGGGCAAACTGAACAGTGTCCCCTATTCCCTCCTCCTTCGCTTTTAGGGGCCCAAAATTAAATATTCAATTTTTGTAAAGCTTTTACTTGAAATGTGTTTCGACGTTGTACTGATTATAATCAATATTTTGAACTTTTAAAATACAATAAGATTAAAAACTAAATAAATTTTTAAAGAAATCTAAATTCAGTAAAACTTCTCAATCACGGGCACCTCGGCAACGAAATTTCCGAAAATTTAACCCTCACGCTGCGTATCCCGCGATTTCTACGGCCAACGTAAAAGTGGCAAAATTTGCGCAACCCGCGAATTCCGGAGCAAATCTTTTTTTTTTTTTTTTTTTTTTTTTTTTTTTTTTTTTTTTTTTTTTTTAGGATTTAGTTCTATTTAAAAGAGAAACTCTTTCACAAAGATTTTGGACATATTTGAACTCTAAAATATATGCAGATTTCAAACATCTAATAAAATGCGCAATTTTTGAACCTATATTCATAATATATATATACGCAGCGAGAAAGTTAAGGCATTCTGTTACAAATATTAAAAAAATATTTCCTGAATCCGAAAATTCGGACATAACAATAATCGTGAATTTTGACAAATGGTCGCCATAAAAAATCTATTTCGTCAATTGCTCTCAGGAAATAACTTCAATTTCACCAAAGAATTGCCGGATAAATGTGAATTTGGTCAAAGGGCTACTGAAAAAACGCGCATTTCTTCAAATGATCACGGAAAAAGCGAATTTCTTCAAAAAATCGCGGAGAAAACGCAAATTTTGTAAAAATAAACGCGAATTTCGTCAAAGGATCGCGAAAAAAAACTCACATTTCATCAAATTATTCCGCGATTTTCTTCAAAGAATCGCTGAAAAAACGCGAATTTTATCAAAGGGCTGCGAAAACACGCAAATTTCGTCAAAGAGTCGTGGAAGAAATGCGAATTTTATCAAAGAGTCGTTTACAAATACAGTGGTCTCTTTAGAAAACAGCACACATACATATGTTTATTATTATAGGTATAGTTTTTAATCTGAAATAATATACCCAACTAACTTTTGAAGAAAATGGGTTAACCCAAACCCAACTTGCAGGAATCTACACTCAGCCTGAAATTGACCCGAATCGAAAACAGCTAAC
Organism: Maratus speciosus; assembly: GCA_963932465.1. Classification (NCBI taxonomy): domain Eukaryota; kingdom Metazoa; phylum Arthropoda; class Arachnida; order Araneae; family Salticidae; genus Maratus; species Maratus speciosus. Next base: position 2,993,728 of record OZ010795.1, on the reverse strand, counting down.
CCGACCCGCAACAAAAATAATTAGTGCAAAGAGGGAATTCCCCTCGCCCCCTCTCTGCTGTAACATTTCAGAAATTTTTTTTTTTTTTTTTTTTTTACTGAGAATCACCCCTGATCAGGAGTTTTTTTTTTTTTTTTTTTTTTTTTTTTTTTTTAACTGCGATTCTTAATTTTAGTTTAAAATAGCAATGGCAGATGGTATTGCAAGCAATAGGCGCTAAATCGGTGCCCGATTTAACAACTATTGTTTGCAGCGCCATATATCGCTGCTATTGTAAAGTAAAATAAAAAAATCGCAGTGAAAAATCTCCTGACATCTTACATAATCCTCCTGCAAGATTTTTTTAATTGCTGTCACCATTTGCAAGTTACTGAATTTTAAAATCAGTCAGTCCATTTCAGGACATCCGATATGTTTTTTAATGTTTTTTAAGTTTCAAAGCATTCTTTAGTGAATTACAACTGATCTTAGATATAAACAGACAAGCAGTCTTGTACAAATTGGTATTTTTTACATAATCCTGAATATTAGAAAATATTATTAAATAATTGTTTGGGCGTGCCCGTTATGGAGCTTTTAGTACTGTATGTAGTTTTTATCTTAAAAAATATTTAGACTTTCTATTCAAAATTAGGGTCGGCTCGAATCCTTCTCGCAAGAGTGAAAACCCAATCTGAAACTCATCCAAACCCGAAATAATAATGTATGTTAATCTGCCCCAAACCCAATGCGCTAGGCACAGCTAAAAAGTAGAAGTCAACCCGACCCGCCTCAGAAAAGTAGAAGTCATCCGGACCTAAACCCGACCCGCCTCACCAGTGGATGAGAAGTTCTGCCCTCGAAGCTGGTAGACGGAAGGTGCTGGGTTCGAACCCAATCGCGCCCGTCGGCCTAACCGTTTCAGAGTTTTCATGGTTTTCTACGAAACCGTGGATTCCCATGCGTAAATACGGGTTAGGTTCTATTAGAAAGACCCCCATGGAGGGCACACCCATTAGGGCCTATATCTCTCGTGTTGATAATCGGCCGTCAAAAATCAACCCATCAATCAACCTAAACCCGATCCGCAGCAAAAAGGTAGATGTTAACCCGACCCGCAGCAAAATGTAGCAGTCAACCGGACTCAAACGCGACCCACAGCAAAAAAGTATAAGTTAACCCGACCAGCAGCAAAAAATAGAAGTCAACCGGACCCACATCCGACCCGCAAGAAAAAGTAGAAGTAACACGACCCGCGCATCAGATTGGAGTCTCCAAATTTCCAAAATCGCTCCCCCCCCCCCCCACACTTTTGAGGACTCTTTAGATCCGCCCTTGTACTGAACTTCGAATTAAAAGTTATAGAAGATAAAATTGTAAAATCAAAGCAAATGTCAATGTATTCATTTTTTAAACTCTGCAGTAATTAACGTATGTAATTAACTTTTGTTTTGATACTTATATTTTTTCCTAATGTGAAAAATAATTTTTAGTAACATTAATCGTTACCTATTTTCAACAATTAAAATCTAAAATTAAACATGACCTCCATTAACAGACCACCTCTCGGAGAAACCCATTTTTATTGGAACGGAACGTGGGTGTTTTAGGGAGGTTTTACTGTATTTGTTATCAGAGACGAAAAAGCGTTTTACTGATAAGCATATCTTTTCACTGTAAAAAGGCAGTGATACAACGGTATACACACCTTTGGGAACAGGTCTGGTGTAGAGAAAGACAAACTGAAATCTTTCTATCCAGCTGAAATCATCACTGGGATTGGGGAGGAAAAGGAAACTTGTATCCGTGTGGGATCCCTGCTCTGATATCAACTAATTAGTTTCAGAGGTTTCTTGGCGAGGGGCAAATCTCCACAAAGTAAGAAATGCCTAAGGCTGTATTCTCTTTCCTGATATTTGTCTGGTCAGGTTGGGGAATTTTGAGAAAACAATGATTTTGAGTCAACATGCTATGGCGGTTAAAAATATTTCCAGCACGAACACTGACTAATACTGTTTCTACCCCCTCCAGCTACGGGCTTGTCTTAAAAATGTTTTTGAAAAGATATCAATATATAAATTGTTTACTTTTATTTTTAATTAGTTGAGTTAAGAAAGCACACCTGCTTTATACAACTTACTTGAATATTGTAGTACATTAACCTATTGAAACAACATCCCGACGACATTAAACCTTATAGCTCTGGTGAAAATGACAACTGAATTATAATCTAAATATATCAAATCATGTTAATAATACAACTTCCAAGAGTATATAACTATATCTTGGACTTGTTACATGAGTACTAAATGAATGCATAATAAATAAACAGATCATACTCATATAAAAAATTATTCTTAAATTGTGACAGATTTTTAAACATTTCTGAATACGCATGCATTTTAAAACTTTCCAAACACCTGCCATGCTCAAACTCTGGTAAAGATAGTACTCGGATTGCCATAAAATTTTTATGTTACTGAGGATTTTTATAGAATGTTCGGTAGTAAAAAAAGAAGTGAGTAGAATTTGTGGTTCGTTTACAGATACACACAAAAGAATTCTTTTACATTATGATCTATGAGGAAAAAACGTTTGCACTGCATTTTAATAATGTTATGATACATCAAACATAATGAAACTTACTGGAGTACACAAAACATTTTCTATAGATTATTTTCTATCGCAATTATCGTTCCTTTACAGAGAGACACGAAATTTGCTTACAGGCACAGGAACTGATTAAAATCCATAATTGCTGGAAGTGAGTTTTCCACTGTTGGATACATTTTTATATCTTACACATTTTTATATGTTACCTAATTTTGAGTGGTATGGATTTTTAAACATATGTAAATCTTTACAACATACTTTTGCTTAACTTTTGTAACTTATGTAAACCTTTAGCAAATGTTGAAAATGGATTTTACCTCATTATGTCTTTTCAAATTGTTTATTAATATATAATTGTATAATATATAATTATATAAAACTGAAAAAAAAAAATGAAGACTCAAATGTAAACTGGCTACTTTCTGACAAATTTTTGTTCGTAAACGTATCAGACTGGCAAGTGCTCTTGTTCAAAACTGTAATCGAACTATTTTTCCGCTTTTACATAAAAGCGGAAAATAACTGAAACAAAATTTTCAGAGAATGGAGTCAAACTTTGAGTTTTGAGTACGTGTTGATTATATACAGAAAAATTATTTTAGTATGTTTTTAGCCGAGTGTTGAAGTGTAAATAAATATATAGAGCAGATAATTATGTAAGCATGTCTGTCTTATTTCTACCAAAGCCATCTAATTGTATATTCTTTTAATTGATTACTTAAAACTTTGTTTATATCAGAAACAGGGAATGATTTTGTAAACTAGCATTTTTATAGATTATTTATTTAATTTATTTTCTCTGCGGTTGACAGACGAATTTTTTTTTTTTTTTTTTTTTTTTTTTTGCGACCGTTTGAGAAATTTGTTTCTGCGATCTTGGCAAAATTCACGGTATTTTCCCATTATTGTTTGTAGAAACTCGCGGTCTTTTCCGCGACCAATTCACGAATTAATTTTACGAAATTCCGCAAAAGAAAAAAAATATATATAACTTCCATGGAAATTAAAAAGTGTTCATGAAATAATTTAAGGAAGGTAAAATAGAGCACAGCATTTCTTATTATGCGGGATTTTACTACTTTGTGGATGGTTCACGCAATGCCGCACGTTACTTCATAGCTTGCAGCTCAAAGAAAACTTTGCCCCATAACGGAAACTCTTGAAATGCCCCCTCCTAGAGATCTGCATGGCCCGTACCCGGTCGGCAAAGTAAAGTCAAAATTTCTAACGAGCCGGCAGATTGAAGACGATTGTTTTAACGGACCGGACCGGGCAGCACAAAAAAAATCGGGCAGAATCCAAAATTACGGGCCCGGCCGTTTATTTTTTTCTTAGGCCCCGGTCCATGTCCATAAAAAGATTAAATCTTAAATGGGCCGATGTACCAGATATAGAAATTAAGCCGATAAAATACGAGGGCCGGTAGTAGACTTAAGAAGTTACTTCAATCGTGCGAAAGGCACCCGTTCGTTAATGTTAATCTTATGGGGAAAATTTTTTAAGATATCTCATTTGCATTTCAATATTCTACTTCACTTTCGGAACCGGTTTAGAAAATGAAAGAAAAATAAAATATAAATAAAATAATAAAGAATAAGAAAGTAAGAGGAAATAAAGAAAATCTGCAAAAAAAATATCTAAAAAGTAAAAAAAAAAAAAGTCTTTATAGCGATCGACCCCCAGCTTTGCAATGCAAAAAAATCTGCTAAAAATATTGCAATGCAAAAGAGAACGCAACAGTCATATAACATCATAGTCATATAATAGAGATAACAATGCAGTCAAGCGAAAAGACCCATTCATTAACGCTAATCCTATGGAAGACATTTATAAAGATATCTCGGTTCGGTCACATTTCAGTTGTTTTTAAATGATTTTTTTTTGCATGAAATAGTTGAGATCGATCTGTACAAAGGCCGTTGTTTACTTTTTCCATTTTGTTTATAGGTATTTTTATTGAGGACACTTTCATTTTCGAAACTGGTTTCGGAAGTAAAAGCATCCTTATAAAAAAAAATCTGCAATCAAAATCGAAAAAGTAAAAAATGGCCTGCATACAGACCGAGCTCAGTTATCCAACTCAAAAAAAAAAAATCTTTTTAAAATATTGAAATGCGACTGAGATATCTTTATAAATTTCTTTCATAGGATTATCATTAGCGAACGAGTCTATTCGTTTGACTGAAGTAGCCTCTTAAAAAAAATTTCGCCCATTGAATTAACATTAGCGAGCAGGTCTTTTCAGATGACTGAAGTAGCCTCCTCGGGAAAGTAATTTGTGTAGAAAAAAGGATAGTAGTAATAATCAACTTTTGGTAACGGGAAATTTGGAAATATACCTTAATAAATTACAGAGAAATATTTCAAAAATCTCTTAAAATATATATATATATATACAGCTTCAAAAGCTATGATGTTTTTAACCACCTTTTTTCTTTCGTTCTGAACATATTAATGATATTAAGGAATCTAAACTTAAATTTAAGAGTCTAATGAGTCTAAGTGTTTGTTACTGCTACGATTATGTATGTTCTAGCTCGCGAACATATAGTAATCTAAATTCTCAAATATACTGTTAAAATTTTCCATGAATATTTATGAAGTATTCCAGAAAAGAATTTCAACTGTATGTTAAGAAAAATCGGCATTTTTGGTGGAAATTGAGTCGAGTCTGATATTTTTATTTTTGCACCGGGCCAGAAAATTCCGCCTCGTGCAGACGTCTAACCCCCCCCCCCCCCCCTGCTGAAAAAGAAAATTTTATACAAAATAAAAAAAGGTGCTCGTGCTATTTTATTTAAAAAATCGGACCTCTTTAAAAGATCCACGCTCCAGTAATTTGTATACCGTTTTTAACACTAGAAAGCCTGCAAGCCGTCATTTTGACTGCTACCACATGAATATATCTCGGTTTGAACCAGGATTTTTTTTTATAAAACTAGTTTAAAAGATGCAAAGAAAAACTAGTTAAATGGATAAGTTAATAATTTAAAATAAACATTCTGGTGTGAAATATTTTTCTAAAATTTGAGTAAAATTCTCGTCTTTCTAGTGTTAATCTGTGCTTGCCTGAACCTTGAGCCTTCTCGAAGTTAATTTGTAAGTTCCCGAAAAAATGTCATTGTACAAAGCAAAGCATCTTTTTCCTTCCAAGAGGTACATGATTGGAGATCCTAGTCACGTCATACAGCTGGTAGGGAATAAACTCCGCCTCCACTGAGTGATAAGATTACCAGAGGTTGGCGCGAAAGCGCTTTATTTTTTTATCTTTTTCTCTTCCTTAAAAATCTCATTTCGCCAAATTTCCGATACCCTGTTGCAATCAGAGCCATCTGTCGGAAAAATTCGACGCGACAAGCCTGTCCCTTTGCCCCTTAATCAAATTTATTTACACGACTTCCATATGATTATAATACATAAGCTTCCCTTTAATTTGATAGATCTTTTGCACAGCAATTCAGAAAAAAAAAAAAAAAAAAAAAAAAAAAAAAAAAAACCCTCCAAGGATTTTAGTTAGACAAAATGTCTGATTATTAAATTTTCCAGATTCCGCCCCCCTCCCCCACCTTATATCCTTCCAATATTTTCTTTGCATTTTTGCATCAATCCAGAAAATGGCCAAAATTATTTTTAAATAGGTGGAATTCCACCTTTAGGAGGAGCACTTTCATGCCTGAAAATGGTATCATTTTTGAGAAGTGTTTACTGTACCCTAATAGAAGAAATATGCGATTTTATTGAATTTTTATTTGTAGGTACCACGGTTCACATAATATTTTGAGAAAATTTTAGGAGAGAATTTTTCTAGTGTTTAATAATGCACAAGAAATTAAAATCCTATCTTCCAACCTACAAAGATCATGCCTCATACAATTGCTTTTGCTGTTTATCTAAAAACATGCTAATTTGCCCTGTTTTAAAAAAGATTACCCAATTACGGAAGATTAAATTATAACATTTTAATTATTTTTAACACAATCAACTGATTGATAAATAAATAATGAGAGTAGAATTGTAGTAGAACCAATTGAGTGAAAATTTGTGAGCATGAAATTATCGCTGTATTATCCGCCATCTTCGCTCAAAAAAAAAAAAAAAAAAAAAAAAAAAACACTTTCCAACGACAGCGCGAGCGAGCGCTCGTGCTTCGTCTGAAATACAGCAACCTCAAAAATAACTAGCGCCAATTCCTCAGCCAAGAGGTAGGAGAAAAATCACCATAGGGAGCGGAGCTACACCGAGACGCTAGTTTGTGAACATGCTGCCAGCATCATTTCACAGTAATCGAATTTTAATCGATATATTTAATCGAATCACATATATTGTTTTGTTATTTTAATTGTTTATTGCTGGCGTGGTATGATGCTATGTTTCTTTTTTTTATTATTATTGAATCCCAAATTACATGATAGAACGTAATGATAATAATGAGTTTATGTTATTATATGTATTGTATTGTTCACTATATAATCTAGTCGATGTTTTGAACGATGTTAACAAGTTGTTTTCAAAAGTATTTATGCACACAAATAAAACCTCACTGAAGCAAACTACACGAACAAAAAAAAAAGTAATTTTTAAAATGAGAACAGCAACATTTGTTTCTTTGCTGTGATGCCCTGTTCCAACATTTTGTAACTAAGCGAGTTACAGTTTAAAAATGTTTGTAATAATAATTATTAATAATAATAAAACTCTATATTGTGTTCATACGTTCATACATAGCTTTCATGTATGCAGACCTGCCAACTGCTACGAAAAAATCGCAGTTGCTACGATTTGGACCTATAAACTACGATGCTACGAAAATCGGTCTTAAACTACGATTTTTTGCAAAAAACACAAATGCATTTTTTTGTTTCTAGTTGCGATTTTTATCCCACGCAGCATATTTTTCAGGAGTGATTCTGTTCCGAAATTTCAAAGTATTTATTTCCGAAAGTTTAAAAAAATTGGCCTTTAGCCCGAAAATTCAGGCATTAAAAAATGCTCATGGGAAAAAATATGTGGGCTACAAAACATACTTTTTAACATAAAACTCTCTTTATGTATATTAACCACGAGTGAATCGTGTTTCTATCAATATTTATAGTGCAGGAATTCTCTTCCTTACAAACAGGGGTGCCATTTTAAGAATCTGGAGGGGGTGTTCTTGGAGGGGCAAGGTTTGAAATAGTGTGCAAAATCGCACGATTTGTGCACGGAAAAGGGAAGTCCTGCATAATGAAAAATGGTGTGCAGTATTTTCCCCTGTAAATTCTTCTGCAAGTATATTTTGAAATTTCTTGGAAGTTCGCAATTTTTTTTTTTCTTGAAGAATAAAGAAATTTCCCCAATTGAGAAAAAATTGTGAATATCCTGAAACGATCGTGGGAATAAAATCTCTAATTTCATCAAAATTTACTGCACTGGGATAAGAAATTGGAACCAGGCACCTTTTACAAATGTCAAAAAACGCTGTGAAACAAGAAGTTCTAAAAATCGTATAAAAATTTTCTGAGGAAAAAAATTACTATATTGAGTTGAAAGATTGAAACCTTATTCCTTTTACGCATATCAAAAGATGGCTGCAAAGCATGAAAACCAGCCTCCAGATTAATTTTAATTTTGTGTGCTACGATTTCGCATTTTCAAAGGTTGGCAGGTCTGTGTATAGGGCGCTTAAAACAAATGCTTGGAAAGTAGTTGGTTAGAAGACTCATTTCTAGAAGCATTGGGGAGAAAAATTATGTTAACTTACCATGAACAAAAGAATATTCAGCTCATGCTCAGGCCATCCATCTGTTTTTATTTTCATTGTGTAGAAGAATATTATTTTTCGACATTTTTAAAAGATAAAATAAAAATCAGAATTGCATGAATGCTTATTGTTTTATTCACTTGAACAACTATTTATAGAAGAGATCAATCTGGGTAAAATTTGGGCAATAATCACAAAATTCATCATCATTAATAAACAGATAAATTCACTCCATTTAATAATAAACAAATCAACTTCCGGTTTCATTTCTCTCACATCAGTGTTACTCGTTTCATGTGGTTTGAAGAATACGATTGCATGCAAGGATACTAGTAATGGATGATTTCGATTATTTTTAAAAGTCGATACTTAGGCCAACTCGATTTAATCTATACTATAAATTTTTTAATCAAAGTCTCTAAAGGTAATATCATTTTCCTTTTCCTTCAAAATTTGATGGTAAAGTAGTCGGATGTGCTGATCCCATAACTTTCAATTACTTATCTCATACCAGGGTTGGCAAGTTTCTGCCAGAGTGGTTAAAACCAGTGGTTGAAACCGGCATGGCAGAAACTAGTTTCTGCCAGTAAGTGGCAAAAACTGGCAGAAACTAAGAAATAAATATTAATAAGAACTTTAATGTGCAATGATTAATAATTCACACAATCACATATGTATTTGATATGTAAACAATTAAGTTAAAATTTAAAATTAAAGATTATGAATGTTATTCAAAGTTGCAAAAAGTTTCAAAATGATCATATAAATATACTTTGTTTATATAATACTAATTTTCTTTCACTTGAAAAACAGAAATTTTCATAATGGTAGTCTGATGCTGTACAAGTTTAACTATTAATATTATTGTTTAGAGTTGAATTTCTATTTAAAAGTAAAAAAAAGAAATTTACAAAAAATTCTGTTATATTTTAACAAATGTGTCTTTCAGAGTATTTTTAAATAAATAATGCAATGCAATAACTTAAAGATTATGATTCTTGTGAAAACATATAAGTAAATAATTGAAGCACAATAAATAACAGAAAAAAAATTTAATGAACTATCTTGTACAATTATTTTATAATATTGAAAGAACAAAATTGCCACTCAAATATACTATTATTACTTTTTCTGCAGAACATTCCATAGCACAGGACAAAATTTGGTTGTCTTTCTGAACACAGGCTGTTTTTTAATTTGTTCTGATTAAAATAAAAGCTCGAAAATATTCTTTCAAGACTGTCAATGTTCATATGTCAATTTTGATCCCATATACTTAGGATGAAGTAATTAAGCTAGCATATGGTAGTCGGTTATTACTGTATTAAATCTTCTTTGATCCTTTGTATTTGTTTGTGTTGTAAGTGCAAAATGTGGTTGGAATATTTTCAACTAACAGTCTTAAATTGAAAAAAAAAAAAAAAGTCAGATTTGTTCCTTTGAATACTGAATTTAAATGAAATGTTTTTTAAATCCATGCACTTACTAAATCCACATATAGCTGCAACATTTCTATGAGAGATATTTTTTTACTGTTATTATTAATTATGTTCAATTACAGAAAGGTATTCTGAGTGAGTATTGATTATTTTTCTTTTCTTTTCATTGTTTAATTTAAAATAAGTATTGGATATAATTTTCTATTTGATTTTTAAACTGAAATTTTAAAATACTCTAATAATTGTTTACATATAAAATTATACAATCATATTATAACAAAAATTTTATTTGTTATATAACTCATTTTTTCTAATACAAATCTATTTATTTTTTAATTAAAACTACCCACAATATTTCATTTGTTATTTATACTGAAAAAAATGTACTTAAGGTACTACTAAAAAAAATCTCAGATTATGTATGAAATGTGTTTATGCCAGTTGTTGCCAATTTCTGCCGGTTAAAACCGGTTATAACCACTTTCTGCCACTGGCAGGGCAGAAACCCATTTCTGCCGGCAAAAAGCCAGCCCTGTCTCATACATGTTAAAACTTCAAAATTCGCTGTCACAGTGTCAAATTTAAATGATAACCTATGCGCATCGTGGGGATTCAAAAAGTAAAAGCTAATGATGAAAAATCCCTTCTAGGGCTTCAAGAGAGAATCCTTGCATTTTGGAAAAATTAAAGAAAAAAAAAATGTATTACAGTAGACTCCTTCAAATCCGCACAGCTTGGGACCAGAGGTTGTGCGGATTTTAGAATTTTGCGGATTTCTGGTCATTAATTTGTTTACATTTTTGAAACATTAATTTGATTGGTAGTTAAGCAAGGGAAATTATAATGAATGCTTACAATAAAGTGAAACATTAAAATAAGTAAAATATTAAAATAATTTATTAGTTTAAAAGTAAGTAATTATTAAAATAATTATGTAAAATAAAAATTTAGAAAAATATTAACTTATTACTAATGAAATCGATTCAATTCGATTCCAAAAGTCTTGTGCTGCCATCTAGTGATAGCAAAGAGAACAGTTATCAGTATATATAGCTTATTGCGCTCACTGTAACTTTTTTCATTGTTATTTAGAGAATGAATTTGATGAATGATTTCTTGAATGCTTTTCTTATACTGCTTTGTATGTTTAGAAATAAATTTGTCTATAATTAAAAAAAAAAAAAAATCCGCAAACAATAATTTTAAAATAGTGTTTCGGTTCGTGGAATTTTCGATATAGATATGCTAATTTACATCAAAATCAAAAGTGGTGTAAATTTATTTAGTAATAAATCAGCTGTAATAGCCAGAAGTGAATGATTTACAAAAAATTTAGTAAAAAAAACATTGCGATAGTCGCTATTTCGGCGCCATCTTGAATTTTGTTCCTGCAACTTAACTGTAAATTTCATTGTTTACATCTGAAAAAAATACGCAGATTTTAGGTGTTTGCGGATTTAAGGGAGTCTACTGTATAACATTGTTTATCGATATGTGATCATCTTTTTCCTTTTTTCTTACAGATGAATTATGATGGATTAATTTGGAAGAGACGTGTTCGTGGTCTGCAGAAGAAAGTAAAATGAACCTGCAAAACACTGATTGTGTGTGCAAACCAAATTTTTGACAATCCTTTTGGTAAGTTTATAAAAATTTTCATTCTTGTTTCATTTTTTAACATCCTGTATATAGATATTTGGCCAAAAATCTACCGCCAAACTGTAAGATTAAATGCCAATAATGGTGGATCATAAATGTCACATTCACTTGACTTTTAGCAAATTACACATGTTTATGTCATCCAGTGATTTTTATTTCTACATTTTATTTGTATTTTCATTAATGTTATACTAATTTATTTGTTCTTTCATTATTTAAAATAAAAATTATGTCCATTTGTATAATTTGGCGAGTGGTTTAGGGATTTATATAATTTGGTGAAATGGGTCGATGTAAGTAGTACCATATAGTTTTACATTCGATTCTTTAAAATCAGAATTATTCGATTAAAAAAAAAAAAAAAAAAAAAATCCGTCACTCATAACTTACTTTAAAAAATTGTATACATAATATATAAAAGTACTACTTCGTTATCCTGTTGATCAATTTCGACAAATTATACAAATTGATATAATTTTTATTTTAAATAACGAAAGAACAAATAAATTAGTATAACATTAATAAAAATACAAATAAATTGTCGAAATAAAAATCACTGGATGACGTAAACATGTGTCACTTGCTTAAAGTCAAGTGAATGTGACATTTACGATTCACTATTATTGGCATTTAATCTTATAGTCTGGTGATAGATTTTTTTGTCGATTCAATAACCAAGTAGTACCTATATAAGTAATACAGTAGACTCCTTCAACTCTAAAATTTGCAGAGATGTAAACAATGAAACCTTCAGTTCGGATGTAGGGATAAAATTAGAGACTTTTTTTTATTTTTATATCAATTCTGTATGTATTTTAATATGTAAATTTTAGGTAATACGACTGAGCTCTTACTTTTTCATTTACTATAAATTTATTTCTGAAAAAAAATCAAGATATTGCTGATATCACTGGTCATTGCAATCTCTTTTCCAAATATATTTATGTATTGATCAAGCTTATTTAGTTATTAAGTCTGGCTAAACCTGAAATAAAACTTTCTTATTTTTTGTTTTTTATATGAAATAATGAAATGTGAACCCTATTAATATAGGGTATACCTTTATAGGGCAAATTTCATTGACTATAATTCAAGTAAATTGTATCTCGTTTTTATTATTTCATATTTGATTATACACTATTAATTATTTACTTTACTTTTAATAATTTAATCATTTTTAAAACTACCTTAATTTTTATTGTTTTAGTTTATTACTTTCCGTAAAGTACCGAAAGTAAGCCCCCCCCCCTCCCCTTTTTTAGAAGGCAAGAAATTCTAATGATTTTAAGGAGGGCTTATAATTGGAACTTTAGGGAAAATAATAAGAAAATCAGGAGCAGCGTTCAAAATCCTTGGTGGTCCGCTGGTCCGAGACCACTAAAAATTCAATCGGACCACTATTTTAAAAAATTTAGTGGTCCGCAGTACCAGTGGCTTTTTTCCCTCTCTGACATGTAAACGTAAATTTTCCCATCCCTGAGAAAACCGCAACCAAACCAGGGCTGGCTATTTGCCGGCAAAAAAGGGTTTCTGCCTTGCCAGTGGCAGAAACTGGTTATAACCGGTTTTAACCAGCAGAAACTGGCAACAACTGGCATAAACACACTTCATGACATAATATGAGACTTTTTTATTAGTATTAAATTCCTTAAGTACATTTTATTCCCTATAAATAACAAATGAAATATTGTGGGTAGTTTTAATTAAAAAATAAATAGATTTGTATTAGAAAAAATGAGTAATGTAACAGATAAAATTTTTGTTATAGTATGGTTATATAATTTTATATGTAAACAATTATTAGAGTATTTTAAAATTTCAGTTTAAAAATCAAATACAAAACTATATCCAATACTTATTTTAAATTAAACAATGAAAAGAAAAGAAAAATATTCAATACTTGCTCAAAATAATTTTCTGTAATTTAACGTATTAATTTAATAATAACACTATAAATTATCTCTCATAGAAATGTTATAGTTATATGCGGATCTTGTAATTCCACGAATTTAAAAAACATTTCATTTAAATACAGTATTCAAAGGAACAAATCTGACTTTTTTTTTTTTTTCAATTTAAGACTGTTATAAGCATAGATCAAACTTTGTGCGAATTTTAGTAAAAAAGCTAAAATCTTTAACAATGATTTTACGCACAAATAACGTACAGACACGACAAAAAACGATTATATGGGATATTTTTGTCGTGTCTGTATGTTATTTGTGCATAAAATTGTTGCTAAAGATTTTAGCTTTTTAATTAAGACTGTTAGTTGAAAATGTTCCAACCACATTTTGCACTTACAAAACAAACAACTACAAAGGTTCAAAGCAGATTTGATACAGTAATAACCGACTACCATATGCTAACATATTTACTTCATCCTAAGTATATGGGATCAAAATTGACATATGAGCATAAAGAAAAGGCAAGGAAATTGCTTTCTGATATTAATCCCAATTTTGTTCCACATATAATATCCTTTGAAGGAAAATCGACTCCTGCCTCAGAAACATATTTCTCCAAGGAAGCCCTAGAAAATGTCTTGCCCTTACCTTCTATGTAGTACAGAGTCAGATAATATAGACGAACACGCGAACGCCGTTCGCAGAAAATTTTCAAAGTTTGCAGAGTATTATTTTTTTTTTTTTTTTTTTTTACAAATTTTTCATTGCCGGTAGCAGAAACAGTGCAGCACCGAAGCAGGTGCTGCAGATTAATTTAACAGATTAAAAATAAATTTTGTGTTGAAAAGTAAATCTCTTTTAAATAAAGTTTATTTGGTTGGAAATTTTAACGAATGTTTATGCGCCTGCGATTTGCAGTGACTATTTTACATTCGAAAGGGGAATTAAGTTTTAATATCTTAGTAAACATTATCCTCTTTTCAATAAAGTCTAATTCAGAAAACTGGGGGGGGGGGGGGTTGAGAGCATGTAACGTAATGTGAGGGATTGGAAAGAAGACTTTTTCACTTTTTCTGTTAGCAGCGATATAGGACTTAGGAGGGGCGTGGCGTTTTTCTGCAGAAAATTTTTAAGAAATTATTTGAGTTTGCAGACAGTTTTACATTTTATCTAAGTCCTATGTGGTGGTCATCTTTAAAAACGAATACTGGTGAAAATGAGGATTTTTCAAATTTGCATCCTCAATAATGACATTGCCAGCAAGTAATGATAGTCTTGAAAGTATATTTTCAAACTTTTCTTTCATTCAAAACAAAGAAACAGTGTGTTCAGAAAGATTAGCAAAATTTTGTCCTATGCTATGGAATGTTCTGTGGAAAAAGTAATAATAGTATATTTGAGTGGCAATTTTGTTCTTTCAATATTGTAAAATAATTGTGCAAGATATTTCATTAAATTTTTTTTCTGTTATTTATTGTGCCTCAATTATTTACTTATATATTTTCACAAGAATCATAATCTTTAAGTTATTGCATTGCATTATTTATTTAAAAATACTCTGAAAAATACATTTGTTAAAATATCACAGATTTTTTTGTAAATTTCTTTTTTTTACTTTTAAATAAAAATTCAACTCTAAACAATAATATAAAATAGTTAAACTTGTACAGCATTGAAAATTTCTGTTTTTCAAGTGAAAAAAAATTAGTACCTATTATATAAACAAAGTATATTTATATGATAATTTTGAAACTTTTTTACAACTTTGAATAAAATTCATAATCTTTAATTTTAATTTTTAACTTAATTGTTTACACATCAAATACATGTATGAATTAAGAATCATTGCACATTAAAGTTCTTATTAATATTATTTCTGAGTTTCTGCCAGTTTTTGCCACTTACTGGCAGAAACTAGTTTCTGCCATGCCGGTTATAACCGCTGGTTTTAACCACTCTGGCAGAAACTTGCCAACCCTGAACCAAACACAAACCACAGAATTTTATTTAAAAAAATAAATAAAAAATTGCTTTAAAACTTAGTCAGTTGAAATAAATAATTGGAAATAAAATACATTAATTATAATTAATAATTTTATAGTTTTTGTTCATGTACTGTTTATTTAATTTTTAGCAAATTATAATTTTACATTTTATTATGCTGAAAATTTTGGTAACTGAAAGGAAGTTTGGTTTATACTCTAATAGGAAGAGGAGGGGGGGGGGATGTCACTTGAAGGGTTAAAGGTACATAACAGAATTTTATGTAGCAGGCCAGTGACGATGTCTGCGGACCAGTGACTTTTTTTTATCAATTCTACCGCTGAGGAGGGTGGTGTGTGTGAAGGGGGGATGGATATGTTTAGAATTTAAAAAATTTCACAGGGTTTGTGCAATTTGCAAAATAAAATAAGATCCAATTAACATTTTTTGGATAACTTTTAACATTTTCATCACAGATGTAAACAATGAAACTTTCAGTTCAGATATAAGGACAAAATTACACAATTTTTCAGTTTTATAACATTCCATATGTATTTTAATAGGCAATTCTCCATAAGATGACTGGACTCATGGTTTTTCATGGAGGAAGTATAAATGTATTCTGAAAAAAATCAAGATATTGCAGGTATCACTGGTAATCACAATCTTTTTACTAACTCTATTTTATGTATTAATCTTTTTCGATGATTAAGACTGGCTAAACATGAAATAAAACATCCTTACTTTATTATTTTGATCTTAATTAATGGGGTACTTTTATGGGGAAAGTTTCACTGAATAGGTCAAGGAAAATGTATCTCATCTTTATTATGCATATTCAATTAATTAATTTACTTGACATTTACTTTTAATAATTTTTTTAATTATCTTACTTTACTTAATTATTTTAATATTTTACTATATTCCAAGCATTCATTATAATTTCAATTGCATTATTACATTCAAATTATGTTTTAAAAATTGTAAACAAAGCAGCGACCAGAAATCTGCAAAATTCTAAAATCTGCACAACCTCTGGTCCTGAACTGTGCAGATTTGAGGGAGTCTACTGTATTGAATACTAAACAAAATAAAGGTTGCTATCCAGTATAAGTATACATTGGATAGCAACCTCTATTTTCTTTGTTATGTAAGTCAGATTTAAAAAAATTTTATGAGTCTATAAAAAAAAAATTTCTACTTGCGAAATGGTATTACATTTTTAAAAACTTTTTTGTACTAACTGTATTTTTTAGATCTTTTAATATGTGATTTTGTACGCTGATTATCAGTTCATTATTTTGTGGTATTTAAAACTAAAAAAAAAAAAACAACTTTTGGACTTATGCTGTTTCTGCTAGGAGTAACTTGAGGAGTACAAGACCCATTATCCAGAATTCTAGAATCGGGAAAACTTTTTTATTCGAAAATTTTACAGGTTCCTAATTGTTTAAGTCCATTGTTTTGATGTATTAACAACTAAAATGATCTGTTACTGCAGTGGCATATCCAAGGGGTGGGCTGCAGCCTCCTACAAAATTTACAGAAAATATGAAGTTTAATTACAAAGTTTAGCAAAATGCAAGGAAACCTGCTAAGATGAAATATATTACTTAACTCAATATGATATATGTGCTTAAAAATATTTTTTATTAGTTTAGTATTGCAGTCAGAGACGTTGGGCCCGCTATGTGATTTGCCAGAACCCCGTGCAACATTTCACCGGCCCTGGTTTCATTCAATTGGAATGTGATTAAAGGAATTAAAATATTACAAATGAGTAGCTGTCTAGGCAGTCAAGATTGAATTATTTCATCAGAAAATAAGATTCGGTTCGATGACATAACATTTTTATACCAAAAATTTCATGACAAGTTGTAAAAAAAAATCGTGTTTTTTTTCCTTATTATTAAAACCACATCTTTTTTTAATTTAAATTTTATTTTTAGATATTTTTCCGTGCATATGGGGGTATGGAATGACTGCCAAGAATTGTATGTTTCCAAAATAGCCTCTCATTAGATTCTATTAAATAGCATAAATTACATGTTTGCCTTTTTGTTAATAAAATTATAATTGCTAATTATAAAAATAATTATTAAATTCTTTTACCTGCAGAAACTGATAACGCTTGCTATGCTTATTTTTACATAAAAGAGTAAAATATTTTTTTTTTTTTCATTATTTAAAGGATGTTATTAAAACATTACAACAATTGTATTAGTTTTGAATGAAATCTTTTTTATGCCTCATAAAAACTCCCTGTTTGCAAGTCCATTGTACAGTTGGGGGAGAAAAAAAAAACCCCTGCTAACCCTGCTATCTTAGAAGAAAGTTACAACTGCCAAACGATTGAAAATTAAGTCTACATTTAAATGATGTATATAAAATTTGCTTAGGATTCCATCTACATATCAAAACAAACCCAAACTTCGTTTTTTTTTTTTTTTTTTTTTTTTTTTTCTATAGCAAGTTTGACACCATAAATAAATTCTACCCCTTTCATTTAGCCTAAATCCAAATTTTCATAAAATTTGTACGATTAGTGAAATTGATTATTTTAAAATGAGCCTATTTTAGGGGCTGTATCCAAATTGAAGTTCGGTACTCGATTGTTGAAATGCTACTGTAGGACTATGGCACTTCTATTAATGTGTTAATTTCATTTCATTTCATTTGTTTCAACTGTTGCCAGTACAAATATTTCAATGAAACGAGTAAGACATATTTTTTCTAATTATGCTTTTCTGAACATCCTAGACGGCCTCTTAAACCATCATTTTGGCATGTTTTAATGATAATTCGAAAACTACTTGGAAGAAAAATTTGAAATTCAGAATTTGCGTCAAGCAGGACATGATAAATATAAATCTATCAAAAAATTGGTAGGTTGCAATTCATATTTTTTTTCGAATATTAATTTCATAATTCATATTATGAAAGTTTTAAAATTACAAATTCAGCGTATTTATGTTTGAGTATTTTAGTATTATAACCACACACAAAATGATCACATCAGGATTATAATTTCAGGAGATATAAATAAAAATATGAAAATGTAATTTAACACTAGAAGCTCTCAATTTTGAATGCTTATAATTCAAAAACTTATCATTCAAACGACTTGAAATTTCGTTTCTAGACATAGTTAGAACTGAAGATTTAAAGTAGAGTGTCAAAATTTTATAGACATCATTTAAAAGTAGACTTTATTTCCAATCGATTGGTACCAGAAACTTTATTCCATTGTAATTAGTTGCTGGGTTAGTAGGAGGTGTTTACTTTTTTTTTTTCACAACTGTACTTATTTTTTAACACTTTCCAACATAGTTGTAAAGAGTTTATGAACTCGTTTTGTCTGGCCGTGTCCTAACTCAAGCTATTAAAGTCATATGGCTCTGTCATTGGCATATATGTTACTGTGATTGACATGTTCGATATTAAAAATGAAGTGTGTAGCCTTCATAGCTTGTTTGCAGGGACACTCAAAAGTTACATTATGTTCTATGGGGAAATATCGTTTGCAACATATTCTAATGCAGTGAAACCCCGATTTTATGTTTTTCAAGGGACTGGGTAAAAAAAAAAAAAAAAAAAAAAAAAAAAAAATGTAAAATACATAGAAAGCAAAAAATCGTAGAAAAAAACTAAAGGTAGTAAAGATGACTCTTTCAAAAGGTATTACAATCTATATTTTACGAAAAGAACATTATTATACATACCATTTTAAGATCATTTTAACACATTTAGTTGCGAATCCTGGCATTTAGGTTGAAAATAGTCCGTAATAGTGGATTGTTTTTTACCTGACTGCCAAGAAGGGTTATGTGTTTCATGCGTATCTGGGTATGTGGATTTCTTTATACCCTTGAGACATGCCAATGGCTAGACGGATTTTAATGAATGAGGTCTCTATCGATTTGTCTTAACCGTCTGATGGTTATAGGCTAGGTTTTGTTTTAATAAATTCAAGATGGTGGCTGTAAAATACAAAATGGTGGTAGAGGCGAAAAACAATTTTTACACACCCTATTGAGTGGCCTATCATTGGATAGGTCTTGCAAAATGAAGACGATGTTTCATTGACTATTTACAGTCAGAAGCTCTGTTTAAATATTATACAACCTGGAAGTTGTGTAGGTAGGATATCTCTAGCTTTACTGTAACTCTAACCATCCTAGACATCTATAGGCCTCATCCAAACAGTGTTTATAGATAGGAACTAACAATTAAACACGTCTTAAAAGTCATCAATACAAGTAAATAAAAAAAAATAGGTAAGTAATATAAAAGATAGTTTCACATTGATGAGAAATAATTAATGAGTTCACTTTTTACGCAGTCGGGTTTTTTGATTTTTTAAATTTTATTAGTCATTGAGTTCAAAGTGAATGCAGCATCTTCCAGGATTGAAATACTTTGCAAGTTTTTTTTTTCCTGGTCTTTATGAGAAAGAAATTAGTCTTTCACTATTTGTAAGCTCTTCAATGCAATATTGAAAGAAGGCTGTGCTTATTTCTTTTTTTACTTTTCTTAATAGCATTTGATTTAAAAATCATGATATATCGTGTTTTTTGCTTTAAATGTTTTGAAGCTTTGCGAATCGTGTGACCTTTCTTAGTAGGCTGACTTCGGCTGCGGGGGGGCCCTGAAGCAAGCATCATTCGAGGGGGCTCCCTTCTATCTATCTATAGAATTTTTTCATGAATGCTAGTACTAAACTAGTGGCTAGTACTAAACTTCATACATATTGTATGTATGCATGAATGTTGTACCAGGTACTGCTCACATCTGTATACAGGGTATCACAAAAAATGGTCACAACTTTAAGAAAAAATACACAGTAGGATAATAGCAGAAAAAATGATAGATTGGTTGACACGAGTATTTCTTTGCAAACTTTTACTTTGCTTATCTACGTACGTTATAAGATATCTATAAGATATTGCCCCAAATTGGTTATAATTAATGTTTTTAACTTGCCATGTTATGAGGAAAACTTTAATAAAGAATTTCTGTTGAAAACAATAGAATACTAAGTTGTTATAATAAAATTTTAATCATTAGTTTTCTAATGATATGGTTTGTTTTTTGCATGGGTGGAGGGTTACTGGAAGCAGACAGGGAGAATGGGGACCCCACTCCCCTCCTAAACTGTTTGAAAATATATTAATGTTGGTCACTTTTGTCTAATTTTAATCATTTGGTACTTTTTAATAAAAACCCTGAATATTCTCATGGGGGGCCCCTAAAAAGGGGGGCCCGGGGCAGCTGCCACGCATGCCCCTGCATAAGTCAGGCCCTGCTAGTAGGTAATGAAAAAAAAGATTGTCAACATCTTCCGTCCAGTTCATTTTATTTTGCTTCAAGACTTTTTTTTCAATTATGACATTGATGTGTTAAATGCCTTATCCCACTACAGTCGAATCCACAAATCACTAAAGAATCCACAAATTGTTGAAGACGGAAAAACAACATGCAAGTTTGTCTTTCTGTATTTAAAATGGACAGTAAAACACTTTCTGTAATAATCACAATTTTAACTTTATAGAAATTGACTCTTATTTCTACTAACATTTCTAGAAATTATAAGGTCATCTGGAAAAATTCATGAATGAGTATTTTCTAAAGAATAGATGTTAAGTTTGATGTTTTGATTGTGATTTTCAGGAGTTATTGGATGATGCAGCAGGGGAGAGATTTTATTTTATAAACGTGTTGTTAAAACTCGGGGGAAAAACTTTAATGAAAAGCTCCAAAAATACCCTTCACAATGTTATAATTAATGATGAAAAGTTTGGTGTGAAACAATAGGTACAAAACAAATTTCTTAAAACATCATAAAATTTAGAAATGCACAAGACCTTTCTGAAGCACTTAGTCTCCCTTCATCAGGCACAAAAGTTACATTCGATCCTGCTTTTAAAGTATATGCATGTAATTTTTGCACCTGATGAAGGAAGACTAAGATCTTTGAAAGGCCTTGTGCATTTCTAAATTGTAGGGTTTTTCAAGAAGTTTGTTTTATACCTATCGTTTTACACCAACTTATTTCATCATTAATTATAACATTATGAATGTCATATTTGGTTGGAGCATTTCATTAAAGTCACTTTTTATCTGAGTTTTTGACAGCACATTTATAAAATAAAATCTTTCTCATCTCAGATAACTCTTCTCCCCTGCTGCATCATCCAATAAGTTATATTGTCCATCTAACCATCGTCCAATAAGCACAATCAAAACTTGAAACTTTACTTCTGTATTTTTGAAAATATATTAATGCATCCACTTTGTGATAATTTTGAAATAACATTTGATGTGTTGATTTTCTCAGATGATCTTGTAGTTTTTAAATAGATCCCGTATGTAGTTAGTAGAAATAGGAGTCAATTTCTATAAAGTTAAAATTGTGATTATCACACAATGTTTTACTGTCGATTTTAAATTTGCATATTCTTTCTTCATCTTCAACAATTAGCAGATTCTTTAGTGATCTTATAATTTTTCTATGCACTCTAGACATTTAAAACATCCATGTGGTTCAACTGCATTCTATTAAACTGCATTCAACTGCTTCTATTTTAAAAAAAAGATGTTTTCCTAGATGAAATAAATTTATTGATATAATTTGATATTTATTTTTTACTAAAACAAGTGTCACCACACAATGTAGAATTGTGGCAATAGATGTAAATTAATTCTTCCTACAAATTTTTAAATCAGCACAAAACAACTCATTAATCCTTATAACATTGGGATTACTTTAAATCCATAAGAATTTCTTTTTACATTTATGTTACCCGGGTGCCAGTGATATACTAGCATGTTTGATACGCAGTTGCATACTTTTAATATTTATTTTAAAAATAATATAATTTATATATTAGATAGAGTTATATTTTTATTGGTATATACAATCAAATCTATAACAAAGCAACTTAGTTTTTCATAGTAGTCAAATTGTTACAAATCAATTCATCTATGTTATATTTATAAATCCTGTTTTCAACAAGATATTTGAAAAGTGTTCTTTAAGTTTGTTTATGTATTTTTTCATATTTTTGTCAGAATCTGACAGCCTGTTTTCCTTGATACTTATACACCCTGAAATGGTACTTACCTGTATTCCATTGGTTTTCCTTATTTCCATTCTAATACAACTACGTTACAATAACCAAGTTTTCTTTCGGTTATTATTTTCATTTATTTGTTTTCTAAATTTCCATTTATGCATCGTTCATCATTTATTTCGTTACGATCATTCTTCAAAGATCGTCTGTTCATTTCTCCAACGGCTCCGATCCCGCACGTACCGATGTGACGTCACGTCTTTCCCCGATCGCTGAACTTTGGACCATGTCAGAAGATACGTTTTTTTTCATCCTTTGGTTTTGCCATAAGGCAGGATGCATTTCTCTCAATTCCACCGGATCGGGAAAGGATGTTTTGATCGTAAGAGGGCTTGTTGTATGCAGACAATATATGCCGATGTTTTTGAAGTCGTTGGAGGTTCTTTCTGTTGAGTTTTGAAGGAAGCTGGTCGTGTTAGTTTTAAGCAACTTGTCATGTTAGTTTTAAAAGAAGCTTGTGTTAGTTTAAGAAAGCTTGTGTTTGTTTTTAAATAGCTTGAGTGTTTCTTAGCGTGTTCATAGATGATATTCCTTTTTAAAGAACTCATGGGATGTGAAAACTTTGCTAGTGTTTTTGGAAGCTCAATAATGTTTAGAAACTTTGGAAACTTTTTTTCTTGTTTAAAGTAAGCTCCGATATGTTTATCGACTTCAACATTTTTTTTTGGATGTGTTTACGCTGTTTCGTTAAGATAAGTAAAGGATGAATGGTGTTGTGTTAAAGATAAACATAGTTTATGATATCGTCAGTTTTTCAAGTTCACTTGGCTCTTCATCATTTTTCATCTATTGCAAAACATCGTCACTTGTGTTTAAAGTTATTATCGTAATATTAACAATGGCCGTATGTCAAAGGTCACAAGTTGTGCTCAGCCTAAAGTCAAACTGTAAGTTTTCCATTTTCATATTTTTGAGTGCATGTTGACATCTAAATATATAATGAAATAACCTGACATTGTTGAACTGTTCAACGATTTAATTCATGCTGTTTACTGCCATTTGTCATTAAATTACTTCATCATAATTTATTTATTTTTTATTATGTTTGATAAATATTTAAGTCCTGTTTCTTTTCGTAAAAAATAAACGTTAGTTTTATTTCAAACTTAAATGCATCTTTACTTGTTTTACATTTTCTCAGTCACTATCCTGCCATGGTTATCTACAGCACTTCAAGTTAAAAATGTCTTCCAAGCTCTGCTACAATTTTAGTAATCTTAGACCTTAGAATCGGTCCTGGTTTCTGGACCGAGAACAACTTTTATAGTTTATATACGAGTCAATACTGTCTCATGATGCTTTATTTATAAAATAATACTGTGTAAATAATATATATATGTATGCATATATATAATAAATATTGCAGTTTCTTACAAAATTTTATCTAAGCAATCTACAAATTTGACTTACGTAAAATTCAAGTTTTCAAAGTCAAATTACATAAAACTTTACGGAACGCATTACTTACGTAAGTAGGGCGATGCTTGTATCTTTAAAACATTTAGCTAAAAATAGCTAAAAAATAATAATGATTAAATACATAAACACAAACTTATCAATACAAATAATAAAATCTTGTGTAATCAGGTCTATTAATGTAGAATAGGTTAGAAAATTCCACCTGCCTTCATTTCCAGAGAGTTCAGTTCAATTAAGTGTCATTCAATAATCTCCACTTAAAATAATCTGTTGGATTGATATCGTAAAATAAATCCAATGTGAATGCTTTTTTGTTATCTAAGAATATAATAGTTATTAGTAGAGCATTTAAAAATATTAATTGTGATGTTGTTGCCTTTCGAAAATGTGTATATAAAACTAAAAAATATATTTAAATACTGGAACACACCTATTGGCTCCCTGTACAGTGCAGAGACTTTTTCTGGGTCAAGAGAAATTACTTCAAAAAGGTTACACGAGTCTCTATGTTGTGGGTAAGTGCTTGATTGTATGAGAGTCATTTCATCTTTAGAGTGAAATACAGTTGACTCCCCCAAATCCACATGGCTTGGGAACAGAGATTGTGCAGATTTCTGGTCATTGTTTTGCTTACTTTTTTTAAAAAACAGTAATTTCAGTGTAATAATGCAATCAACATTATAATGAATGCTTACAATATAGTAAAATATTAAAATGATTAAGTAATAAACTAAAATAATACAAATTAAGATAATTTTAAAAATGATGAAAATATCAAAAGTGGTCAAATATATAATTAATAATGTATGATTAAAAATGCATAATATAGATGATGTACATCTATCTTGAATTATTCAATGAAACTTGCTTCATAAAGGTGCCCTACTAATCACGTCAAAATGATAAAATAAGGAAGTTTTATTTGAGATTTAGACAGACTAAACAAAAAAGCTTGATTAATATATAGACATATTTGGTAAAAAAGATTGTGATGACCAGTGACACCAACAAAATCTTGAATTTTTTAAGAAATTAATTTACACTTCTTCTTTCATGGAAAAAGCATGAGTTCAGTCATATTAACTAGAATTACGTATTAAAATACCTGCAGAAATGATATAAAAATAAAAAATTCTGTCCCTATCTGAACTGAAAGTTTCATTGTTCACATCTGTGATGATGTGCGGATTTGAGGGAGACTACTGTACTTGTATTTAGGATGCATTATTTCCACTCATTTCAACTACTGCTGAGTTCAAGGTCTCTCTGTCTTTCATTATTTGTGTTGGAATGATCTAATTTGAGGATATTATATTGTTTTTGTCCTAACAACCTATAACCCTTTAGTGTGCAGCTTTGCATATATGCAAAGAACAGTGTTTTGAATTTAATAGATTTTTTTTATTCGTATATACCTAATTCACACCAGAAAATTAAAATAGCAATATCTGCTTTAATTAATAACAGACATTCCATATTTAAATAAAGCAAAATTAATCATAGAAACTTTCTGGTGTAAAGTCAGGTTCTCTGGAACTACGTATATTCTAGAACGTATTCTATCCTGGGAATTAAAGGGTTAAATGTTAAGTTTTATAACATAAATAATTATATAAGATAAGGTATTTGGAGACATACTTCTTAAAATATTGACTAATTTGCAATATTTTAACGTAAAACAGCCAGACGACAGTAGTTTTTATTTATATTGCAGATGTGTAACAGAAGAAAAGATTGACGTATTATATGAAAAACGTATCTCGGATTTTTTTCATTATTTTTCCCTCAGTAATAAACCTTTCAGAGAATCATATACAATTTTTTCGAAACAAAATAAAAAATCACGCATTTAAGGGTTAAACAATGTTTTTCCATCACATAGATTTTGAATGAAGTTTGATATAAAGAATGTTAATTTTTTTCCTGAGCATAAATTTGTAAAATAATCCAATGTGAATCTTCATACCAATTCTTTTATGGCTGTTATTTCATGAATCGTTCATGAAAAATTCTCTGAGACAGTTAAAGAACGTTTGTATGCCTCGCTTAAAGCTTATTTCTCCCGAAAATTTCCACCAAAATAAAAACTGTTGGTACTTATAGGGTGTTCAATTGAATCATGCGTTTCATCAAACTATTTTTTTCTACCCTTTTGAAAACATTTTAGTGAATATTTCAACTTGAAAACGAACAACAAAAAAAAAAATTCAACTTCAAATGAGTAAAATTATGATTTATTTTCTAAAACAATGCCTCTTAAACAAAGGGTCATTGTAGTTTTTTTTTTTGTTTTTGTTTATTTTGACACTTGCAAATGTGTTTTTTTTTTCTTCTGTTTTATTCTCTCACTTACAGACCCAGAAAAAGAATCAAAGGCATTATTTTATCAGCCTTAGATTAATAAATAATGAAACATTGGATAAAATGTTTTCCAATGTTTAAGTAAAGAGTTATTAAAAATAAGTTTTCATAACCGAACTAATGTGAACTGGTGCAATCCTGTTATGCAAAAAATCCAAATAAGAGAGAGGAGTCTATTTTTTATAAATGTATCTAATCGACCTATAAAAACATTTATTTGCATTTTTTTATTATGTTCGCACTTTTTTTTTTTTTTTTTTTTTGCAATTACAATTTAAAGTACATAAATTTATTTTTTTAAATTTTGCATTAAATTTGTCGGTTTTGTTCTTCACTCAATTTTCTGACGAGCTACTACCTCAGTCCAAGGACTCATTATAATTATTTCAAAGTGGTATAATAATTTTGGCCAAGGCAGTGATCAAAAGTGGTTTTAACCATCTAAACCTAGTCAAAGTTGATTGAAACTCTATTAAATAACTTTAAGTTACACAAATTATCAAACTATAAGAACATTTAAGTGAATATGAATACCATAGTATCTTTATATATGTATATATATATATATATAATAATTATTAAATATCGATGGAATTTTTGTGAAGCTTATGTAATGCAGGGTTTGTAAACATTTCCTTAAATAAAAATCAAGGATTTTTATAAAGGACTTTCAAGGACCAAAACCAAAAAAATGTAAGGACATACAAATTGAATAAACTAATGAATTATAACACACATTTTTAATACAGAGTTTCACTTTTGTAAATACAAGTTTTAAACATTCAAATGACTGGGAAGGAGGGGGGGGGGGGGGGGGGGGTTCGGCATATGGCAATAGAAATTTAGTAGACTATCACTAGTTATTCAAAATAACAAACGCAGCAGAAAAAAAATAAATTTAAAGATTGTAAACTTAGTGTGCAGTGGGAATAGGAAAGGAGGGTAGGTGGTAGAATTCAAAATTTTAGAAGGGGAAATTAAGTTGATTAACTACATTGTCACTGCATATTGTAAGAAGGTAGGGGTGCAGGGAGGGAAGTATTCTTTTAGAGGGGGGAAGAGTTCAATTAGATAATTATTCATTCATCATAACTATAGAGTTACAAATAGGGCAGAAAAATAACTAAATATTATAGCGCTTCAATGTTTTTTAATTTTGTGTATTCCTACCAGGGGATAAGCAGAAATCAGGAAATTTTAGGGAGAGGGTAAGAGGAATTTAGATAAGTGATTATTTATTGTTACAATATTAAATTAAAAGAAAACAGAAAAGTTTTAAAGATTTTTTGCTTTGTAAGCTGGGGAGAGCGGTGGGTGTGTACAAAATGCGAGAAACATTTTTTTTAAAGGGGGGGAATGGAAATAGATTGATTAGATAATGACTTAGTTACATATCATTACTAAATATTTACAATTGGGACAGGAAAAAAAAATGAACATGAAAAAGTTTTGAAGATTAAGTTTATATGGAAAGAAGGAAGGGAAGCAATTTCGCGTGAGTGGGAGGATGTTAAATGATTATTTATTGTCATTGTTACAAGACAATAGAACAAAGACAGTTTAAAAGAATTAAATAGACATAGCATACAAAAATCAAACAATTTTAATTTTTTTAAATTTTGCATGCTAAGAAAGAAAAAAGGGGCTAAGGGAGAAGCAGCAATTTTGGATGGAGGTTGGATTTTAGATGTTTAATTACATATTGGTACACTGCAAAAAGTAATAAATAGAGCAATCAAAAGAAGACCTTTAAAGATTTTAAAATTTGTGAGCATGGTGAGGGTGAGTACAGAAGCAGTTTTTTTTTGGGGGGGGGGGGGAGGTGGGGACTTTATTAAGAGACTCATTATTTACCTTACTAGAAATTTACAAAGAGGACAGCATAGGGGAGGGGGGGGACAAAGGAAAAACGTCAGTTTTGTGTGTTTGTGGAGGGAAATTATGTGATTGTTTATTTATTGCTGGGATAAAGTAACAGATCAGAAAATTTTCTTTTAAAGATTTAAAAATTGTTTATCTTGGGAGGGGTGCAAGTTTTCTGTCCACAGACGAAATTCTGTCTTTTGAAAATTACCGAGGACAGAAGCGAGATGGAAAAATCTCCGAGGATGGAAAAAAAATTCGTTATTAGATTTCTCAAGATTTGCACAAAATGTTTAAGAATTAAGCTTAAAAAAACTCAGCTTTTCTGAAAATCCCAGTTTATATTTTTTCAGACATGCTACTTTTCTGCACTGTAAAAAAAAATTCAGAAACATTACTCTACCCGGTAGGACAGCAATGTAGCCCAACGGTTCTGTTATGTTACCGTTTATTTCGGTCAGATATTTGCAAATGTTTCCACATACTTCGGTTAGATATTCGGAAACGTTTCTGTATATTTCGGAAGAATATTCCTTTTTTTAGTATTTTTAGAGAAATTTTAATGTTACGATAATATAAGCAGAAAATGTTTTCTTTTAAATTAAAGAGTTTTACAGATTTTAATCTTTGGGTTTTTTGGGACAGGAAAGGAGGGGAGAAAGGAGAAAGTGATTTTTTGGGAGTGGGAGGGGGGGGGGGGTGAGGAATTTAGATACCATTTTAACAGCATTTATATGATCAATTATTCACTGCTACAAAAAAGTAACAAATATAGCAGAATTTTTTTTAAACATTAAGGAGTTTTAAAGGTAACTTTGAACACTGTGAGGAGGGAAGCGGGATTTCAGAAGAGGGGGAATTTAGATTTTTTTTTTTAAATTTCAGAAATCCAGTGAAACAAACAAGAGTTTCACTCTTGATTAAGAGATAATAGGAAAATAAAATTAAAAACTTTTAAGGGCCTTTTGTAGATTTTGGATAAAGATAAGGACTTTCAAGGACTGTATGATCACTTTAATAATATTCCTAGCACAAACATGCATTTATTAAATCTTTTTCTTAAAGTGTAACTAATACATTACGATATTTGGCAGAAAGTAATGAAAGTATTGATTTTGAATTTGTAAATTACATAATTCACCTGCTGAATGGTTGTGCTAAATCTACTCCAATAGAAAGATTATTTTCCCAGTTTGATCTCATCCAGAATAAATTATGAAATTCTCTTATCTTAATACAATACTGGTAATCCCTTTTTTTAAAGTTCTAAATAAAATTTCTTTAAAAAAAAGTTGTACAAGTTAAAGTATAATATTAAGTACAATTTGCAAACACTTGCAAATGTTGTATTCAATATTGTTAAATGTTATTGTGAAAAATCCTTTCAAATGTTGTACTTAATTTATCATTTCAAAAAAATAAATTTTTATTTCTTTGACCACTGATGGTCAAAACATATTTTGACCAGGATGGTTAAAACTGATTTTACCCCTGGACACTGGTTAAAACCAATATAGTCCTACTTCGGAGGGAATTGATTCATAGTACTGGTTTGCAAGGCAACTTTTATAAAAATGAATTCAAAATGTATAAAATTCACTGTCAACTTTAAAAAGTTTAAAAAAATTGAAGTGTCTGCTACGCGTCACTTCCACGTTTTAGGGAATCTAACTCCATCAGCTTACTAAATAGCTCGATGTACTTCAATTTAATAAAGATGCGTTTAGTAGTAACTAAATTATGTTTTAACAACTATATTTACAAATTAAATTACAGATTACATTATTAAAACATTGATTGAAGTGCGTCTACAAACGCTTCGCGAGACAGTCTTTTTACGTCCGTACTAGACGACAGCCAGCCATCAACTGAGTCCACACGAGAGTTCTGAGAGAGAATCAGTGCGCTGATGTGTGCTGCCATCTATTGTTTCAGTTTGAACTTAATGTTTATTAAATAACAGAAAACTGCGAATTTCCAATAACTCTTGCAGATGCTGCAAAATTATGGAAAAAAAAATGTTTGACAATATGAATAACTATTCGTACAGCTTATAAGAAATATTGAATTGTGTTGATTGGTGGTGACATTGAGTTGGGGCTGAATGTATGGAAAGCAAAGATGCAAAAACTTTGCTTGGATATCTTTTGTGAATATGCCGAACAAGTTGGTGGAACTTTAAGGGAAACAAAAGTAAATGAACAAGTGTACAATGAAATAAATTTTGAGTTTTTATCGATCTAGATATGTTAGAGCCAGATATGGGAGTGTCTACACTATTGCATGCACACCCACACATATGTATCTGTATCTATGAAAAAATAATCAAGTTCTGTTGTATCTAAGAATATGTAATGTGATAATTTAATGTATGAATATTTGTACTGTTTAAAGAAATGAACTTATCAAATATGAGACTTAATTCAGGATTAACATTTAGTGCAGTTTATTAAACAGTGGGTTGTTTATTATTTTTCTTTCTCTTTTTAGATTCAAAAGTAGATAACCCTTTTTTGTTGAAGTTCAATAAGTCAATTTCTTGGATGAAAATGGCGACAATCTCTTCATACTGATAGTTTGAAGAAGTTTCTGTTATCATTCAAGAGAAAACTTTTTCACTTAAGAAAATGTCTACAGAAGAAAATTCATCCTCTAGTGAACAGCACTTTGTCCCTCAAAATAATGAGAAAGAAAAATATTCCTTCATTGGTACAGGAGAAAATGTTTTTATTTGTGAAGTATGTTCCAAAGGATTCTCTAATAATAGTAATCTAAGAGCCCATCTCTTGACACATACAGGAAAAAAACCTTTTGTTTGTGAGATATGTTCCAAAGGAATTTCTAACAATGGTAATCTAAGAAAACACCTGTTGACGCATACAGGAGAAAAACCTTTTGTTTGTGAAATATGTTCCAAAGGATTTTCTCAGAATAGTGATCTAAGAGCCCATCTCTTGACGCATACAGGAGAAAAACCTTTTGTTTGTGAAATATGTGCCAAAGGATTTTCTAAGAGTAGTAATCTAAGAACCCATCTCTTGACGCATACAGGAGAAAAACCTTTTGTTTGTGAAATATGTGCCAAAGGATTTTCTCAGAATAGTGATCTAATAAGACATCTTTTGACTCATACTGGAGAGAAACCTTTTGTTTGTGAAATATGTTCCAAAGGATTTTCTCAGAATGGTCATCTAAGAGGCCATCTCTTGACCCATACAGGAGAAAAACCTTTTGTTTGTGAAATATGTTCCAAAGGATTTTCTCAGAATAGTGATCTACGAGCCCATCTCTTGACGCATACAGGAGAAAAACCTTTTGTTTGTGAAATATGTTCCAAAAGATTTTCTATTAATGGTAATCTAAGAAGACACCTCTTGACGCATACAGGAGAAAATCTTTTTGCTTGTGAAATATGTTCCAAAGGATTTTCTCAGAATAGATATCTAAGAGCCCATCTTGTGATGCATACAGGAGAAAATCCTTTTGTTTGTGAAATATGTTCCAAAGGATTTTCTATTAATGGTAATCTAAGAAGACACCTCTTGACGCATACTAGAGAGAAACCCTTTGTTTGTGAAATATGTTCCAAAGGATTTAACGATAAGAGTGTTCTAAGAAGACATCTCTTCATTCATATGGGAGAAAAACTTTTTGTTTGTGAAATATGTTCCAAAGGGTTTTCTATGAATAGTCATCTAAGAGCCCATCTCTTGATGCATGCAGGAGAAAAGAAAGAGTCTTTGTAAAATATATTCTAAAGGATTTTCTGATGGCTATTATTTAAGAAAATATTAAAATATTTTTCTCGTATCAAAGACAATTCCTTAAAATCTCCTATATTTTTATTTTCAAAATTGAGTATGAATATGTCATGCATTAACTATTATCACTTTTTATGTTTTAGCATTTAGTAATATATAAAAAAAAAAAAATTACACTTCTTCTATGGCTTCGTGTCTTTTTAATAATAAGCAAATAACTGTCGACATATTCGTTAGATTACAGTAGAAACTTTTTGGTAGTTGCTTTTAATTTTTTTATTTCACTGTAAAATAATTTCCCCCTAAAATGAATAATTAATCAGACCTGAAAGGATAAATTGTACCTCAATAGCTTATGTGATAGGAAAGTCTTTGTTGAAGTAATACTTTTGAAGAAATATGAGAAGTGTGCTAAAAAAAATCTTATTCATTTTTAGGGTTCTGTACTTAAAAAGTAAAAACGGAACCATTATAAGATCACTCCTGTGTCTGTCTGTCTGTCACAGCCATTTTACTCGTAAACTATGGAATGTGGAAAGTTCAAATTCGAGGAAGTAATAAAGACCATTGACTCACATATTTTCAGATTAATAAACATTCATAAATATATTCAGTAAAAAAGTAGAGGGGCTAATTATGCTACTTGAAAAAAAAAATCTTTTCTTTGTATATCATGTGGGTATCCTGTGAAAGCTTTTGTACCGCTGAACTCAAAAACACATTCCTTTTAATTTTAGGTATTATATTTTCAAAGATATTGTTGAAAATGTAGCGCAAAAATATGTTCCCCCCCCCCCCCCCCCCAATCTAATTCCAAATCTACTGAAACTAAAATTATGAAAAAATTAGAGGTAGTAGATGTTAATATAAACCTTGCCGGAAAATTATAGTGATTACCCTAGGTCACATAGTTTTTGAGTAATTAGCATTTTTCTGTTATACACAAATTTCCATTTACGGGCATTCAGAAAAATTGTTGAGCATCGCTGAATATACCTATCGTTGCAGAAGAATAAAAGCATTGTTGATAATGATTTTCAAAAAAAAAATATCGGTAATTAGCCGAGATATTAACCCTTAAAGGTATGGTCAGTTTGGACATACACAAGGACAGGGGCGGCATACTCTATGCCTAGTTAACAACTTTTAATCATATATATGTGTAATGTAATGTCCAGTAACAGTATAAAAACAATAAACGTCAAATTGTTAAAAACATACTAATTTAAGGGGTCTTAGGACTCTAAAAAGTGGAAAAAAAGACCATTTTCAACATTTAATGTCTTAAAATGTATATGATTTTAAAACACAATTTTAATTGGGATAAAAGATATAAGTATGTTCTTTCGTTTTATGTATTCAAATAATTGCAAGATACAGAATTAGTATTTATAGGGGGCTCCAAACTGTTAGACATTTGTCGAATAAAAAATTGACATAACAGTTTACGCGCAGGATTGCAAAATAAATATTGCAACTAGAATGAAAATTTTGGTGCTTACTTATACTTCAGATTGTAATAATTTCCCTGAACTTAAATAAATTTGTATTTAAAGCATTTGTATATTTTTAATGCAATGTTGCTTTTAGCTAATACAAAATTTTGAAAATTTCAACAGTAAAATCACCTAAAAAAAATATTTTTTTGAACAATAAAAAGGAAATTTTAGTTTCAATTTATACAGACTAACATGAAATATATGTTTTGAAAATTTCATGAAAAAATATTCAGAAGTTTTTGAGGTATCCTGCGCGTTATGCCCAAAAAATGCCATTTGGAAAATAATGACTTTAAAATTTCGGAAACGCCGCTTCAGCTATTGAGCAGGTCTAATTCTAAAAGCTAAAAATTCTGTTCTAATGGGAATTTCAAGGAAACAATTATATCAAAATGTTCAGAAAACATAGAAGTTTAACATCTAAAAAAATTAAAATTTCGAAAATTTTAGAGCTTTAAGAGTCCTGAGACCCCTTAATCCTTTCCGGCACGGAGTAATTATTTTTATAAACTTATGAAATAATGAACTGACACCAGAATTTATAAACGAATTTATTAGAAAATGCGAACTTGCTTATTTTCATGTACATGATAAAAGGAAAATTTTAATTAAATATCCTTGGTGCCGTTTGTCTGTTTTGGAATAAAATTAGGTGTCCATTTTTTAAGGGCATCGCCCTCGAAAGATTTAATTAGAATGAATCGCATAAATACTGTGGGATTCGTGATATTTTGCAATGATTGTATCTCTCAATACGCCTCAAGTGACTTTAAAAGTTAATTAAACACCTATCTGGAAAAACGTGGCACTGACCAAGGCGGCGTTGCAACTTTGAGACCTCAATTCGAAGCGCGCTTAGCACAATGCCAAATTTAAACTTTGAACAAAGGTTTTGTTTTAGCTACGCTGTAGAAATAAAGGTTATTACTACGCTGAATTTAGTTTCATGAAATGCC
Source organism: Maratus speciosus (assembly GCA_963932465.1). NCBI lineage: Eukaryota > Metazoa > Arthropoda > Arachnida > Araneae > Salticidae > Maratus > Maratus speciosus. The sequence continues at coordinate 2,959,416 of OZ010795.1, read as the reverse complement.
AAATGAAGTTTAACTATGCACTGCTTTTACTGTCAGTACCGAATTAAGTTCATCATTGTTTCCCAAAATATGGAAAAACATACTCTTTCTACTCATTAATAAATTATCTGAAAATGTAAAATATGAGATGGTGTTGTTAAATGACAAAGATTTTAAAAGCAAACACATTTATTAGAAACTAAAAGAGACATTAATTTAAATTTAGACAGGGCTCTACTAGAGCTAAAAACATTAAGTGTTTCAAAAGAATACCCATTACAATCTAATGTTCGTTCAAGATGAAAACAAACTGACACTTGCATATGAGAGCAAGCATGCATCTCTGAAATTTGTACAGGTATATATACATCTCAAAAGTAAGACATTTGCATAAAATACCACGAAATGGGCACTTAATTACCTGGACGAATCGCAGCCTAGCAAACGTCAACAAAAGATAAAGCTTCGTGCATCTCCGGAATGACAGCGCCATCTATAGAACCTGAAAAATGGAAGTTTCCTTCCAAAGAGCAACCGTGAGATAACTCAACTCGACTCGAGCGCCGATTGAGAACGTAAACATCTCCACAGAAGATAACAAAAATGGCGTCCTAGGTGTTTCGCTTTGCGTCATTTTAAATTCTTTTCTCTTGTGTTTAGCATATTTTTTCCTGCTTTCATTTTCTCCTGACATCCCGCCAGCTTCTCTCGTAAACCTAGTGTGTTTCTGAACTGTTTCCTTATTTCCAGCCCTTTATTTTTACTGCACTCGCACATTTTCTCCTCGCTAAGCCTCGCATGCGCCACGAGTCCGCGATGGCCGACGGATTTCATTACCTCTCAGATGCTCCTCATTCTGAGATTCTTCAGCGGGCTAAGCCCAATGGTATCAACGAAATTTCCATTTTCCTCGAAGGAGATAACTGCAAAATTCCCTGTTCACATCCTAAAGCTCTGAAAGCCGATCTTCTTACCAAAGCCAATGGACCGCTCTCCATTGATCTCTTGAAAATTACCAGAAATGGTAGCATACTTATCATCACTCGTGACTACAACACAGCGGACAGACTGCTAAAAATCAACCAAATCTTTGACATTCCAGTCAAAGCCAAACTGTCAATGGAATCCATTTCCATAAAATTCTTACTTTTCAACATCCACCATTCAACGACTTCAAAAGATATCAAAGAGAAGCTTGAAGAAAACAACATCCATGCCTACAAAGTAAGACGTTTCCTGAAATACAATAATAAAATCCCCTCTCCCACTGGCACTGTCTTGGTAACTATGCTTGGCACCTCTCTCCCTAATTCCGTGAATCTCTGGTACCAGCATCACCGTATCTCTATGTTCATTGACAGGCCTAGACGATGCACCAATTGCTGTAAATTCACCCACTCCACCAAAAGCTGCAAGCAAGACCGCGCTTGCATGAAGTGCAGTGAAGATCATGACTCTGTCAACTGCTCCAACCCAACTATAAAATGCACTAACTGCCATGCCCCACACCAAGCTGATGATAAAAATTGCCCTGCTTATAAAAAGGAGCAACAAATACTAAATTTTAAATGCCATCACCACCTAACTTTAGGAGAAGCAAGAAGAAGATTTCACGAAAACGAGAAGTCTATAACCAATAAATCCTATGCTCTTGCTACTCAAGAGGGGGCTACTAAAGGTTATGCCTCCAAAAATGACCTTGAAGCTCTTAACAAGGAATTCTCTGCCGGTATTGCTGACCTATCCAAGTCCCTCCTACTTACCCTTACCAACAATCTCAACCAAATTGCTGAAACCATCAGCGAAAAAATTTTTAATACCATCAATCAACTCACCACCAAAATCCTCGAACCAAATTCCACACTCTCAGCTAATAACAACACCAAATGAAAAAAATGACCTAAAAGAAGCAGACCCCAAAACCGACCAAGCCGACTCTTCTGATGATGACCCATCCTCCAAGACTACCACCGATTCAGAACTTCAAAGCAAAATCATCACCCAAAAATCCAAAAGTACAAACACTAACATCAATAAAAGACCTATACGGAATAGGTAACCTCTTCCCTTTCTTTTTTCTTTTTTTCTTGCCTTACCTGTGCTTTTGCCCTCTTGCTTCTCCCCACTTTTCTATCTGCTTCCCTCTTCCTTCCTCCCATGTGCGATTCTTTCCTTGTTAGCTGGAATGCTTGCAGTATCTGGGCCAAATCCCACTGGTTGGGCAACAGTTTCTTTTCTAATTCTTCCATTCTCTGCATCCAGGAAACCTTTCTCTGTGCCGACAGATCTCTTTCTATTCCTGGCAAATGTATTTTCCGTTCCGACCATGACCATCGCGGCGGTGGCGTTCTCACTGGTGTTAACACTTCTCTTCCTGCCTTTATCGTTTCCCTCTCTCTCCCCTCTCTTCCTGTGGAGGTTCTTGCCATTAAGGTCTGCCTCAAGAATAAATGGATCACCATTATTAATATATACTCACCTCATGGCTCCTTCTATCACCAGCTGATGTCAGACATCATCTCTCAAATCACCCCTCCGTTCATCATTGCTGGTGATCTGAACCTAAACATCCTGAAAAGTGGCCCAAATGGACTCAACCATGTCAACTCCTTCATCGAATGGTTCTCCCTCAACAATCTTCTCCTCTTAAACACACAGTCTCCCACCCGTTTCCAGCTCAACAGTGCTCCTTCCCTTCTGGACATTTTTCTAGTGTCTCCTGACTTGGCAGCTCATTTGGAGTACTCCATCCATCCAGACATCTTCGACTCCGACCACTGCCCCATTATTGCTCACTTTTTAGGGCCTTTTAACCTTCAGTAAAATCACGAAATCAAACGTATTTGCAAATGGGACAAGGTCATCCCCGACATCAATAGGGATCTTGACAATAGAAACAGCATTGATTTTTCTGTCCTGGCCTCAACCTGCACTTCCAGTATTTCAATGCACTCTCACACTTATGTCTGCCACCGTAAAAATACCCCCCCCCCCCCCCCCCCTGGTGGAACAGTAAATGCAGCTGGCTCTTAGGTCAGAAGAGAAAATTCCTTCGCCTTGCCAAGTCTCACTGCTCTAAAGAATTATGGCTTGAGCACAAAAAATTCGTTAGCAAGCTCAAAAGAGAAATCAAAGCCTCCATCAGGAACTACTGGGATCATATCTATCGAAACTGCGCCAGTAATAAAGGCATTTACAGTATCATTAAAAAAATCGGCAACAAGCAGCACACATCCTCTAACAATATCCTCTACCACAACAACTCCAATATAGCCAGCATCCACCATCAAGCCCATCTCTTCCTAAATTACTTTGCCAATTCTGAGATCTACCATGAAAACCTTCCTTTTGACCTTAGCAGCCAGGATGCTATCACGAATGCTCCAATTTCAGTTGAAGAATTCAACGCCGCCATCAATAGTAGCAAAGCCACCTCTCCTGGTGAAGATAACATCTCCATCCACATCCTCAAGAGTCTCTCCATTACTAATAAAAATAAAATTATTCAAGAATTCAACAATATCTTTAACACCAGCAATATACCCAACAACTGGAAATCTGCTATCATCATCCCCATCCTGAAGCCTGGCAAGAACCATCAACTGGTTTCTTCCTACCGTCCCATTGCCCTTACCTCTGTCTGCTGCAAAATCTTTGAACGCATCCTCCTAAATAGATTAATTCCTTGGATCAACAAGCAAAACTTCCTTAATATCAACCATGGTGGCTTTCTTCCAAACAGAGATTGCCAGTCCACCATCGCTACCCTCTACAATGACATTCCCACTGCTCGTGCTGAAAACAAATAAATTTTTCTGGTCAACCTGGATATTAAATCTGCTTTCGACTCAGTCTGGATCGACGGCCTCATCTACAAGTTGGCATCGGTGGCCAGGTCGGGCTCTGGATCGCTAACTGGTTGTCTGGCCGTTGCATCAAAATCCGTTGGAAAGGCTTTGTCACTCCTGAAACCTCTTCTAACATCGGTCTTCCACAAGGTAGTGTACTCTCTCCGCTCCTCTTTATGCTATACATTTATGACATCTTTGATCTCCTAGACCCTGGCGTTAAAATACTTATTTACGCTGACGACATCGTCATCTATGTGGTGGGTGTTGACCCCTTCGCTCCATCCTTTTGCTCCAAGAAAATATCAACTGTATCACCTCCTGGTTGAACTTTTGGAAGTTAAGTCTTGCTCCTGATAAATGTTCCTGTATTAATTTCTCTAGACATCGTCAAGAAGTTGAGCCCATTAAAATCCAAGGCTTTGAACTCAGCTGACAAAATGATTTCAAATTTCTTGGCGTCTACTTCACCAAATCTCTTTTTTTTAACAAGCAAATTTGCTACATCAAACACAAAGCCTTTAAACATCTTAACCTTATTAAAGCAGTCTCTGGCATCAGTAGAGGTGCCAGCAGCTTTCATCTCATCAAAATCGTGAATTCACTTATTAGAAGCCAAGTCGACTACTCCTGCTTTCTCTATATGTATCTTCCTGCCACTTCTCATAAAATGCTGGAAACCATTTACAATGCTGCCCTTCGTCTTGCTTCTGGTCTTCCCAAGTGGGCTCCCATCCCTGTCCTTCATAGAGAAACGAATCAGCCTTCCATCCGCATCCGCATCAAGTCCCTTTCTTACCGCTTCTTAATCCGTCATGTTGCTTCCCAGCGTCACTCTCCTCTGTACAGCAGCATTTTTCACAGTTCTTCTGTCACTGGTACTATCTACCCCCTCATTAATCACTGCCCTGACGATACGACTCATGAATATAATTTTGTCCCTTCTCAAATCATTGGGGCCTACTGGTCCGGAGTCTCTTTCAAAGACATCATCATCACTGAGGGTCTTCCCTTTCAAGATTCCAATCTTCCCGATCATGCTGTTAGGGACCTCTGGATTGCATACAAGCATGAGCACTTCCCCTTCCATTCTATTATTGCGACTGATGCTTCTAAAGATGAGATCAAAACCTCCTTCGCAGCCGTCAACTTTTACAACAAGTCCAGCATCACTTGTCTCTCACACACTCACAACTCCATCTTCACTGCTGAAGCCCTAGTGATCTCCCTTGCTCTTAATACTTTCATTAGCAGCTACACTGACTATGTCATTCTCTCTGACAGTCTGTCCGTCCTCACAGCTCTTAAACATCAAATCTCAACACACCATTCACTCCATCAACAACAAAATTTCAGACGTCATCTCTAAAACCAAATCTCTTCTCCTCATCTGGTGTCCTGCACACCGCGGTATCTCACCTAATGAAAATGCAGATTAGTGTGCCAAACACGGTCCTTTCACCCTCCAAGACAACTCTATTAGCTCTGAAGACCTGAAACATCGTTTCAAAATCAACTCCAGAATTGAAGCTGACTGTGATTGGCTTAACAGTGACTATTCTTCACGCTATAACACCTTAGACATCAGCATTCAATCTCACAGAAAATGAATTCCAGACAGGCACAGTGATGTCGCCATTGCTAGATGGAGAACTAAGATGATTCCTTGCAATCAAATTCTTCACAAATTGAATTTAAGTCCTACTCCTCTTTGCACTTATTGTCATGAGACCGACACTCCCTGACATAAGCTCCTTAGCTGCGCTAAGTATCATCTTCCAAGACAAGACTTGTTTACTACTCTTAAAGCCCCACCAGACATCTCATATAACAACCTTATCAACTTGGCTATGAACTCTTGCCGCAATGCACAAGCTTTATCCAAATTCACCCTCCACTGCACCTAACTCTCTACCTGCTTCCACCCATGTTTTTACCTGCCTTGCTTCACTGACTGATTTCTTTGTTTAGCATCATTCACTTGAACTTACTACTTACAAACTCTTTGTTATACCCTTTTCCCATGAATGTTATACTGCCTACTTTATAGTCCTCATCTTTTTTTTTAGAGATAGTGCCGGCCCTTCGCTGTAGCAAAGATCTCGAGAACTCAAACTCAAACCCAAACATCTCCACAGTCGCCAGGAAAACGTGTTCTCTGCAGGGTGGACGACAAGATGATTAAATGGGGTTTTAAAACTTAAAATAAGCAGTTGGTAAGCTAAAAATAACTTAAAAGAATTAAATATTTCCAACAATCATAAACAGATTAGGATAATATTAAAAAAAGATTTATACGAATATTTGATATTATTTAGGTTCCATATCTCTTTGAACTTTCATGGTATACCCATTTACACTTTTCTAATATATACAGTTATACCCAACCCTACATTGTATAGTTTTTTACAAAGTCTTAGTATTCTTCTAGCAACGTTTTTTTTTATAATATAATTACAAATTCATATATTTATTCTACGGAACCCTCTGTGCGCGAGTAATGCTCGCACTTGACCGTTTATTTAAATTTTCCTCTTAAAAAATTTCCCAAGGATTTGAATGAAACACATCTCATTATCAAGGGTGAGGAAATACATCATTTTACTTGCTACTGATGAGGGAATTTTCAGGTAGTCTTCGAAACAGTGCTGTAGTTTGGCAGGAACGCATGGGAACGCCGTTCCCATAAATATTTGTTTGTTACTGTTAAAAAAAAAAACGCGTACGTGCACAAACATTTTTTTTTTACTTGAATATAATAATTATAACTTAATTAATAAAAGTCAGCTTTTGGCTAAATGTTTTAAATTGGCTTTTGGCTTAGCAAAAATCCGGTAGCATCAACATTTACTCTGAGAAAAGGAGAGTTCCCTCAAATATTTTTTTCCAACTACAGCACTGCTTCGAAACCAACTGTACGTTACATTTTTCTGGGCTTAGTCACCCCTGCTCATTATCATGTATTTGTTGTAAGTGTCGTGAGATAAGTATATTTTTAAAATATATAAATAATTAATTCAATATTTATTCGGCATGTTTACTCGATTCATAAATAACGATTGTATAGGCCAATCAGTCATGCACTGACTTTTTTTACTTTCATCTATCTTTACAAGAAGAAAGTATTGGTTTCATGAAAATTTTCGAATTCCAGTTTTCAACGGATTTACACGTTTTATGGGTCAGAGATTCCAAAAAACATGTTTTTTCAAAATGTCTGTCTGTGAGTCTGTCTGTCTGTATGTGACACAAATTTTGTGGGCGCTCTAGCTCAAGAACTAATGCACGGAATTTAATAAAAATTTATATTCTGGTAGTCCCTGATGTAGGTTGGTGCTGATTAGTTTTTGGTGTAAATCGCCCTGCAGGTGGCGCTGCTATGTAGCATTTTGCAGGATTTCCGCAAAAGCTCTATCTCAAGAACTAACGCACGGATTTTTATAAAACTTCAGATTCCGTTAATCTTGACATGAATGGATGCTATTTACATTTTGGTGTAAATCGCCCAACAGGTGGCGCTGCTATGCTGCATTTTGCAGGATTTACACTATTTTCGCAGTGGCTCTATCTCAAGAACTAATGCACGCATTTTCATCAAACTTCGGATTTAGTTAGTCCTTCATATGAAATGATGCTGACTACGTGTTGGTGTAAATCGCCCAATAGATGGCGCTGATGGGCTGCATTTTGAACTATTTCCTCAATAGCTCTATCTCAAGAACTAATGCACAAATTTTCATCAAACTTCAGATTCAAGTATACCTTGATTAATATTGCTGCTGATTATGTGTTGTTGCAAATCGCTCAACAGGTGGCGCTTCTATGCTGCATTTGTCATGGTTTGCGCAATACCTCTATCTCAAGAACTAATGCACGAATTTTCCTCAAACTTCATATTTATTTAGACGTTGACATAAGTTGATGATAATTAGGTTCTGGTGTAAATAACCCAATAGATGGCGCTGCTATGCTGAATTTTGCTGGATTTACACGATTTCAGCGACAGTCATACCTCGAGAACTAATGCACGGAATTTCATATTTTTAGAATTCTCATGGTGAGCACAGATTGCCATTTAATTTGGCACTGAGATAGTGAATTTTGAAGTATTGACATGTATGAGATAGAAGAAAGTTTTGTGATGGCCACAACATACTAGTTTACTTTTGTTTGCTCCTTGTTTGTGTCTTGTATCATCGAATTCAGAAATTTTTGCTGCACAGCAATATTGTCTGCTATCATCAAATATTATAATAGGAGCAAATGTTGTGCGTTTGAAAAATTTTTCTGAAAAACAACTCTGATGATCTTGACTAAATTTTGTATCCTTCCATTTTGTGGTTCTAGAAAATCATTGGTATAGGTGACATGGTTGAGAAAATTCGATGAGTGGGACATTTTGGTTTCACTATGGGTCATTGCATTTTAACGGGAATGAGGGGTCAAACAGTTATTAAGTTGTTTAGAAGTTGGCCGTAAACGAAGTCGCAAAGCTGGCAACATTTCGCCAGATTTGGCAGGAAAATCAAATTTCAAGATTACCAATGCCAAAACGCTTGCTTTTCGCCAAATGAAACAATGTCCCCTAATTTGGCAACCTGCCGAGAATATATTGTTTTATCGAGTTGAACTCTAAGCTAATTTTGACCGAACTATGCTCCATCTTTCCTGCTGTTATGTTATAATAAGTGCAAATGTTTGTGTGTGTATGCAAATTTTATCTAAAAATTAACTCTAATGATCTGGGCTAAATTTTGTATCCTACCATTTTGGAGTATGAGAAGACCCTCATGTTTGAGAAATTTTGATGAGTAGATCTTTTAGGCATCACCATGTCAATGGGATTTAAGGTTGAAATAGTTATTACGTTGGTGAACGTTTTTCTAAAAGCTGCTTATTACAAAATTGTAATGAACAGCCGTAAGCATACCGTGATGGAAAGAAGGTGGGGGGGGGGGGGATGACTTTTTGTTTTTATGTTTTCATGAACTGAAAGTAGAATTTGCAGGAAGGAATTGTAACTTATTCATTTGTTCATCCTCTCTAAATGTGATTTTTTATGTGTTTTCAATTATTTTTGTGCATGCATTTTTTTTAAGCCTCTTTTTTGTAACGTTACAGGTTTTTGAAAGTGATTGGTGTTTTATACGAATGTTAAAATGCATATGTTGGTTAAGATTTTTTTTTCTTTTTTTTGCAAAGTGGCTTTGTTGTGGGTTTATGAACCTGTTACAACAATGTTTCTGCAGAAAAAAAACATTTTAACAAACTTTCTGTTAAACGGTTTTCATTATGAGGAACAACAAGGTGATCACAGAGACGACTTTTAAGTGTTATTTTTTAGATACACACGTACAATATTCATGTTAGTTCATCAAAAAAGACATGAATGAGTAAAAAAAAAAAAAGTAATTTAAACAAAATCCAGTACACAATGCTATCAACTGTATAATGATTACATCTCTAGTGATTTAAAAAGTTGATCTGTGTCGTGGTGTTGCCAGGTGTCCCGTGTAAATCGGATCTCAAAATTCCCCGGGCACCAGTATTTTAAAGTAATTTTCTTCACCCTATCTAATGGCAGAATTTTCGCCCATTAAAGAGGGTGAAATAAACTGTAAGAAATGAGTGGTATTTGGAGCCCTGATTTACAGGGCAACCATGGAGTGAAGAGAAAGAATAGAGATGAAGTGTGGTAGCTGGAGGTGACGCCAAAAATGTAACCCTAAAAATCCGCTACGTTCGGCCCAAACACAATCACGTGCTTTCGCAAAAAAAGAAGAAAACTTCTAGTAATACAGTTTTTAATTCATAATTTCAATGAAATGCTACTTTAGAATAGTGATGGGCTGTTCTCGAAAATTTACCAATCGAAAAAAATCGTCATCGTACAAAACGCAATCGATACAGTCATCGATTACTTTTGAGATTCTACATTCGATTATTAAAATCATTGTTTTTACATGTTTATAAAGCAGATTTTATTAAATACATACTGACAAAGAACAGATGGAATTAAAAAACAACAAACCGAAGGGAGGCCATAATGGAGCCACAATAGTGGAAAAGTCATGTGACGGCGTCCCGTGGCTGCAAAAAGTTGAAAAGGCGCGAATGGAACGGTAAGGGGAGTTTAAGAATAAAAAATTAGCATTTTTCGGCAATTATCAGAAAATTGGCCAAAGAAATAAGAATCAAAACCACCCCTCTAGCGGCAAAAACATGAACTAAATGAATGGTAAATGGGATCAAAATTTATTTAATCAATTTTCTACGTCATTTGAGATCAGATCTGTAATTTTCCTATTATTAGAAAGCCCTTTACTGGAATACGTTAAACTAACCCTCTCCGGGGAGCAAAGTGGGGGATGGGCAAGGAAAGTGCATAATATGAATAAGTGGTCACAGAACTTTCCAACGATATATTACAAGAGGGGTGACGGCTTAAATTTAGAAAACTGCCCCCGCGGGGGGAGGGGTGCGGTAGGTACATAAAATGATATAGTAGTCACAGAGCTTTCCAATGATATATCACATGAGGGGTGTCGGCAAAAGGTAGAAAAATCCCCTCCCCCCACAACGTGTTCAAACTATCGCGCGCCCGGAATACACCCTCCCTCTCTCTTTGATATTTTCATATATTATAAATTATTTATTGGAGGTCTCCGTAAAAAAATCCGATCTAAAATGATAAAAACGCTGCGATTTCAAAAAAGTTCGAAAAGTACCTACTTTTTTGCTGCGGGCCGGGTTAACTTCTACTTTTTGTGATGCGGGTTGGGTTTGGGCACGGTTGACTTCTACTTTTCAGCTGCAGGTCGGGTTGAATTTACTTTTTAGCTGCGCGTTGGGTGTGGGGCATATTGACCTACATTGTTTTGGGTCAATTTCGGATTGGGTTTTCACTCTTGCGAGAAGATTTTGGGTTGACCCGATTTTTGAAAAGAAAGTCTAAATATTTTTGAAGATAAAAACTACATACAGTAAAAGCTCCATAACGGACACGTCCAAATAATTATTTAGGAATACTTTTTAACTTTCAGAATTATGTCAAAAATACTAATTTGGTATGAGACCGCTTGTCTCTTTATATCTAAGATCAGTTGTAATTCAGTAAAGAATGCTTTGAAACTTATTTAAAAACATACCGGGTGTCCCAAAATGGATGGACTGATTTTAAAATTCAGTAACTTTCGAGTGGTGACAGCTATTTAAAAAAATCTAGGAGGGTTATGTAAGATGTCAGGAGATTTTTTACTGCGATTCTTGGTTTTACTTTATAATAGCAGCGATAGATGGCGCTGTAAATAATGGTCGTTAATTCTACCTCCTCCGGGAACCGATTTAGCGCCTATCGTTCGCAGCGTATTTTAATTGGACACTATTTCAAACACATTGAAATTTAAGTATGTCACTGAGGTATATTAGAAAGTGATTATTGTATAATCTGATGTGCCTATAATGAATCGTTCATTTACAGGGACACACAAAAATATTTGGCTGCAGTACCCGCCTATGAAGAATAATAAAGGGAAAACGTATCTGTGCGTAACGCTGACGTCATTTTGCGAATGGCAACAGCAGGCCATCCAATTTAATTTTTATTTACTTTTATTGAGGTTCTTTTAAATTTCTAAATATCGCACATTTTAATATTTTACACTGTCGAATAGAGAAAAAAATTTACTTTCAAGTGCAATTTGTTTGAAAACTATATCGAAATTTGTTTGAAAAAATCGTATCTTAATTTACTCAAGTTTTATTGCTTTTAAAATAATTTTTATGCATGATTTTTACTTTTTTCTGTCTTTACAAGAAGAAAGTATTGGATTCGTGAAATTTTTCGACTTCCGGTTTTCGACGGATTGACACGTTTTAGGGGTCAGAGATCCCGAAAAACATGTTTTTACAAAATGTCTGTTTGTGTGTTTATATGTGACACAAATTTTGTGGGCGCTCTATCTCAAGAACTAATGCACGGAATTTAATAAACATTTATATTCAGTCGGTCCCTGATATAAATGGGTGCTGATTAGTTTTTGGTGCAAATCGCTCAACAGGTGGCCCTGCTATGCTGCATTTTTTACAATTTCCGCAACGGTTCTATCTCAAGAACTAATGCACGGATTTTTATTAAACTTCAGATTCCCTTAGTCCTTGATAGGAGTTGATGTTTACTACATTTTGGTGTAAATCGCCCAACAGGTGTCGCTGCTATACAGCCTTTTTCACGATTTCTGCAAGGGCTCTATCTCAAGAACTAATGCGTGGATTTTCATCCAACTTCAGATTCAGTGAGTCCTTGATATGAGTTGGCGTTGACTACGTTTTGGTGTAAATCGCCTAACAGGTGGCGCTGCTATGCTGCATTTTTTACAATTTCCGCAACGGTTCTATCTCAAGAACTAATGCACAGATTTTTATTAAACTTCAGATTCCCTTAGTCCTTGATAGGAGTTGATGTTTACTACATTTTGGTGTAAATCGCCCAACAGGTGTCGCTGCTATACAGCCTTTTTCACGATTTCTGCAAGGGCTCTATCTCAAGAACTAATGCGTGGATTTTCATCCAACTTCAGATTCAGTGAGTCCTTGATATGAGTTGGCGTTGACTACGTTTTGGTGTAAATCGCCTAACAGGTGGCGCTGCTATGCTGCATTTTTTACAATTTCCGCAACGGTTCTATCTCAAGAACTAATGCACAGATTTTTATTAAACTTCAGATTCCCTTAGTCCTTGATAGGAGTTGATGTTTACTACATTTTGGTGTAAATCGCCCAACAGGTGTCGCTGCTATACAGCCTTTTTCACGATTTCTGCAAGGGCTCTATCTCAAGAACTAATGCGTGGATTTTCATCCAACTTCAGATTCAGTGAGTCCTTGATATGAGTTGGCGTTGACTACGTTTTGGTGTAAATCGCCTAACAGGTGGCGCTGCTATGCTGCATTTTTCCCGATTCCCGTAATAGTTTTATCTCAAGTAATGCCCGGATTTTCATCAAACTTCAGATTCAGTTACCAAATTGACTTAAGTTGTTGCTTATTAAGTTTTGGTATATATCGCCCGACAGGTGGCACTGCTATGCAGAATTTTTTACGATTTCCGCCCTAGCTCTACTCCATAAACTAATGCACGAAATTTCAAATTCAGTTAGAAGTTGACATAAGTTTGTTGCTGATAAGCTTTTGGTGTAAATAATCTAACCGGCTGCATTTTTCAGGAAGTATTTGCATGTATGAGAAAGAAGAAATTTTTAGGATTGCGACATCCGACTCGTTTAAGCCTGCTTCTGTTGCAGACAGGTTATTACAAAAGGTAAATATGTTTGAATTCCTGGCACGAGGCCAATTCGAAAATATCGCTTTTAATGAATTTCAAAATGTTATTTGAATACAAAATTGCTAACCTATAAAAATCTATAAAATATATATGAAATTAGAAAAATCTATCCATTAAAAAAACATTGGTTTTTAGCGGGTTGGAACTCCTTGTGAAGAATAATGGCTGGAAGTTATGATACGCGCTTTAAAGTTTAATTGTTTTCTTGCATATTACTGGGTGTGTGTAAAATCCTATACAGGGCTACACAAAAGATCTCAAGTACATTTCCATTGATTGGAGTCACTGGCTGAACGGAACTATTCAATTGTACTATGCGTTTGACTGAACGAACTTTTAGCCTATTCGCAGCATACATACAAATCTTTGAATCCTATATCAGGGCATGCACACACACAAAAAAAAAAAAAAAAAAAAATCGGCTATTTTTCCGACTCTAATAATTGACTGTAATAATTGGATTTTCGACTGCGTTATGCATTTTTACTTTCTTCTATCTTTACAAGAAGAAAGTATTGGATTCATGCAAATATTCGAATTCCGGTTTTCGACGGATGGACCCGTTTCAGGGGTCAGAGAACCCAAAAACATGTTTTTACAAAATATTTGTCTATGAATCTGTCTGTCTGTATGTGACACACATTTTGTGGGCGCTCTCTCTCAAGAACTAATGCACGGAATTGAATAAACATTTATATTTAATGAGTCCCTGACATAAATGGGTGATGATGTGTTTTTGGTGTCAATCGCTCAATAGGTGACGCTGCTATGCAGCATTTTTCACGATTTCCGCAATAGCTCTATCTCCAGAACGAATGCACGGATTTTCATCAAACTTCAGATTCATTGAGTCCTTGACATGAATGGACGTTTTATACATTTTGGTGTAACTCTCAACCAGTGGCGCCCCACCAGTGGCTGAGAGGTTCTGCTCTCGAAGCCGGTAGACGGGAAGTGCTGGGTTCGAACCCAATGCCGCCCGTCGGCCTAATCGTTCGGAGTTTTCGTGGTTTTCTTCGAACCTTGGATTTCCAAGCGTTAATATGGGTTAGGTTCCCTTAGAAAGACCCCCACGGAGGGCACTCCCCCCTCGGGCCTATATCCCTAGAGTAGATAATCGGCCGTCAAAAATCAACCAACCTCAACCAGTGGCACTGCTATGGTGCATTTTTTACGATTTCCTCATTAGCTCTATCTCAAGAACTCATGCTTGGATTTTCAACGAACTTCAGATTCAGGTATACCTTGATAGGAGTGAGTGCTCTTTATGTTTTGGTGCAAATCGCTCAACAGGTGGTGCTGCTATGCTGCATTTTTCAGAATTTCTACTATACCTCTATCTCAATAACTAATGCATGGATTTTCACCAAACTTCAGATTCAGGTATTCCTTGATATCGATTACTGCTGTTTATGTTTTGGTGTAAATCGTTCAACCAGTGGCGCTGCTATGCTACATGTTTTTTCAGAATTTCCGCTATAGCTCTATCTCAAGAACGAATGCACGAATTTTCATTAAACTTCAAATTCAGATATACTTTGATTTGAATGGGTGCTATATGAATGTAATCTCTTTTACTATTTAAATGATTTAATGGACGTGATTTATAGAGAAGAAAGTTTTGTGATGGCCACAACATACTAGTTTATTTTTTCAATTGTTTATTTAGATAGTTTTCGAACACCTTAAGAAACTGTGAGGTATTCTGAATGTGTTGGAAAGTGTTATTATAATGACCAAAATTTTCTATTCGTTAAAAACTTCAGATAACAATCAACAAGAAAATAGGTACTAAATGAAATATAGACATAAACAAATGGAGAGACAAGAATAGGAATGTTTTTAATAAGAAATTGAAGTATGTAATTAAAAATATTAGACAATTTTCTATTCACCAGGTAGAGTTACAGGTTTGTGAAATGATCTTTATTGACGTATTATAGACTCTTAGACGCATACGTACATAGATAAACAGACAAGATAGGACAGTTACAGCAAAATCTGTAATAACGCCGTTCACTAGACGAGGGTGAACAGATAGCAAGCTTTCGAAATTTAGCTATGTATTTGAAATTTCTTAATGCTCTATTTTAACATCTATTCTTTGATTCCACTGTATTCTTTTCGAGGCAGACAATTTTCTCGAAATGGATTGTTGGTATGTGCCGTTGAGAATGGTTGGAATTTAAGTGTTTTTGTTTATCATTAAGGAAATCAAAATTTTATTCGAAACTTTTTAAATCCTTAAATGGGCGCGACAGAATCTTCTCTGCTTACGAAATCGAAACATTCCCTTTTCCACTTTTAACACGGATGATACAAAATTGTACGTCATACGCTAATTTTCATCTTATTAAATATTTATGTATTTCACATGTGAAAATGAAAATATCCATGATACTTTTGCGTGCAACTATCATAATATATGTAATCATGGTAAATTTACGTACATTATGATAATACAATTCGAAATTGGCGATGAAAAGCAAAGATTGTGTAAGTGTAACATATAAGTTTAAAAAAGGTGGTGGACTTAAAGTTAACCACAAATGCCGCCTTTTCATTAAGATAATTCAATATATATATATATATATATATATATATATATATATATATATATATATAAATAATTCAACATAATTATAGCTATTTTACCCTTAAAATCTTATCCAAACGTTTGCATTAAAAACAAACGTTTTATTATTTCCGTACCGAAAATTCAGTTTTTTAAAGATGAGATTTTTAGCATATTTTTATTTATTTACTAATATTGCAAACTCATTATTTGCACACACACAATAAAAGATCGTATGAAGATCGCTAAGTAGCAGGAATATTCCGTGAACGAGAAGTTTCTTCCCGTTTGCCACCATGGGCGTTGCGATTGCCATCGCGTTACCTACTCTATGATAGTGTCCAATCTTGTATGTTTATCTATGTACACGTATTACTACGTATACATTACTAATGCCGCAACATGATTCAGGGGTTTAGTTGAGGGTATACAGAGGTATACGCCGTATACCTTCTGGATTTTTTAAAGAAGCTTCGTATACCCTCTGTTTCTCAAATAAAGCTATAGCGTATACTCTAGCCATGAACTTCATGATTCTAGCGTACACCCTCTGGGTTTTTCGTGCCTACAATACTGAATAATTGGTTTCCCGATACTGGCTCTTGATTGGCAGGAATCTAAGTGTGGTCACGTGATGTCTGTTGCGTCGGTAATCAGAAACTGTTGATCCGATTTTTAAAATAAAAAGAAAAGTGCCCAGTTAAACTGATGGCATTGAGCTCACGGGCTATGCACACTAATTATATATTATACTCTTATTTCAAAGAATACTGCCCTCAAAAAATAAATGAGGGGAGATTAGTCCCCGTTTCCCTTCTTTATACTTAACCAATGAACCACCAAATCTAATCAGTGAAGCTCCTTAACATAATAAACCGGTATACCAAATTTGAAGCAAATCAGATAATTCTGCATGAAAAAACCATTTCTCTAAATTAAGGGGGGTCTACCCCCCCCCCTCTTTCCTCCTTTATACTTAACTAATGAACCTCCAAATCTAATCAGGAAAGCTCCTTATCGAAATGAACCTAGAAAAAAAATCAAAGTAAACTGGATAATTCTGCAAGAAAAACCCATTTATCTAAATTAAGGCGGGGGGTCTAACCCCCTTTTATACTTAACCAATGAACCTCAGAATCTAACGAAGGAAGCACCATATCGGAATAAACCAGTATATCAAATTTGGAGCAAATCGAATAATTCTGCATGAAAAACCCATTTATCTAAATTAAGGTGGGGCTAGCCCCGCCCCCCTTTATACTTAACCAGTAAACCTCCAAATTTAATCAAGGCAGCTTCTTAACATAATAAACCGGTATACCAAATTTGGAGCAAATCGATTATCTCTGCAAGAAAAACCCATTTATCTAAATTATGGCGGGGGTCTAGCCCCCTTTTCACTAACTAATGAACCTCCAAATCTAATCAGAGAAGCTCCTTAACATAATAAACCGGTATACCAAATTTGGGGAAAATCGAATAATTCTGCCTGAAACACCCGTTTATCTAAATTAAAGAGGAGGACTAGTCCCCCCCCCCTTTTTTCCCCTTTATACTTAACCAGTGAACCCCCAAAACTAATCAGGGAAGTGCCTTATCAGAATGAACCTAGAAAAAAAATTGAAGCAAATCTGATGTTTCTACCAAGAGTTATCGCGTTACGTACGTACATACAGAACCGGCGGGGACATAAGCTCTCAGGCTTTGATAGCCTGTGAGCTAAAAAGCAGTCGTCATCTTGTGACAACCTCCTCAGTTACTTTACTCGCAAGTCGCAACTGGTAGACAGTACACTAGAGGTCTGCACGGGACGAAATTTCCAGGCCCGGGTCGACCCATAGAAAAAATACTCGGCCCGACCCGATATAAAAATGTAAAGTTCGACCCGTGACCGGCCCATAGAAAAACAGTATTGACTCGACCCGGCCTGACTCAAAAGTAAAAGTTTGGCCCGAGCCCGGCCCGGTACAACAGCAAAAATTTCGGCCCGAGACCGGACCGGCCCAGAATTTCGGGATTCCTGAAATTTCCAGGCCCGTCTCATAGAAAAAAAAGTTCGGCCCGGCCCGGCCCGGCCCGGCCCGATACAAAAATTAAAAGTTCGGTCCTAGCTCTGCCCAGTATAACAGCTAAAAGACCGGCCCGAGCCCGGCCGGACAGAGTGAATTTCTACAAAAAATTGATTTTTATGTCGATTTGGTGAAAAATGTGACTTGTACGAGGAGTTCTGACCAAAAATACCTATCTTAGTTTTTTTTTTTTTTTTTTTTTTTTTTTTCAGGTTTATAATCTTAATTTTTATAGAAGTGTGTAGGCTGCTATATTTATTTTTTTAATGAATCTCTATTTGTTTTATCTTTCAGTTGTCATTAACATTGTTAATCCATATTCCATGTATTGGGGACTTAAAAATCTGAAAAATGTTATACAGTAAAATCTTCTAAGACGGAATTGAATAAGAAAGAAAAATGAGTTATAGGCAAGTTCCCTTCTTAGCAGGTGAAAATGTATTTAAGTATTGCGCGGCAGCGCAATACTTATTTATTTCCAGTGTCACTTCTCAATGTTAATTTAACATAGAAAGAAATGCCTATGGAGATCGTAACTTTTTCATTTTTTTCTTCCCACCTTTTTGTCCCTGATGCCACTCATTTTTTATTCTTTACTAATTCTAATGATATTATAAATTTAAAGTGTAAAAATGTTTGCCTGACGTCAGGGTCAAAACGAATGGTAAAATGCCTTTGCATATGAGTGAATTATAACCCAGAGAGAAACATGGGCCATTTTTTTTTTTACATTATTCAAATATTTTTCTTAATAATTCCAATTTTCGCCTTTTTCATTGAAAATCAACGGACATTTTTCATAGAAAATGTAACATTTTTACTTCATTGTTGCAAAAATTTCAAAAGCCGTAATAATAATGTATTTCTTTTTAGTTGAAAGATTTTCACGTGAAATATTAAATTGAACTAGTTTTTTTTTTTTTTTTTTTTTTTTTCAAAAATTAAAAAGGTGAATATGGCATCATAGTGGAAATAAAAGGGATATTTTCAGAATAAGTTTTTGCTTTGGTCAAGTTTATATTTTAGTAAAAAGTTTCTAATGGATAGCTATTTTTACGCAGGTAGCGAACTTAGTGGGGAATTACATAACTTAAATTTTAAAATGTATTTTTTTTCCGAGATGAGAACTATTTATACCCCAAGTTAAACTTAAGTAATAATTTCCTGATGTGTGTACATTACTCCTTGGGAGAGAATAAGGTTTAAAAATTTAAGTAAAACTTTTATTTTTCATTTTTTACTGTATCAAGCTATAATATTGTTAAGTATTAGCAGTAAGGATTCAACACAATTTACATTTACATCCATAGCGTTCCTGAGTGGGAAATAAGGTATCTAAATTTAAGTGAAGTTAATTTATGTTTTGATTATAGGTTTTTTACGTTCAGTTTAGAAGTTTTTGGCCAAACTACCGCAACCTGCATTGCTACATTGGTGAAACATTTTGAATTACACATTGGTAAACTGCATCCCACATTGCGATGCAATACCGCATACATCAAAGCCTGATGATGATACTATCTATTAATGTTGAAATGCGTTCGTCTGAGTGCAGTAGTTATTAAAAAACTTGACATATTAAACAAAAACATAATTTGAAGAACAAATTAAAAAAACAAAATTTATTTTCTACATTGTTTAAGCCCGAGAAGGGACAGATATTAAGTTATTTCATTCAATTAGTTCAACATTTAATGATAAATTTTTGTAACAAATTAGTTAAGCCAATTGAAGATTAAAAAATAAAAATAAAATTCATACAATATGATACTTAAAGCACCCTAAAAAATTAGATTCCGTTCAAATGAAATCGAAATAAATCTTAGACTTTTTATTAAGTTTTGTATTTTGCATGCATCTTATCATTTTATGCACGATTGTCATAAACATTATGCAAAATCTGCAATACAAATATTTTCAATTAAAAATGGAAGAAGTCTAAGATTTATTTCGATTTCATTTGAATGGAATCTAATTTTTTAGGGTGATTTAAGTATCATATTGTATGAATTTTATTTTTATTTTTTAATCTTCAATTGGCTTAACTTATTTGTTACAAAAATTTAACATTAAATGTAGAACTAATTGAATGAAATAACTTAATATCTGTCCCTTCTCGAGCTTAAACAATGTAGAAAATAAATTTTGTTTTTTTAATTTGTTCTTCAAATTATGTTTTTGTTTAATTATATATTCTTTTCTTACGTATTGGATCAACACATTTTTTCAGTTTAAGACAATATTCCGTCACAGGCACGGTTTTTTTTACACGTTTTACTGTAATTTAGCTATATTTTTTAAGCCTAGAAATCAACTATTCTTTAAAAAGAACAAATTTTAATGTTTAATTGTATAATAATGGCGATTTAAAAATCCATTTTTTGCAAAAATGCACTAGGGCTAGGCCAGATTTACTGATCTTTGAACAGATCAAACCACGCCGAGACAATGATTTTCATACGGGCGAGGTCAAAACCGGGACTGAAAATTTTGGTCCATGAAGACTAGGAAGGATGAAACCAGTCCCGGCTTGGTACGGAAAAAATAAGTTGGGCCCGATCCGTTCCTTCCGGTGAAAAGTAACGGCCGAGCCAGACCTGTAAAGAGTAGTGACTAGGCCCGGGATGAGCCTTCAGATAAAAGTATGCCCGGGCACGGCCCGAGTGCCGTGAATGAAAATAGGACCGAGCCCGTCCGTGCAGATCTCTTCTTTATTCGTAACTCCAGTAATTTATGGACTTTGCCTGTGATTGGCATCAGTCACACTTCTGCGGGTATCCGTACCCGCAGCTGACATGCATAGGTAACATTCAATTAGCTGACCTTTACTTACAGCGTCCTCTATAGACTGTTTAACTCAAAAAAGCTTTGCCTTATATATAATAGTAAAAGAATGGCAGCATCATTTAAGTGTAATCGAATTTTAATCGAATAATATTTGTTGCTTATTTTTGGCGTGGTATGGTATGTTTTTAGTTTTTGTATTATTTAATCTCAACTGACATTTTAGTATGGAAAATATAATAATAATAATGTTTTTATATTGTGTTCAGTATATAATCTAACTGATTCTTCCGTACAATATTCACAAGTTGTTTTTAAAAGTATTTTTGCACAAAAAAAGAAAAGAAAAAAAACTCAAGAAAATTAACAAACAAAAAAAAAAGAAGTCATTTTTAAAATGAGTACAGTAACATTTGTATTTTACTGTAATGTATTGTTCCAATATCCTGCAACTTAATGAGAGTAAAAATATTTTTATTCTAAACCTGTAATAGAAAAAACAATCAACAACAACAAAAATCCTATAACTCTACATTGAAGTATTCGTACCCTCATAGCCACAGAAATCCCTTCCGGAGAAAAGTGTCTGAATTCAATACTGAGTGGAGGGTGTAGAGTGGTATACCTTCTGTCTACTCTGTATTAACCTCCATCGTCTGATGTGTATGTCCTCTGCTTATAGCATACACCCTCTGGATTTTTTATGGTCACCACACTGTCCCTGCCGTAAGTCATGCCTCTGCTTGAAATGTTTTATTTGCAAACAAAACAGGCTTAACAGAAAGGTAAACTTTTACAAGATTTAAAAAAGTTTATTACTTGATTAAAATATTAACAAGAATGTATCTTTCATTAACTTTTTCTTTTACATAGTACAACTTCAAGAGAACAGATGTGCATTGCTCCTTGCATTTCTGAGAAATTAAAAAGAAAAAGGTAAATTAAAAAATTGCTGCTCACTCGGCTTGCAGGGTGCAGATAGATTTCAAAGTTAAGTACTTATTTCACCAACAAAAGCTAAATCAAGATGAGAGATAAACCCAGGTTCAACAATTTCATCTTTTGATGAGTTTTTAATTTCATTTTTCAATTCCTACTATTAGTTCACACTCCCCCCATATTTATTTATTTATATATTTATTTATATATCTTGTTCAAATTTTCAATCGTTAATAAAATACTCATTATTCATCAAGTTGAAATAAATTTTTTTTTAACTTGTACTGGATGACAATTGATGTTAATACAGTTTTTTCAAATATTAATTCATTAATTGAATTTTAATTAATTAATTTTAGTTTTGCATGGGAAACAAAATGGCGGCCATTGGTTATTGAAGGTAAATGAAAGTATTTTCAATAAGGAGTTACCATAGGGGGGGACCCTGTTCTGTCGCCAAATATGGCCAAGTTCGTCGCCAACTTGGCGATATATCGCCAAATTTGGCAGCCAACTTGGCAATATTTCTAATATTTCTCCAAATTCCTATAGAATTCCATTGTAAACCTACTTGCTTATAGAAAATCAACAAATTGAGATATTTTAATGCAACAAAAACTAATATTAGCTTAAGGGATATTAAATTTTTCTTTGATGACCTAAGTAGGAATTGACTTTAAAAACAAAATTTTTATATTCCTTGTTCTGTAAGAGTTGGTTTTATCAGAATCATGTTAATACGATCATTCTTCCTTCAAACCCTAGTTTTTTTCATCCTTTGAGAATTTTTTTTTTTAGCTAATGTTTTATGTATTGAGACATAAAGGGCAAAACTGGGAAATTTCATTACTGGCCAGTGGGCAGTAGTACCAGTTTTATAAGTGGCCACCTTTTAATTTAACAATGCTAAACAGTAAACTTTTGTTAAAATTTCTATTAGTATAAATCTAATATTGAATAACACAAATAAATATGCTAATATAAACCTATTGCAACCAGAAAAAAAAATAGAATAACATGATAGAATGAAAATAAATTTTTAGTCTCTCCTTGTAGGAAAGTGGCCATAAGGTGGCCAATGACATCCAATTTTTTAGTAGCTATTTTTTCTCATTCACTGGCCCTGTGGCTGGTGGCTAGTGCTAATTTTGCCCTTTATTGAGATACGCCTGCCTTTAATAATGCAAACCTATATACATCATCTCTGAAGGTTGACAAAAATTTTTATTTCGCCAATGATACTTTATCGCCTTAGTGGCACATTAACAGAGATGTGATTTTTTTTTCTCCTTTACACCCTGCCCCTTATATTTTATGTAAGAGTTGATCCTATCAAAAACTTGTCAATATAAAAGTTGAAAATATTATTAAGAAGATTTATAACAAATGTAAGTGGATTTAATATCATATGAATTGACAAAGTTATGATTTTCTTTCTTATTCACTCCCCCCCCCCCCTTTTTTTTTTTGGCTGTAAGAGTTGGTCGTCCTGTCAATATAGAAGTTGTAAATAATATTAAGAATATTTATAATAAATTTAATTTAAGTGGATTTGATATCTTGTGAGTGGACGAATTTATGAATTTTTTTCTCCTTAATACCTTATTTTTTTCTCCTCTTGAGGTCATTTTTAATGATATTCAAAATCTGTCATACATAATTTTTTTACCCTTTTTCTAGAAGTAATAATAACTTTAAACTGATTCAATATGTATCATAATTAAGAAGTTATGGGTATTTGTTTTGTTTCCACAAAACCCCTCCCCATTTAGACCCCTTTCGTTCAATTTTGCCCACTAACGAACTTGTAAGGAGATTTTCTGCCCCTTTATTTTATGTATCACTTTGGAAGAGGTTTGTGCAGAATAATGGAAGTTATTGTGCCCATAAAAAAGTGATGTATATTTAGAACTATAGAGAAAGTTTTGAACTGGTGCTGGTTTTGGGTTCTAGGAGTCATGATCGCCGTAGATTGGCAAAAACTTTTCAGAAATTCTATTATAGGGGATAATGTAATAGGTAGTATTTCTTACGAAATCTACCTAAGAATGACACACACCCTTTTATTACATTGTTTATCGATGTATCATTATTTTTTCCTTATTTTATCTTCTTTTTACTTTATAGCTGAATTATTATTGATTCATTTGGAAGAGACATGTTTGTGGTCTACTGAAAAATGTAAAATGAACCTGCAAAAAACTGTTATGTGTGGCAAATCAAATTTTGAAGAATCCTTTTGGTAGGTTTATAAAAATTTTCAATCTTTTTTCATTTTTTAACATCCTGTATACAGA
This sequence comes from Maratus speciosus, assembly GCA_963932465.1. Classification (NCBI taxonomy): domain Eukaryota; kingdom Metazoa; phylum Arthropoda; class Arachnida; order Araneae; family Salticidae; genus Maratus; species Maratus speciosus. The sequence continues at coordinate 2,935,583 of OZ010795.1, read as the reverse complement.
AATTTTTATATTCGATTCTTCACAATCAGAATTATTACACATAAAAAAATCTAGTACTCATAAATTACTTAAAAAAATTTATCTACATAATCTATAAGTATTATTTCTGTATTAACTATTATTTCTTATCACCTGAATTTTATGATCTAATGTTCTAAATTTTGTCACTAAATTTATTAAAATCGAAGTTTAATTATTGTACATTTTAATTTTTTTTTTTTTTTTTCAAATTTTCCTGTATGTTAATGTGTTGTAAATGTCACTATAGAAATGAATCGTAATTGTGAAACCTTGAAGAAATTTTGTTTTGAAATAGGGCAATCATCTTCAAAACATTAGCTTTTTTAAAATGCTAATAGATTCACTTTAGTTTTGAAAGTAACTCCCCTATTTAGGGAGGGATTGACAGAATAGTCAATCCAGTTTTCAGTGATTCGGCATGTAAACCTAATTTGCCTATTAGGTTTACAAAAATTTGGCCAAAACCTCGGTTTTGGCTAAATTTTACAAATAATTAATGTATGTAGAACAATAAGTAAAGTATTACTACGGGGTGTCTACAGAATCTGGAAATCAGGGAATCATGGAAAAATCAGGGAGGTTTATCAATCTGGAAAAATCAGTGAAAAGTCAGGGAACTTTGTAAAAATATTTGAAAATCAGGGAAATTCGTCTATATGCGCAATTATTCGCATTTTCACCTTGCCAACGAGACTGATTAGTCTACTTTATATACCATATTTTTTCACATGTTAATAAGTCTTTCCCAATATTTTTAAAAAGATGCACATTAGTGTTGACTCTAGAAAAAAAGGGGCCGCCGGGCGGGAATTTTTCAAAAAGGGAAACACTATTCTAAAAAAGGGGTACATTTTTTTAAAAGGGGAGCACTATTCTAAAAAAGGGCACTTTTTTTTTTTAAAGGGGAAACTTGTACCTTGTTCGCAAAAAATATTTTGAACTGGTTTGTTTAGAGTCCCTAGAATTTGTGCTATTTTTCCGGGATCAATTGAATTGCCACAGGGCGCATAGGAAATGTTAAAACAGGCAGCCGGGTGCATAGGCAGGTTTTAAAAGATCTGCCGGGGGCAAAAAAGAAATAAAAGGGCTGCCGGGCACACAAAAAATAAAAAAGGGCTGCCCCCTTAACTAATTAAACACTACACATAGTATGAGTTTTTGATATTTCACACAAATTAAGGTGATCAGATTTCTTCATTTTATGTTGATAGCATTTATATTGAAGGCAATTTACCCATTTTAAAATTATGCATTAGCATAACCTGACCAGGTGGCCTGCTTAATCCAATTAGCTATCCTGTCAGATGTAGATAAGTGTTAGAATTTAATATTTTTCAGAAAATGAAGAGATTTACTGGTCACCCTATATCCATTGGCCACTGTATGAAGTTGGACTAAATTATGAGTTCAGATTTATAAACCTTAATGATATCTTCTATCATTATCCATAATCAATAAAATCTAATTTATAAAACCAGTACTTAATTAATATTAGGCAATTTTTTTGTTTATCTCTTGTTTTTTCTCCCAAATGAGATATTAGCAAGTTGGATAAGTGTGTTATGTGAGGAATTGGTTTACATGAAAAAATACCGTATGTGTATTGTTAATAATGGAAATCAGGGAAGCCTGATACTGATAGTCAGGGAAATCATGGAAAAATCAGGGAACTTTTTTCTACAATTTCTGTAGACACCCTGTACTAGTTGTAAAAATACATGATGACCCATGCTCATTGGATGCTGCTTCAGTGAAAAGGGATCATTTATAAAAGCTGATTACACTACTATTTGTAATCAAAATTTAACATGGGCAAGTTACGGTGTAAAAATAAGAGTTTTTTGGTTGTAATCTTTTTCTGTTCATAAACCTGTCTAGCTTCAGAAAATAAATGTTCGCTATAAAGTTTATTAAGGTTATTTATAAGGGGTTGGGTTTTTGACGTCAAAAACTGGTTTTTGACATGACAAGCGTCAAAAACTGGTTTAAACTGTCATAAACTGGTTTAAACTGTCGAAAACTGGTTTAAACCGTCGAAAACTGCCAAATACATGTAACACGCTAAAACATTTTAACAATAGATAAACATTAAATAAGTCAATGATTTATGTGATCTTTTATTGAAATTTAATAATTTAAAAAATATATTATTTGCAATAAAATATATATATATATATATTTTTTTTTCAACCAGAAGAAAATAATTTTGTGCAATTAAATAATCTGGACCAATTTTACCCCGCAGCATGCTGCAGCACACCACGTGTTTAGCACATTTATTTACACCCAAAAGATTTTTGAGTTTAGAGTGTATGAAGCGTTAGATAACAGTCCGTCTCTTAATTGATTCTGAGCTAGTAGGACTTGATAGCAAAAGCATTGCTAGATGAGCAAGTTTTGAAGCAGGCTCAAAAAGCTGTTGCATTTAGTGATACCTTTCCACCAAACAATGGAGTCCTCCTTATAGCACTGAAATAGGAAGACTGGAAAGGGGATTCTTTAGTTTCATACACAATCAGTATGGGTAAGCATCCATAAACTCTCTCTGTAGCTCAAGCGCGAGCTGAATCAACTGATACAGCAGTCAACCCTTGCCCCTGATGGTTGGGATGCAAAGTATAAGCCAAACAATGGTATGGTTTCATGATTTGATCCCTTCTATTATGCACTTTTTCAATATGGGCTTACAGGAATTTTCTTTTAGATGACCGAGCCAATTTTGTTCAGTTTTAAAATCGAAAACATTTTTATATATTGAAAGAAAGCATGTTTTTAAAAGATTTTGACTTTAAGCTTTTTTTTTTTTAATTACTTCTGTTATTTTGTAAATGTTTGAAATTAATAATCCAATTTCAATTTTGAATGGAATGGTTATTGCCTAGACTAGAATAACATTGATGCACATTATCTTGTTATATATACAAAAAAATCTACACTTTTCTAAGTTTTTTTTCCCCATAAAAAAAGCTAGCTAATGCTTTAAGCTCTCAAAAGTAAGCGAAATTAAAACGATTTTAAGTAAGAGAAAAAATGTACAGCTCAGGTGAGCTTAATGTCTACTTTTTAGAAAAACACAATTTTACAAAAAAAAAAATTACCCTGTTAAAAAGTTGTACTTAACAATAATACTTTACTATGTACTAATTACTGATATACAGTAAGAGTGAATTTAAAATATTACATGAAATGTTGTCATGTATGACATTTAATTTGAATTTTTACAAATCAATTTAGTATTTGAGGTTTTTGACATGACGGTTTAAACTATGGTTTAAACCCGACATAAACTGACACATGTCAAAAACCTGCCAACCCTGTAATTATTACTAATACTATATACTAATTATACAATTACAGTAATAGTGAATTTTAAATATTACATCTAATATGTGACATTTAATGTGAAATTTTACAGATCACTGTAAGTATTTGAGGTTTTTGACGAGGTTTTTGACAAGGGGTTTTTGACATGACGGTTTAAACCGCAGTTTAAACTGTCAAAAACTGACATGCGTCAAAAACCTGCCAACCCTACGCTGCTGGCAGATGCAGCTAAGTTCTATTTTATTACACGGAGAAGAATTCCTCTTTTACTTAGAAATAGGATGGGCTAAGTAACGAGTTTCAATATTATGTCATGCACTACAAAAACAAGTCAAAGGCCATTTTTAATTTTTAAAAAAAAGAAAACTTTTTCTTTCTTAAAATAGTTTATAGAGGGGTAAAATTAAAAAAACTGTCTACAATAGAGAAATAAAAGAGTAGAGAAGATCTTTATAATTTAATTTTAGTTATTTCTACATTAGTTTTTTTAAATTTATTTAATGCGTATTTTCATTAATATACTCATCCAATAAGTATAGCAGTATACCTATTGTATACCTTTTATATCCATTACATTAAAATAGCTCAAAAGTTTTATCTGCAAAATTCAATATTTTCATCATTTATTTTCGGTACATTGACTGCCGTTAAAATAATAAAAAGTAAGTGATGGATTCATGAATTTGTGAGTGGAAAGAAGTCATTCCATTTTTTGTCTGATCCGATTTAAGAATAAAAATGTAACTGAATTAAATTATTAAGAATTTAATTTTAATTAAAGTTTATTTTAAAAAAAAGCTAATTTATGCAGAATTGTTTATTACACTTTTTTAAATACAGTAAAACCTGTGTAAGTTGACCACTTGCGGTGACGCACTTCAGTGGTCAACTTAGAGGAGTGGTCTGAAGAATAATCTTCATATGTTCCACGAAATTTCACGTTATCACAATTTAAATCCAAGGTTGGGAGAGCTTAATTATAGACTTCACGATTCAAGATATTTTTATTGGGAGAGCATAGTTGTAGAATTTACGATTCGTTTTAAATCATATTTGGGAGAGCTAAGTTCAAGAATTAACGATCTGTTTTTAAATAATATTAATGTAAACAAACATATTTCACAACTGAAAATGGCACTGGTGTTTTTCAGTATAAATCCAAGTCAAGCACAGGATAATTAAAAACTTTGTATATTTACACTTTTAATTCTATATTTACACTTTTAATATGTACAATATTTACAACGAAAACATTTGAATAATATTTGTTATTCCTCACTAGGAATTCCAGATAATTTCTTTTATATGTTCAAGAATATTTATTTCTCCCTTTTCGGAAGATCAAGAAATACATAGCCAGCATGCTGCTTTCGAGATTCACATTCAAACTGAACTAAAAACAAGAGAAATGCTTTTAAAACAATTAATACTTCAGCAACTATTTCTTCTAAAAAAAGACCAAGCATGATTTCATATTCGGAAATAAATTCCCCCTTTTTTAAAATTAAACATCATTTCTTCTAATAAAAGACCACGATAAAAAACCTATACGCAGCTTATTACCTGCTGCGTTCAAGATTCACACAATACTAAACTAAAAAAGGAACAAGAAAGAAAAAATGTTTTTTAATATTAATTCTCTAGTCAGACCACGTGACCTGGGATCACTGGCGCCTAATCAGTCTGGCTGAGAAAAGAAGAGGTTTGCGAAATTTCACATGGTCAACTTATAAAGGGTGATGATAAATTTACTTTTTTTTAATGTAATATTCATACCATATCATTTTTTCCCCCACAAAAATTTTGTTTATTGACAGGCTTTAAAATAATATTGTATTACCATGCATATTTCTAACACCTTACAAAAGAAAAGATTAACTACAAGAATGAATTAATAGTTTTGTATCAATTAGTATTACCATAATTTCGGGTAGATAAGCCGCCTTGGCGTATACGCCGCTACGTCCGAAAATGGTAAAAAAAAACCCCTGAAATTCCATCGTATACGCCGCACTTATTGAAAGTGGTGTATGTACTACTATAGACGACATATTGAAGATTTTCGCTCATTTTTTAAAACCATTTTAAAAATTAGAATTTTAAATTTAATTCAAATAATGAAAATAAATAAATAAATAACTTTTGGTTTGTGAATTTATCCAATTGCATCGCACATTTCAACCTTGGATCGGCAATTAGAAGTATATTTTATGGAATTCTTAATATAAAACATAACACTAGAATTACAAATAACACTATTTTTTTATTCGAATCCATCAATTAAATAACACAATGTAAAATTCTGAAAATAAGTAATGATAAATAATCATTTTGACAACATGAACTATTGGCAAAAGTTGGGAGAGACGTATAAAGAGATTTTTTTTGAAAATCTCTTCACTACTAACTGTAAACATTAATGTCTATTAACAGAAATTAATTGGTACTCGATTTGATATATTCTGTAAATATGTAAAATAAAATGTTCTAAGGAAGTTTTAAAATAAACAAGAATTAAATACATGCGTTCATTATGGAAAATAAAAAATACAACATTCGCAAATGCGCACACTTAAAGAAAACAAGAGAATCTACTTTCTTTTCTATTAAACACCGCGATTATGCAAAACTGAGCATAAAAAGGATTCCTTAAATGTGTCAGCGACTTCACTTTGCGTACGTGCAGTAAAAAGAAATTATTGAGCTGCAAGCAAACAGAAAAAATAATTTAAAAGAAAAAAAAACGAAAAGCAAAACCACCGGTTTTTTCTGCTATTTAAAAAAAAAAAAATCTACATTATTAATTGTTCTATTTTGTTCAAATTTTCAGCAAGTTACAATAACAGTAAATTAAGCTGTGTAACAAAATTTTATTAAAATATAATAAGTTATTAGAAAATTACAGCACTCCCCAAAATTCCTAGTTTATAAAAAAGAAAAGAGCCATCTGCAGTTTGTTTATTCAACTCTGTGGTGGAGTGGGAAGTTGAACAGTATCTTAGGTTGAACGTTATCAGAATGAGATCATTATCTTTGAGTAATACGTTTCGTTATGCAGAAAGAAACCATGCATAGATTTTTTTCTTTTTTAATGAAATAAAAAAGAACTTTCCGATATTTTTTTAAATGATTGTTATTTCTAATCCATGAAGGATTTTTAATATTGTTTTTCAGATTTTCACCCTATAATATTACATGATCTGATTTTTTTTTTTTCTTGAAAAAATCGTTATTACTTTGTATAAGTCGCAAAAGGTAAAATTTAACTTTTAAACACGTATAAGCCGCGGCTTATCTACCCGAAATTACGGTACTACTATTTATTTAAAAAAAAAAAAAAACAGTCAATTAGTGATTCGTCAAACTATACTAGTTATTACACATAATTTATAAAAAGCATTAAAAAAAAATATTTCTGTTTACCAAGTAGCACCTGGGGTTATTGAAAGAAGGGAAGGAATGAGATAAGAGAATGGGAAATAGAAGAAAGAAATCTAGAATCAAAGAATGAAGGGGGAGGGTTGAAAAGCCAAATCCACAAGAGCAACAATGCAAGAATAGATAAGCCTTGAATTATTTATGTACACCTATCACTGCTAAAATCATTTCCCAGACTAAGGACTATTTCACTCTTTTAGAAATTCTAGTTAAAAAGAAAAAAACAGAAAATTTCATGGAGAGTTACTTTTTTTTTATTCATGATTTGTAAGCTTTTTGGATGGTCAAGTTATAAAGGGTTTTGATGGGCATTTTATAATAGTTCTAGTCAAATTTGTATAATTTCAGTGGTCAAGATACAAGATAGACAGGTGGTCAAGTTACAAAGGGTTTGTCTTATAGTTTTGTATAGGATAAATTTGGTTCCTGACAACAGAGGTCAACTTACAAGGGTGGTCAACTTTACAGGTTTTACTGTATTTGGTAAAATTCCTGCTTCGGTCAATCTCTTTCATCTTGGAGTTTCAGCTTGACGATCATTTTTTTTGGGGGGGGGGGGGAATCTGTTTCATTAATTTAATAAAATGAGTCTTATAAATTAGTAATGAATTTCTGAAAACATCAAAATATTTTATTGTTGTCATGTAGCACATCCAGAAGTCCCATCTTTATCGACCAACCTCGTTTAGTTTTGGCACATAGTACAGTAGTGGGAAAAAAAAAAAGTAAACACACCCTATTAACTCCTCAACAAATTATCGTATAAGAAAGTTACTGGTACCCAACGATTGGAAATAAAGTCTACTTTTAAATTATGTATGTAAAATTTGCTTAGGGGGCCATCTACATATTAAAACGAACCATAACTTCATTTTTTTCAATAGCAATACCCAATTCTGACAGCATAAAAGAACTCTACACCCTTCCATTAGCCTAAAAACAAATTTTTATGTGATTCGTACCATAAGTTTCCGAGAAATTAGTTATTTTAAAACGAGCGTATTTTAAGGGCTGTATCCAAATTGAAGTTCGTTAATCGATTGTTAACTGAGAGAGCCCCCTTCTTGATCAAGGAACTTTATGAAGCCTGTTACGTAACAGGACAGCAGAAGAAATTTCAAAATATCTACTCACTTCTATCATAGACAGCCCTTAAACCATCATTTTGCCATTTTTTAAGCATAATTTGAAAACTATTTGGAATAAAAATGTGAAATTTCAGATTTTCGTAAAGCAGGACTTAATAAATCTAAATCCATCAAAAAAAATGTAGGTTGCAATTCATAATTTTTTCGAATATTAATTTCATAATTCATATTATAAAATTATAAAAATTGCAAATTCAGCGTATTTATGTTTGGGCTCATTAGCATTATTGCTACACAAAAAATTAGCACATTAGGAGCATAATTTCAGGAGATATAAATAAAAATATGAAAATTTAATTTAACATTAGAAGCACTGAATTTTGAATGTTTATAATTCAAAAACTTATCATTCAAATGACTTGAAATTGGGTGTCTAGGCATAGTTTGAACCAAAGATTTGAAATATCTTGTTAAAATTGGGTATTACCATTGAAAAAAATGAGGTTTGGGTTTGTTTTAATAGGTAGATGGCCCCCTAAGCAAACTTTATATACATCATTTAAAAGTAGACTTTATTTCCAATCGTTCGGTACCAGAAACTTCCGTCTACGATAATTTGTTGAAGAGTTAGTAGGGGGTGTTTACTTTTTTTTTTTCCACGACTGTACATATGTCCTAAATGCACATGCACAGGGGTGTCTAATGTGTGCCAAAATTATGTTATTTTGCATGACATGGCAACCCGGCTGTTTTTGCATGGTTTTGCTTTGTATATCAACCTAGTAGTTCAGACCATTTTCTGAAATGTATTTATATTCATTGTGATTGTTTATTGACTGTTTCAACTGTTATTTATTTATTAATAAATTGTTTATTTACTTTTAATTTCTTTTTCAAAATTATATAAATTGTTTTGTTCTATAGTTATTCATTAAACTATCATTTATTTATTATTTCCTTTTTAAAAGAATGGAAAGTGTTTCGCTTATATCTTTATTTTATTTTCATATTGCAATAAAAAGTAACATGCTATTATAGCACGCCATCTGTAACGGGTATCTGAAAGCGAGGTTTTCGCCAAATTGGCATTAAAAAAAAAAAATTGCTCCAAACCTGGTGAGTATAGGACCTCTGTGCCTCAGTTTTTTAAGTTTACATTAAAATAAGTAAACTGCCTATAAAAATTCTGTATTAACTGGTTCAGGCAGATAAATCGCCAAAAATAGTTGTCCTATGTCTTTTTGTTTAATGTTGCCAATGTGTACAAAATGATCATTTAACCCTAGAATGCCCAGAAGGAGTCGATTCGACTCTGATCCTATAATTAAATGCCAATTGGAACCAGAAATTCTTTCATAAAATAAGTGAAATTTTAAAAATGCAGATTTACGTTAAATAAATCAGTCAAATAATTTTAAATAAAAATTCTGGTGTGTAACCTATTTTTATGAAACTTGAGTAAAATTTCCGGGCGTTCTAGTGTTAATGTGCATTTGATAAATACGTAACATCCTTAAAAATGATAAATAACATAAAAGCAAGCTGAAGTAATACTAAATCCAAACAGTCATTTGGTATGCTTTTATTAACCCTTTATGCATCAGAGAATGGCCCCACTTCAATGATTATCTTCGTTAGTGTCTGAAGATATACAAAAGAAGAACTTATAATAACAATTTCATTTTTAAATAAAACTAATTTAATAAATCGGTAGTTGGAGGGGTTTTTTTTTTTTTGAAAAATATTTACAAGAATTAGATTCATCAACAAAAAATACTGTTCTGGAAACCTCACATTTCTTACAAGAATACCGGGTGAGCCAAAAGTTCGTTACGACTTTAAAAACTCTTAAAAAAGGAAGAAATTACGATAAAGGAGTGCGGTTTGCAAGAAAGGGCTCACGAGCAGGGGTGTAAAAATACTGGGCGACTCAATTTTCGACACTGGTGCCTAGATATGTCTTAGGAAATGAAAAATAATTCATATTTAATTATAATTCAATTACATCTATAATTTTATGTAACATTACTTTTTTATACAAAAAAAATTTATGTCATGTGTCAGATATATTTAATTAAAAAGAGTAATTTGTATGTACTATTATTAACTTATACTGTCATTTCATTTTACAAATTTGTTATTGATAGTAACTGGCTCCTAGATTTTTGAGCTGGCTCCTAGATTTTCAAAAAATTTTTACACCCCTGCTCACGAGGTAGTGGGATATTTTTAGCAGAAAAAAAAAAAATCATATGTAGAGGATGCTGACAACCTAAAAAACAATGAACAGCACAATAGTTGTGTCGTAGAATGTATTGCAGGTCCTGTTGAACATTTGTTATTGGATGAACAAATGAATGGAGCGTATTGTTGTCCTGTTCATTGTATTTCGGGTCATCAGTGCCCTTTATATGTGTTTTTTTAACATTAAATTTTTTTTTTTTTTTTTTTTTTGCTGCTAAAAAAAAATCTGACTGCCTTGTTTGTGAGCCCTTTCTTGCTCCTTTATCACAATTTCTTCCTTTTTTATGAGTTTTTAAAATGGTAACGAACTTTTGGCTCCTCACCCCGATAATATAGTGTGATCATATCTGTAACAGAGAAGTGTTTTGTAGTTGCACATTTTTTAATAGAAGAAAATCTAAATCCATGTAAATGGGTGAGGAAATAATCACATTAAAAAAATAGTGAGCTTCGACTCTTTCGCTGTGAATGGGATAATATTTTGTATTAAAAGAACCGTCTACTTTTAGGAGTCGACGATTTGAATAAATTTGATACTGCATTTTCTTTAATGGTACTTAAAAGCACCTAAAGGGTTAACATCGAATGGATGGCTTTTAGAATTAAATGCTATTGAAAATATCCCAAATTTACAGGGCTGTTCAAAATATATATATATAAAAAAGTGTACAACCTTGTTGTTCATTGGAAATACAAAACTTGAAAACAGTAATTCTGCTCTTTCAGAATTTAGTGTCGCCCACGATGAAAAAAAAATGTATGTATATATAAATATTACAAAACATATTTCAAGTTTAAGACTTACAGCACACGCTTTTATTTTATGTAAAATAACGTCATTCGCATCCGCTTACGAATTCCACATTTTCGATCCACTTTTAAACGTCTACAGTAAAATATGCATAGAACGTCACTATCGCAAAATAATGCACAAATGCCGCAAAAAGATGCCGTCATTCAAGAAACGAAAAAAAGCTATCTCATGGTTCATAGGCCTTCATTTGCTTGTAACATTAATTATGATACTTAAAATTAAATAGAGTTTATAATAGCTCCCTGTTTTGATAAAAATCCTTCGTTTATATTTTTTCAAAGTAGGACATATTTTAATTAGATTTTTTTTGTTATGAAAAAATGGCAACAAAAATATATAATTAATATTTTACAACTATTTTTCCTTTACTTTCTACAGAAATAGAGTACTTCCGTTGCCAATATTAAGCAAATGGCTCCAAAAACTACAAAATAAAAAATGAATATTTCAAAAATAAATGGAGATACAGTTTTCAAACAAATTGCATTTAAAAGTACATTTTTTTTTCAATACGACGGTATAAAAGTTGAAAATGTGCGATGCTTAGAAGTTTAAAAAATTGCTATAGAGTATTGAATCGTAATGCTTTGTTTTAAGGCTGGCTTCTGTAAGGTAATGTTATTTTTTGGAGACACAAAATATGCTGGGAGAAAGAAATAGCATACTGTACAGGGGCTAATAACATTTGAAAGTTAAAATTCAACATAGTTATAAGTACAACACTTCAATAACACGAATGATATTGAAGGGCTCATGTTGAATACTTTTAAGTGCGTTGAATTTAAACTTTCAAGTGTCATTTTTTATTTTTGATGAACAACAAGGTTGTACACTTTTTGTTTTCTTTTAATAGCCCTGTCAAGTTGGGGCATTCATTATGAACATCTTGTATTTCTAGTGGTTTATTATGCCAAACAGACTATGAAATAAATTTTATATCCTGTGTCAGCTCTACTGATGCTCCATGATATCCTATTGCATAGTTAGACATGCCTTTCACTGCCATCAATATGGCAAATTAATATTACTCTAATTAATATTATAATTACTTTAGTTTAACTTGGCTCATTTCTTTAACAAAATTGGGGACTTTTCGGTTAGCCGGGCACCAATGCTGTCTATTAACAATATATATATATATACACCGGGTGTCCTAAAAAGGACTGATTGATTTTAAAATTCAATAACTTGCAAACGGTGACAGATATTTAAAAAATTCTTGCAGGAGCGTTATGCATAAGGTCAAAAGTTTTTTTACAGTGATTTTCGATTTTAGTTCGAATTACAAACAATAGATGGCGCTGTAAGCAATAGGCACTAAAAACAGGCTCGATTTTTTGGTCGATCTCTTCTTTCATGTGGAAAAAGGAGATGGAAATGTACTAAGTGGGTCCTGAAGGACCGAAAATCGAACCTGAATTTAGTGTCTAAATATGTCACTGTTTGCAAGTTATTGAATTTTAAAATCAGTCAGTCCTTTTTAGGACACCCGGTATATTCACACATACACTTATATATATAACACATACATACAACATATGTGTATACAGGGTGATTCATAAAAGATGGGCAGAACTTTAAGGGGTTATAGTACACTTAAAGACAAATAATATTAAATAGGAGACTAAGGGTCCCAGACGTATTCCCAAGGAGATAGGGGGCATTAAAGTTTAGGGTCCGAAATTTCAAATGATTATAAAACATGGAAAAATTGGTCGATTCGTTTGCGGTTTTTGCAAAAAATTTTCTTTATGCCAGTATTTTCTTGAAATAAAATTTTAAAGTTCAATTTCAAAAAATGCCGATAGGGGGCGCTTTAGACTTTGGAGTAACAAACAACTATTTTTTAACGTTACTTTTTGTATTTCTTTAAATGATTTCGAAAGCTTAGACTTAAACTTAAATTTTGATCTAAAAATCTGAGTCCTAACGAGTAGTTAAGTAGCGTAAACTGAAATTTGAAACCCTTCTCCCCCCAGAACAAAAATCAGTTATTCCCGATCTTTGTGTCGTAGATTAGGCTCTAACTACTGCCGCGTTTTGCTAAAATTATTCTTTATGTCAGTATTTTCTTGAAAATAAATTTTAAAGAAAATTTTCAAAAAATTCCGATAGAGGGCGCTTTAGACTTTGGAGTAACGAACAACTATTTTATACCGTTATTTTTTGTGTCTCATTAAATGCTTTCTAAAGCTTAGACTTAAATTTTCAGCCCAAAATCTGAATCGTTAGACGTGGTTAAGTTTCTGGGGAGAGGGGTTTGAAATTTCTACTCCTGAGCACAGTTCAGTTTACCATGTCCACACATTGTGTGCTGTGATACGAGGTAAAAAGACACAAATTAGGATTATGTTACCAAAGCATATTTATTAACATGTAATTACAATAAATGTTCAAAATTGTGACCACCAGAGGTTATGCACACAGAACAACGGCGAAGAATGGAACGGCGAACATTCGCGAAAACATCAGGCTTTTCAAGCACTTCCCCTACAGCGGCAGAAAGTCTGGCGACCAGTTCCTCGGGGGATTCAATGGGTGTCTCATACATAAGAGCCTTCAATCGTCCCCAAAAAAAGAAATCGAGGGGTGAAAGATCTGGCGAGCGAGCAGGCCAAGCAACAGGACCACCTCGACCAATCCATCTGTTCGGAAATGTGATGTCCAGATAGTTGCGGACGTCTCGTATGTAATGGGCTGGCGCTCCATCGTGCTGGAACCACATGACCCGCCGGATGCGTGGAGGAACAACGTTTAACAGGTCTGGCAGCACATGTTGCAGAAATGTGAGGTATGTTTTACCGTTGAGGCGTTCAGGAAGAAGGTACGGTCCGATTAGGTGGTCTCCGAGGATTCCTGCCCAAACATTGATGGAAAAGCGTCTCTGATGAGCATGTGGATACGTAGCATGTGGATTGACATCCGCCCATACATGTGCATTGTGTGTGTTAAATGTACCTTCACGTGTGAAGGTACATTCATCGGTGAAAAGCACAGTTCGTCCAAAATGTGGATTTAGCGCGTTCTGCTGCAGAAACCAGCGGGCGAATTCAATACGATTTGGATAATCCCCTGGAGACAGTTTCTGGACTCGTTGCACATGAAACGGGAGCAAATGTTCATCCTTCAGTACCCTCCAAGTCATGGACTGTGAGGTATCCACCTGCCTAGCCACTGTTCGTGTACTTGTACTTGGCTGCGCCGCTACTACATCCAGAATGGCTTCTGCAACAACTACTGATTCGTCCTTTTTTGCACGACCTGCATTCGACCGGGAAGCGAGAAATGATCCCGTCTCACACAACTGTCTGTGCAAGCGCTCGAAAGTTTTGCGGTTAGGCAACCGCCTGTTGGGAAATCGCTCTCCGTACATTCGTTGTGCCTCTGCACCATTTCCATCTGCCGCTCCGTAAATTAAATGCATTTCAGCCTTTTCCTTATTCGTGAAGGGCACCATCTTCCGATTCATTACTACAGCGACTTACACTTGACTCACCGTTCAGTGGTTTTTATGCCTGAATCGTGTCAAAATTTTGCATACGTGTTCTTCTTCTTCCCCATTTGACATTTGCATACTTTCTGTTTCCTTCTTCACCCGGTGACTAGCGTCAGGAATGGAGCTTTAACGTTTGCATGAGCGACGTTTCCAACTGTGCCAGTGCCTTTATGAGTGAATTCCGACTATGCAGTCCTTGACGAAAGTTGTATTTTTGCCTCGTATCACAGCACAGAATCGTTGGGCATGGTTAAGTAGTGCAAACTGAACTATGTTCAGATGTTGAAATTTGAACCCCCTCCCCTCGCTACTGAACCACGCTCAGCGATTCAGATTTTGAGCTGAAAATTTAAGTTTAAGTCTAAGCTTTAGAAAGCATTTAATGAGACACAAAAAATAACGGTATAAAATAGTTGTTCGTTACTCCAAAGTCTAAAGCGCCCTCTATCAGAATTTTTTGAAAATTTTCTTTAAAAATTATTTTCAAGAAAATACTGACATAAAGAATAATTTTAGCAAAACGCGGCAGTAGTTAGAGCCTAATCTACAACACAAAGATCGGGAATAACTGATTTTTGTTCTGGGGGGAGAAGGGTTTCAAATTTCAGTTTACGCTACTTAACTACTCGTAAGGACTCAGATTTTTAGATCAAAATTTAAGTTTAAGTCTAAGCTTTCGAAATCATTTAAAGAAATACAAAAAATAACGTTAAAAAATAGTTGTTTGTTACTCCAAAGTCTAAAGCGCCCCCTATCGGCATTTTTTGAAATTGAACTTTAAAATTTTATTTCAAGAAAATACTGGCATAAAGAAAATTTTTTGCAAAAACCGCAAACGAATCGACCAATTTTTCCATGTTTTATAATCATTTGAAATTTCGGACCCTAAGCTTTAATGCCCCCTATCTCCTTGGGAATACGTCTGGGACCCTTAGTCTCCTATTTAATATTATTTGTCTTTAAGTGTACTATAACCCCTTACAGTTCTGCCCATCTTTTATGAATCACCCTGTATACATATATGTGTGTGTTTATATATATATGTATATATAACTGGCGCCCGACTCACCAAAAAGTACCCAAAATTGTCTTGTAGATATGATCTCTCTACCCACTCTCATGACACCCCCAGTGGGTAAAGTGGTGCCGGAACATTTATTTACGTTTTGCATTCTCAGAGGTTTCTCTCTTATTTCTTTGGGTCACATTCTTTTCATTTTAGTCACACATCTTAACACTCCTATCGTTTAGGGTATACATTTGTGAATAGGTATTGCCCTGTATTTCTTGGACCCTTGACAAAGATGCTTTTATTTTTCAGCCCTGTTAGGACAACGTCACCATAAATCTTTGAATCACCTTAGATGAGGTGACATCACACAATTGGAACCTTTTTTTCGTTCTGCATAAAAAGAAGTAAGAGTCAGCATTTCAATTTTTGAAGTAATTCACGGAATCGGTCATTTCTTAAACTGTATAAGTCAGAATACTATATATACAAAATAGAAGTTTCTATTCAATGTAGACTCTATTCATAAATTTAAAAATGATGTAAAAATAAAACTCAACCTTTCAATTTAATCTTCAAAACTAAAAAAAAACTAAACTCTGTGGCTATACAATCCAAGAAGGATCTGGGCCGACAGTGCCCATCTCTGTTTTCTTGACCATGGGCCCCAAGGTGCTATGCAGCATGCGTGCCGGCCAGGTGGTCAACCTAATGCGAGACCCTCGGTGTTTAGTTCCCAAGCAAGCTTGGTACTCATTTTATCGACCCCAAAGGGATGAAAGGCTGAGTGAACCTTGCCCAGTCGGGAGTCGAACTCTCGACCTATGGTGCAGCAGACAGATCAAAACTAAAAATCATACTTAAAAATACAATAGAGCCCCGATTATCCGCGGAATTGGGTGGCAAGGGCACTGCGGATAACAAAAATCGCGGATAATCCGAAAAAAACTGAAAGTCTGAAGTTAAGAAAAAAAACTGAAGTTAGAATTAAACAAACAATGGCAGTAAAGCATGTTTTTTATTCTTTAAACAGCTTGAATAGAAAAAAAATTCAATAATGTAAAAGTACAACATATGTACACTAATAAGTCTTGTTGGATTATTCAGCATGCCTTAGGATGCTGGTTTAGACAATGTTTATTGTATTACTGCGTACTTATAACTTACATTTTCTTTTAGCAAACACCTTTTTCTTTTCTATTTTTATCAGAATTTCAGGTAATTCGAATTTTTTGTGATCCGAACATGCACCGGTCCCAATTATTTCGGATTAGCGGGGTTCTACTGTATTTTAAAATTGGAACCGAAACTAGTAATATTCTTCTATTACTTTCGAATACATGAATTAATCTGTTTACATTTACATAGGCTCAGAGATTACTCTAGAGAGGTTTGGCGGGGCGGCCCGCCCTCGTGCCCTTTTCAAAAAAAATCCCGCCCTTCTTGCCCCTTTTCCAGGTAGAAATCCGCCCTTCTTTTTTTCTAGGGTAGAATCTTGGCTTCTTTGTATTGTACTTTCAAAAATTCCCCACTATCTTTCCTTTTTAGATTGATAAGTCTGGAGTAATTCTCCCCTTTTCCTCCCACTCTCTTTGTTCTCTTCTCTGTGGTAAGTCACTAGACCTCCATTGAACAAAACTTAAAGGGGTAACTGAAGCAAAATTATCTCGCCAGCTCTGGTGAAATAGTATTATGACCATTTGTTCTGATCTTTGACCACATGATAGCTTACAGGAAGTCTATAAAAAAATCGAGAAAAAGAATTTTTACTTTTATTCTGTAGTCAAATCAACCCGTTTTTCTAAAAACGGGAAGAAGTTACCTTAAGTTTTAAAAATGTCATTAAAAAATCATAGGAAAAAAGAAAATGAACGTGAATATATTAAAGGCTAATGTCAGACGAATGTCTTTTTGCACGCTTTTTTGCTTACGTAATACGTAAGCAAAAAAGCGTGCAAGAAGACGTTCGTCTGATATTAGCCTAAATACACAAAGAGATGTGCTAAAGTAACGGATTATTTCGCGGAAAAGATCGAGAAGGTACTTCCATTATTTTTAATGCTTTTCATACGGTAAAATTACGTAAATTATAAATGTTCTTATAAGGAAGGGCGGCTTTAATATCTACGTTTCTTTTTTTTTTTTCGGCACCCTACGGTCGATATATTGTAAAGAAACTTAAATTTTAATCAAGAATTTTGTGTATTTCCCATCTCATAGTTTTTAGTGCCCCGAGCAGTCCCCCCTCACCACCACCACCACACACTAATTACAAGAGATCTAAATTCTGTCCGAAAGGAAGTCTTTTCATGATTAATTTATTATCCCAACACAAATTAAACTTCCACTCGGTCATCTTTTTCAATAGATAAAATCTTTCTCTTAAGTCATCTTCATTTAAAAAAAGAAAAAAAGCAAACAAAATCGTAAAATAAAAAGCGGCCTTTGTGGAGATCGACATTAGCTATTTAACTCAAAAAAAATCATGTATTGAAATGCAAACTAGGTATTTCAAAAATTTCACCCATAGGATTAACATTAGCGAGCGGGTGCTTTTGCGTGAGGGAAGTAGCGTCAAAAGTCTTACGGCCACCCTTCCTTCTCTACTCGATATCTTGCAAACTATAAATGCGATTTTTAATCATGAATTAGGCGAAATCTACAAATTAAAATTATTGATAAAAGCAGGGTTCGCACAGACTCCTTAGACTCCTTGGAAACTCCTTAGAAATGAAAACATTCCCAAGTAGTACTTAGATAAGCAAACCACTCCTTAGAAACTTCTTAAATTGTATTGTGGCTTCGGACGCAAGCGATATTGCTGCCGAGGAAAAAAAAAAATCGTGATTGTAAAACGCACGGTAAATCCTTTATTTCCCGTCATTTATCTGAAGAACAGCATTGATTGGTTAGGATAATCTTATAGCAGGGCTCCCACTAGGTCCGTTTTTCAATTATTAGGTCCGTAAAGTCCGTTTTTCAACACTGTTAACCAATCTTTATTTTAAATTTATCGATGTTTGGCATCTAGCCAAGAATCTCGGAAAAACCGCGTTTTTCGCAGATATGCCTCCAAAAATACCGTCAAATTTCGTCAATCGATCGCGAAAAAAGTTCGTAAATTTTGTCAAAGGATCGTGAAAAAACGTAGATTTCTCCAACAGATCGTGGAAAAACGCGAATTTACTCAAAGGATCACGAAAAAACGGTAATTTCGTTAAAAGATCGAGAAAAAAAGCGGATTTCCTCAAAAGATCGCAAAAAACACGCGAATTTTGTCAAAGGATCGCGGAAAACACGTGAATTTCGTCAAAGGATCGCGAAAAACACGTAGTTTCCATCAAAAGATTGCGAAAAAAACGTCAATTTCGTCAAATGATAGAAATAAAACGCGAATTCCATTTAAAAAAACGCGAATTTCTCCCAGAAGATTGCGAAAAAATGCGAATTTCCTCAAAAGATCGCCAAAAAATCCGGATTTTATCAAAAAATCGCGAAACACACGCGCATTTCCTCAAAAAATCGCTAAAAAACATGCGAATATCCTTTAAAGATCGCGAAAAACACACGAATTTCCATAAAGGATCGCGAAAAACACGCATAGGATCGCGAAAAACACGCGGTTTCCATTAAAAGATTGCGGGAAAAACGTCAGTTTCGTCAAACGATCGAAATAAAATGCGAATTATGTTAACAGATCGCGAAAAAACGCGAATTTCTCCCAGAAGATCGCGAAATTCTCCCAGAAAATAGCGAAAAACGCGAATTCCTTCCAGAAGATCGCGAAAAACATGCGAATTTTCTCAAAAGATCGCGAAAAACACGCGAATTTCATGAAAGGGACGCGAAAATCACGCGGTTTCCATCAAAAGATCGCGAGAAACATGCGAATTTAATTTAACGATCGCGAAAAACACGCGAATTTCCTTAAAGGATCGCGAAAAACACGCAAATTTCGTCATAGGATCGCAAAAACACGCGGTTTCCATCAAAAGATCGCGGAAAAAAGCCAGTTTCGTCAAACGATAGAAATAAAACGCGAATTCTATTAAATGATCGCGAATTTCTCCCAGAAGATCGCGAAAAAAAACGCGAATTTCTCCCAGAAAATACCGAAAAAACGCGAATTTCTTCCAGAAGATCGTGAAAAAATGCGAATTTCCTCAAAAGATCACGAAAAAATGCGAATTTCCTCAAAAAATCGCGAATTTCCTCGAAAGATCGCGAAAAACATGCGAATTTACTTTAAGGATCGCGAAAAACACGCGAATTTCGTCATAGGATCGCGACAAATACGCGGTTTCCATTAAAAGATCGTGGAAAAAACGTCAGTTTCGTCAAACGACCGAAATAAAACGCAAATTCCATTAAAAGACCACGAAAAAATGCGAATTTTTCCCAGAAGATCGCGAATTCCCCCCCCCCCCTCCCCCTCTCACGGAGGATCATGAAAGAACGCGAATTTCCCCCAGAAGATCGCGAAAAACAAGTGAATTTCGTCAAAAGATCGCGAAAAATGCGAATTTCCTCAAAAAATCGCAAAAAACACGCGAATTTCCTCAAAAGATCGCGAAAAACACGCGAATTTCCTCAAAGGATCGCGAGAAACACGCGGTTTCTATCAAAAGATCGCGAAAAAAACGTCAGCTTCGTCACACGATCGATAAAAAACGTTAATTCCATTAAAAGATCGCGAAAAAAACGCGAATTTCCGCCAGAAGATCGCGAAAAGAACCGCGAATTTCCTCCAGAAAATCGCTAAAAAAAACCCGCAAACTTCCCCCAGAAAATCGCGAAGATCTCGAATCGAAATAAAATGCGAATTCCATTAAAAGATCGTGAAAAACCGCGACTTTCCCCCAGAAGATCGCGAAAAACCGCGAATTTCCCCCAGAAGATCGCGAAAAAACGCGAATTTCCCCCAGAAGATCGCGAAAACACGCAAATTTCTTTAAAAGATCGCGAAAATGAGAATTTCCTCAAAAAATCGCAAAAAAAACCCAGTTTCGTCAAACGATCGAAATAAAATGCGAATTCCATTAAAATAGCGTGAAAAAACGCGAATTTCTCCCCCAGAAGATCACGAAATTCGTCAAAGGATCGCGAAAAAAAAAACGCGAATTTCGTCAAAGGATAGCGAAATACACGCGAATTTTGTCAGTTTCGCCTTCAAAAAAATCGATTACCGCTGTTCTAAAAGAATAAATTCAAAACTTGTTTTGTTTTTTTTCTTGTATGTTGCGTTTAGCATTCTTTTTTTTTACCTTTTAAAATTTTCTGTAAGATGTATCATGTATGTGATATACATAATAAGTTTTTGGGGTTTGACTAATCTCTGTTTATATGACCATTGGTCGCTGCATAAAAAAGTTTGTCTTTTTTGTATTTAAACTTACGAAATCAGTAAGCAATATATTGTGAATACTGTGCATTTTCAGCACTAACAATTAGATTCTAATAGAGTAAAATTTGTTTTTGTCTCCAAATTGGGTATTAAAAATTGGAGTGTGCGTACCACATAACGATGCAGCACATAAAAGCAGCAACAACAACAACAAATAATGGCAAATCCTTAAAATCTTTTGGACTCCTTAGATTTTTTCGGTACTCCTTGGATTTTTTCTTCCCAACTCTGTATGAACCCTGTAAAAGAAATTTATGTATTAGGGATGCGGAATATTGATTCCGCATCCCTAATAAATAAATTCCTTTAGGCGCAGGGGAGACGGGATTGCGGAATTCACGGCAAAAATGTTAACTAGGAAATTTACATGAGACAAAAAAGCTGCATCAGAAGGCAGTTTGGTTCCCAAATCTCTCGGCAGAGCGCAAAAATAGCCTACTTTCCAAAAAAAAAGCGCCGTTCTGTATATATATTTTATCCAAGTACGGGATTTTTACAAAATAAATGTTGTCCACCCATTTATTTATTTAAATTTTTACCATCCTATCGTCCTATCTTTCACATATAATACAACCAAAAACAAAACTCCTAAAATATACTGCTCAACTGTTAAACTACTTTTAGATGCTTATAAATTAAATCATGACAGAATGAAATACCTAAACTTCATTCTCAAGTACTCAAAGATTATTCATAATACGCATCAATAAACAAACATTTATCTTGAACGTGGTATATCACGTAATCGGAATCTGCAAAGTCGGATAAAAATAAACGATAGTTCAGTTAGAATTTACTACCAGAAGAAAGAAAAAACAAAATTAACTATGCATTGGAAGTAGAGGTCTGTGCGGACCATATTTTTATGCTTCGGCACAGTGTGAAAGAAAAAACTTCGATTTGGTCCGTCCCAGCCTATAAAGAAATCGGTGAAAACAGGACCGGCCCGGCCCGTGCAAGGTCAATTAAATCGGGCCCTTTCCAGCCCAACTCAATTTCTGCAAAAAAAATTCCAATTTTCTTTTAGATACGCAATTAAGATTATTTTAAGGAATACTGCACACATATTTATGGGAAAATTTTACAGTACGTTTTAGATTACGTGTTATTATGACAAAAAATACACAATATAATAATTTAGAATAAAAGAAAAAAGTAGTTTTAAAAACATCATAACTTTTTAAGCTGTATAATAAAAACATTTCTGAAAATATTTCTCCATAATTTATTAACGCTGAAATCTAAAAGATCTACTTTCTGACACATATCTGAATTCATTTTTTTCAGAAACGCAAAAAAAAAAAAAAAAAAAAAAAAAAAAAAATAACAGGTGCCCTTATTCAGAAACTATGTAATCGAATGGCGTTTCGATGTTTTAATACAGACAAAAGATCTTTCAGAAAATACTTAATTTTCTTATAGGCCCGTTTAATTTTTTCGTCGGCTCGGCCTGGCACGATCCACTGCCGATTTTTTTATTATTAGATTCGGGCCGGTCATTAATCTTTTTTCTGCTGATATGGTCCGGATCTGGATTTCTTTGGCCATATTAGTCTGATAATTGTTTTTCAAAGTTTTTTTCAAATTGTGACAAAATGCCCCTTTAATAAAGAATGGAAAATGCAAACGGTAAGACGGAATCCCCCCCCCCCTTCCTTTCTTCTATCTTTACAAGAAGACATTATTGGATTCGTGAAAATTTTCGACTTCCGGTTTTCGACAGATTTATACGTTTTAGAATGTCCTGGACACGATTTGACTGTTTTTAGAAAACAGTCTGCCGGTCTGTCCGTACGTCACAAAAATTTTATGGGTGCTCTATCTCAAGAACTATTGCACGGATTTTAATAAAACTTTAAATTCAGTTAGACCTTGATATAAATGGGTGCTGATTAGTTTTCAGTGTAAATCGCCCAATAGGTGGCGCTGCTATGCTGCATTTTTCACGATTTCCGCGATAACTATATCTGAAGAACTAATTAAAGGAACTTCCTCAAACTTCATATTCTGTTAGACGTTGACACAAATAGACGCTGATTAAGTTTTGGTGTAAATGCCCGAACAGATGGCGCTGTTATGCTGTATTTTTCACAATTTCTGCGATAAGTATATAGTTTGAACTTATGTACAGATCAGGGGTGATTATGAGTAAAAAAAAAAAAAAAAATCTGAAATTCACAGAAAATTTTCTGAAAGGTTACAGCAGAATGGGGGGGGGATCCCCTCCCCTCGCGACATTAACTATGCGTTTTTTTCGCGGCGTTTTGACGAGTTTCGCGTTTTTTCCGCAGCCCTTTGACGAGATCCGCGTTTTTCCCGTGATCCAATAACAAACTTTGCATTTTCTCTGCAATCCTTTGAGTAAATTTGCTTTTTTTTTTCGTGATCCTATGATGAAATTTGCGTTTTTTATCGCGATTTTTTTGATGAAATTTGTGGGAGGTTTTTTTCGCGATCTTTTGACAAAATTTGCGTTTTTATTCGCGATCCTTTGACGAAATTTGAATTTTTTTCGCGATCTTTTGGCGAAATTTGCGTTTTTGTTCACGATCCTTTGACGAAATTTCGTTTTTTCCGCGATTCTTTGACGAAATTTTTGGTTTTATGCCTTGATACTTTGACAAAATTCGCGTTTTTTTCCGTGATCCTTGAATGAAATTCGCGTTTTTTCGCGATTCTTTGACGAAATTTGTGTTTTTTCCGCGATCCTTTAGCGAAATTTGCGTTTCTCCCGTGATATGAAAGTGTATTATTTCTGAGATTATATAAAAGTAATATTAATGTGTTTTCTAAACAGTATGCAGTTATTACAAAAATGCCCTTTTTTTAAATAATGTGCCCTTTACAAAAAAAATTGCCCTTTTTTGTAATATGCGCCCTGCCCTTTTTTATGTTCTAGAGTGATCCCTGCATAGGCTTATTGTATTTTCCTTATTGTTGGCTTGAAAAAAAAAAAAAAAAAAAAAAAATCGCTTCGCGGATAATCGGGACTCTACTGTATATACTAGTATATATTTTGTTCAGAATTTCTGGATGCCATTTGGAATTAAAATCCAGTGTATAATCCACCATCGCCTTATGAAAGGTTAAAAAAATTCCAGAATATCATTTAAGTGAGAAAAGTAAAAGTGTGAGTTTTTGTAGATTTTTGTGTTTTGGATTTCTTAAAAAAAGTTGTCCTTTCTATTTTAACTCTGTTAAAAATTCCCTGCCATTCTTCTTATGTAAAGTTATCGAGTAGAAAAAGAATAAAGCGACTCGTGCACAAAAACTTAAAATATAAAAATTTCTTTTTCAGAATGATGCTTTCCTGTTTCAAGGCGATGAAATCAGTTTGATCAGTGCTAATGTCATGGTCTTGTCGGTAAGATACTTTTATTTATTGTATTTTAACACGTTCACTGCCAAGCTACGAGTATACTCATAGCTTTAATATTCGTGGCTTTAATTTATTAATTACTTTGTCACCATTATTTTAGAATTTAAAAAATTGCCATATTTATTGGCAGAAATTTTGCTACATTAGTAAAGCGAAATTTACCTTTCAGAATTTGTGGTGGCAAACGACTTTCAAGAAGAAATTTGAAAATTCTTACATTACAGGCTTGGCAGTGAACATGTTAAATAAGATTAATTTATGTGCGAGTAATGTGCAAATGACATTGAAAAAATCCATGAATTTTATATTTCTGAAATAAATAAATAATATTCTAAAATATCTTACATAACCTAATAATTTCAACATTTATACAGATTTTCATATTCGTCACTTGATATACCAGTACACACTAGAGATGAGTTCGGTCTCGTTTTTTGGAGCCCGAGCCCGACGATTTAAAATCCGAGCCCGAAAGATTTTTTGTCATCAGAGCCCGAGACCGCCCGAGCCCGATACCAATCTTTACCGATACATCTTTAACTATAATCGATTCCTTTCTCATAACAGTCTTCCATGACTGACGTGAATCAGAAAATGAACGTAAATTACAAAATTGACGCCGTTATCTTAAAGGTCAGATGCTTTTATATTAAAAGAAGAAACACTGACTGCTTGCTTTCTATTGGAATAACAAAGTAATTATATTTACTTACGAAGCAAAGTGATCTCGTAAATCTACTACAGTGTTCTCAGCATGAGCAGAGTACATGACAAATAGATATGTATAATAACCAGTAAAGTTATTTTCATATGAAGAACGATTATGACTCGTGCGCAAATATAAGATTAAATAATTTGCAAACCTCAAGCTAATTCTGGTCTACTAAAAATCGAAGGAAACATTATATTTGCGTTAGAAAACTAAATAAAAAATAAATAAACCATCGGATTAAAAAAATCTTCTGTCACAAACAAAAATCCTAATTAAACAAATTCATTGTTTGTGTTTATTTTGATTGCCGCCATATTAAATGATCATCGTCGAAAATGCCGTAGACATAAATCTGAAAACATCACAAATTTTCTTTTGAAACAGCAATCAAATACTAAAATAAATAAACACGATTTTTGCTACACCTTCTTTTTTATCTAAATAACATTGAAAAGACTTGAAAAGTAATTTTAAATGGGAAAAAAATTCTTTCAATCTTTTCTATACATAAATAAATATAGTTTTCCAGTTTCAGAAAGAACGAGCCCGAAGGCTAGAATAAAAATAGAGTCCGAGCCCGTGTCGGGCTCGGGCTTTCGGATTCGGGCTGAGCCCGTCTCATCTCTAGTACACACTGCTTAGATCTCAGCTAGAAAATGCATAATACCGATGAAAATGTACTTTGGGAAATTAACATCTTTAAATGGTAATGCATACAAATTCTTTTGTGCAATCGTGTATATGAATTTACTTATATTATACATGCATCGCATATTATATTAAAAAAAAAGTTATACCATATGATCTTATATTATACACAGATCACATAGTATGTTTTTTTAAATTAAGTTAACTTTCTTCAATCTGCAGGAGTAATATTCCCTTTAACCATTGACAAAGATTCTAACACTTTTATTTTCAGCCATGTCATAGCTGAGACAACTCGAGTTGTTTTTAAAGGATTTTTTGAAATTTCCGTTGCTTCTTCCAGTTTGAATGTAATTTTTGACAATGTAGCATGTAGATTGTTTCCAGCCGATTTGTGTTTTTAGAAAATTTTACTCCTGAAGATGGTTTTGACGATTAAACCAAAACGTTGGAGTTTTATTTTATTCATGTTTTTATTTTTATATCATCTTTAAATTAATGAATGAAACATATGTTCGATAGTGACGACTATTTTGTTTAGTATTTGATTTTGCAATGCAAAGTTCTTAATTTTTACATAAGTCAAATTAAAAAAAAATTCATGGATCTCTAACAAAATTTCTACTGGCAAATGCTATTACATTTTCAAAAACTTTTTTGGGCTAACTGTATTTTTTAGATCTTTTAACTTAATAGGCTGATTATCAGTTAATTATTTTATGGTATTTAAAGCTAAAAAAGAACAGCAACAACTTTTGGACTATGCTGTTTCTGCTAGGAATAAATCGATGCCCAGAGTCAGATAATATAGACGAACGCCGTTCGCAGAAAATTTTCAAAGTTTTCAGACAGTTCTGGTGGTTTTATTTTTACAAATTTTTCAGAAAAAAATTATTATGACCCCAGGCGGAGAATCTGTGCGAGGCCCGTCGCAGACTTGTGAGAAGGTCTGCAGATAAAAAAAGCTATCTAGAAATTATTTGCCATGTACCATGGAAGAAGCGCCGTGGCATATATATTTTTAAAACTTAAAAATATTGGAAGTGCGGGGCTTATGCTGGAACGGCAGGTACGATGTTTTTTTTTTTTTTTTTGCCAGGTCCGGTAGCAGAAACAGTGCAGCACCGAAGCAGGTGCTGCAGATTATTTTAGGCTTTGCAGATTAATTTAACAGATTAAAAATAAATTTTGTGCTGAAAAGTAAATGTTTAATGTCGATCTCTTTTAAATAAAGTTTATTTGGTTGGAAATTTTAGCGAATGTTTATGCGCTTGTTTAGCATTTCTCTGCGATTTGCAGTGACTTTTTACATTCAAAAGGGGAATTCGGTTTTAATATCTTAGTAAACATTATCCTCTTTTCAATAAAGTCTAATTCAGAAAACTGGAGGGGAGGGGCGGGATGAGAGCATGTAACGTAATGTGAGAAATTGGAAAGAGGACTTTTTCACTTTTGCTGTTAGTGGGGATAGGAGGGGTGTGGCGTTTTTCTGCAGAAAATTTTTAAGAAATTATTTGAGTTTGCAGACAGTTTTACATTTTATCTAAGTCTGTCGATGCCTACAGAATGCATTATATGAAATCTGTTAAACTTTTTTATTTGAAAATTTTACAAGTTCCTAATTCTTTAAGTCCATTTTTTCAATGTGTTAACTACTAAAATGATAGGTTACATCAGTGGCATACGCAAGAAATCAAGGACCCCTCCTCCCTTTTTCAAAATAAAAAAATATAATTTTCTCATAACATCGTCGCAATAATTCTTTTTTTTTTTTTTTTAAATGTGACTTTTTTAGGTGCATTTGTAATTATAATAATATCATATTATATATCGTAATTATATAAACACCTATTAGTTGTTGTTCGGTCTGTCCATTCGCATATAACAGAGCAAAAACTACCCAACCAAATGGTCTGAAATTTTAAGTATATAATTGTTGCAAAGTTTTGTCAAGTCATTTCAGATTTTATGAAAATCGGATGTATAGTTTAATGACAGGGATAGTCAACAGTTTTCTGTCACATTGCGGGCAATGGGAAAAAATTATTTCGAGTGCATTTTAATGATGAACAGAATGAAACGGATATGCACTTATGACGTGCACTAAAATGTACATTCAGTACAATATGCAGTGCAAAAAATATTTATAAAACTAGTTACAGTATGAACGTACCTCATTTACCACCTTTGATGTGCAATTTCCAATTTGTTTTTCTTTTATTGAAAAAATGTACTTAAATGTAGTGTTTACATATTATCCAGGCCATGAGATAGATCACCAAAAATGGTTTCCAGTCCTGTTCAAAATAGTCATTTAACATTATTTAATACGTAACATTGTTAATAATGATAACATGGGTCAGCACCAAAATCCTCCCTATATAAAAATAATAGTCGATTCTTATAGATTTCACTCTGCTAAATAAAAATAGGGTAACAAAATTACTGTATCACATACCATTCTTTTGGTAGGAGTATTTGCTTTTAAAATTAGGGTATTTTTATATCTTGCTACGTGGACATTTTGTGAAACAAAAAATGTAGATAGTAATGCCTATATTACCTGTAAATAAATGTATAAATAGGATTACCCGAGTTACAGCATGAGGTATGAAAATAATTTAGTGGATAGCAAATAGTAAAGGTCAAAATTAGCACTAACCACCGGCCACAGGGCCAGTAAATGAAAAAAAGTGGCTAGTGAAAAATTGTCTATCAGCGGCCACCTTCCGGCCAAAAAATGTTTCTTGCATTTCATCAAGGATTCTACTTTTTTTTGGTTCTAGTATATTTATATTAACATATTTATTTGGGCTACTCAGTTTTAGATTAATACTTATAGAAATTTTACTGTTTAGCATTTTGAAATAAAAAAGTGGCTGCTAGTTTAAAGAAAGTGGCCACTTTAAAAATTATTCCTACCGGCCAATGGCCGCTAATGAAATTTCCAATTTTGATCTATAGCAAATAGTAAATTCAGAGATGAAAAGGGGAGGGGACATAAAAAGAAAAATGCACGCTACAAGTATCAACACACTAGATTTTCTTGCTATATTTTATCAATTTGATATCTAAGCCAGTGAAAACACCTTTTCCCTGATTTCAATTTTATCTAGCATTGCAAATTAATACAATAATCCTTCACTATTTGTGATTATTATAAAACTGTTTCTCTGAAAAATGGTACGTGCTGGAGCAATTTGGAAAACATATTTAGAAGTAGGAATATTAGAACCGTACACTTTACATATTTAGTTTGCAAGGAGGATTTTCTTTTTCTTTTCTTTTTTTGGCCGACAAGTGAAATTATTAATGACATAAATAATTAAAAAATATATAATAAATGAACTGTAATGCATAAATAACAACAAAACTGTGAACCATAAGAAATAAAGTGTATTGCATAGTATAGCTCTTATTATGTATGATATGCTATAAAGTTGTTAAAAAACGTAAGGGTTGTTGTAATTAGCATAATTGGCACTGTGCTTGTCCCGGTTGTATCTGTCATGGTCCGGGTGACACGCAAGCACCAACATAAATTCCATGCATGGTTCCTGTTTCTGCACAAACATTTAAATGAATAACTCATCATCAAATGGCATAATTTCAACGAGTTATGTTTATATAAACAATCAATCAATCGTAAATCATGTTAGAAATATAAACATTCCACAACTTCATCATCTGTTCGTGAGATAACTATTTGTGAATTTTCTTTTATTAATTATAGCAATTTTGAAGCTATAAATCATATAAAGTACTTTTCTACTCAGACATTTTCTCAGTTGCTTATAATAACTTGTGATTTATTAATATCTATCAAGATACTTTTCTACTAAGAAATTATCTTTATTGCTATGAACTGTTTGTGAAATATACATTTCTTCTTAATAATTGCTGATATTTAGGAAAGTCATATCTCATGTTTAAATATTTACTTCAAGACATTAATTACTTTTCATTTTCTTATTGAAATAACCTTGTTTATTAATATCAATAACACTGTCAAGGACACTTCCTGGTTTTCAGTGCATCTACATTGGAAGAAGTGGTTGGAATTGAACCTTCAAACAATACGCATGCAGCAATTCTTCTGTAGCTGCGATATTTTAATTTCGCAACCAGGTAACCAAACTCCCAGTCCCTGTAAAACCGCAAGCATTCCTTCCTGTTCACCTGCATGAAATTGTACCTAATGGCATCATTCAATATAATTTTATTTTAATCTCCAATATACTTATTGACTGTTTTGACACAACACGTACAATCCATCGAACAGTTCCCTTCTGCATAATGAAACATATTAACCACTCAAAGCTATAATGATCTGATTATGATAATGCTCGACTTTATGGAGTTGAATAGACGTAACAAACTGTTGACAGCCACCCTCCTTTCTTTTTCAGTTTCTCTGTAGTGTGCTTTTCTTGTGTTGTGCTCGATTTTTAGGTAGATTTCGTAAGAAATTCTACCTATTAAAATCTCCCCTCTGTTGGAATTTCTGTAAAATTTTTGCAGATCTGTGCTAATCATGACCCCTAGTACCCAAAACCACCCCCAGTTCAAAGCTTTATATATCTATGTCATTTTTTTATAGGTACAACCATAAATTCCATAATTCTACGCAAATCTCTTCTAAACTGATACATAAAATCAAGTGCCAGACAAGTTTTTGATAGGACTAACTCTTACAGCAAAAAACAAAAGAAAAAAGAAGGGGAAGTTGAAGAAGAAAAAAAAAAATTTTAAAAATCATAATTTTGTTAATTCATAGGATATCAAATCCACTTAAATTTATTTTGAATCTCCTTAATATTATCTAAAACTTTTATATTGACAAGTTTTTCATAGGACCAAATTCTGCAGCAAAAAAAAGGGGGGCGGGATTGTAGAAGAAAAACCACATTTCTGTTAATCCGCCACTAAGATGATTAAAAAACAGTATCATTGGTGTGATAAAAATTTTTAACAACCCTCGGAAATGCTGTATATAGGAGTGCATTATTAAAGGTGCACGCCTCTGAATAAAAAGGTTCTCAGAATTTAAAATATAGAGTGTGTTCATTTAATGAAACAAAACTTTTGTAGTAACAAGTTTTTGATAAGATGAACTGTAGTAATAAATGATACAGTCAACTCTGTGAAATCTGCACACTTAGGGACCGAGGGTTTTGTAGATTATACATTTTAGCGGATTATAGATCATCCCTTTGTTTAAATTTTATTTTTTTAAGTCTGACTATAAATTAGGAACAATTGTACAAAAATTACAATTACAATGGACAAGAAAAACATAATGTAACATTGGTTTAATAAATTTAATAATTAAGATTGAAGAAAAATTAAATTATATACAATTTTTTCTGATTATTCATTATTTTAAACATTGACACAACACAATGGTAGTTTTGGTTTGTTGTCAATAATTTTTTTCTGTAGTCTATGAGCATTCATTACTTTTTGATCCAAGATAAAATTTTATTACTCAAGGCAATTTAAATATTTATATATTGGAAAACTGAAAAAAAAAAAAACAACCCAAATTTAGCTTTTGAGTTAAACTTTTAATGACAATTTTCATTGTTTCCATTTCAAAACATGTAGTGCGAATAAGAGAGATTTGTGGATTATACATCAGCAGATTTCACAGAGCTGACTGTATTACTAAAAATATTCTGAAGGGATGAAAAAAAGGGGATCGAATTAATGTCAACTTTGTCTGTAAGAAATAAAGTTAATATTTGATTTTTTATCACGAAGAAACATTTAAAAAATCCCTGCCGGCCCAGCCTACAGGCAGAGGTAGATTTTGAAGTTAAGTATGCTAATTTCACCAACAAAAACTAAATCATTATTAGATATAAATCCACTTTAACAGTTTTATCTGTCTGCTTTTGACGAGTTTTTATTTCCTTTTTTTTAAAATAGCTGGTTTTATCAGAATCATGTTAAGGCGATATTAAAAAAAATATTTTTCCATACTCAAGAATTCGAAATTTTCTGGCACATTTTCAGATTCATTTTTAATTAAAAAAAATATGAAACATGCTGACGTGATTTTTGAAAAGATTTATAAGCGACCTGTGTTTTTATTTTTCTTTCAATTAATTAAAACTTGATTAATATACAATTATTTTCTCAGTAGGGCAATATTTTTCATTTCTAACACAATCACTTCAGGAAATTCTGCTCAAAATGCCCACTTTGACATCATTTTTTGAAATATATTCTGCCTCTATCAAAAAATCGATCATTACTGTACATTAGGGTGGAGCGAAAAAAATTAATTTTTTACAATCAAAAATGGGTAGGTGCCAAAAGTTGCCTTTATACTAGTACATCATCTGCATGCAATATTACCGCTGAAAAATATTGCTTGAGTCTGTGCTTTTGGTCCAAAAGTCGAAATTTTGGGTAAAATTTGAAATTTTTTCAAAAAATTTAAAAAAATTCTACAGAGATGGTTATTATTTAAAAGTGTTATTTAAACCTTTATTATTAATGACTTAACATATTTAAACGATAAAATGATATCTTTGTTCTGTATAACTGAACAAAACTGACAACTTTCGGTGAAAAAAAAGGCATTGCCACTCTGCTGTGTCACTCAAATAATTGTTGTTTAGAGTACAGCTTTTACCTACTTGCTTTCAAAACTACCCAGGAGGTACCACGTGGAGGTGACTGCATTTCATGTCACAACAGTGCATAGCTCGACCACCCTACCATCTGAACTCAATGTTTTATTTATACATTGAATTGTGATTTTTTTTTATCAAATACTGATTTTCTATGTATCAACATAGTACATCTATTCTTTGGATCCATAGACTTTGGATGCTGCTGCTGTGATCTCCTTTGCGTATTTTTCTACCGTTTCTGTAAGAGAAGACAAACAGTGTAATGCAGTGCGGATGATATTAATGTAACCTATTCACCCGTCTATCATCTTCACCAAGATTGCACCCGATAAATGCATATTGATTATAGGTTCTGTTACCGCAACACTTTTTCAATGAATTAGATTTATATAATTATCCGCTTCAAAGTTGATTGTCGATATTTCAGATTTGCGTATGCAATCATTTACTCTCATCTTTCAACTATTATGTGCTGAGCAGCTAGCTGTTTAATTTTATGGAAATCGTCAGAGAGCATTGAATTAAGAATTTCCTCTGCGTATGCAAAGCAACCATTACCCTAAATAACCTTTTTCTAGTAGTCGTTTTATTCCGTTTTGTAAGTTGTTTAGTAGCAGAGTGATTTCCCATGAGTTTTTAGATCCCTTCTTTAGCTGTGGATTATATTTGATTGTAAACTATCCTGGGGCCAAACTTGGACATCATAGTACATTTTGAGTGAACGTAGAGACTCTGATGGGCAGTGAGTGCTCATTTGAAGGCGGATAATTCTGTTAGTTGTTGTCATCCTTTCTGCGAGGGGCATGTTTAGAATGAACAATTACAATTGATCATATGCCACCTCCAAGTCCAGTGAAATTTCTCTACATCATTTATTAGACATGATCGTTGGCAAAAATTAGATTCTAACCCACAGGGATTCACTGGACCAATAGGAAAATCTAATCTTTGTCCACATGCCATTCCCTTTTTATTTCCATTTTTGAAGCTATAGAGAGTAATTTTCAAACATTATTTCCTAAAATCGAGAAAAGGGTACTCAGCACATACCAGAAATACTTGCTAGACATTTGCAAAGTTATTTCATCAAGATATGGCTCAGAAGAACTATCGAATAGGAACCCAAGAAACTTCTATGCCAGATGGCTCACAAAGGCGCATAAAATTATTCTCTTTTATATAAGCACTGGTTGACCATCAGAGTCTGGTTCTGTCACAATGCATGTAATCCAAGTTTATGCCGCAGGATGGTTTACATCAAACATAATCCACATCCAAAAAATTGATCTAAAAACTTATGGAAAATTACTTGGCTACTAAACATCACAGAAAACGGCAAAAAACAAATACTAAAAAAAAATATTTAGGACATTGAGAGCAAATTCTTATTGCAATTTTGATGTCGATTGCCATCACATTAAAGAACAAGCTTATCAGCATATAAAAATGCAAGAGTTAGAGTAAGACGTACTCTATACGTGCACTGGCCATTACTGACCACAACACGGTGCCCTCCAAAAGGACCGCCATGGCACGCACTGCAAGGGGGTCCCCACAAGACCGGGCTAGTCATTCTGACCTGCACCGATGTGTCTCATAAGTAGGGCATCCCAAGCAGGATTGTCCCGCTTTAGTCTCCTCTGGAGCATTGCACGTAACGGGGAACCACTCTCGTTGGTCAGTAACGATCCCCGAACTTTCCACTACCAAAGTCCGAATGCTGACTAAGCAATCCCGCTCAATACAACTCTAAAGAGGGGTCGGAACAGGTTCGACCCGATGCAGAGCCACCGTCACATCATCGAATCCTAATCGCGGGACACTTCATAGGAAGAGCCCGTGCTCGGAAACTAATGAGGGGGACTCCACACCGGCTTACTATACCGCATGCCGAAACTGAGAAACTCCTATAAAAGTTAGAGTAAAGGATGGCATACTCAAAGATGAAATACCTAAATGTTGTAAAATGTTGTAGGAACAGACCTCCCAATTACTATGCAGTAACTGGATACAATTTTGGGGAATATACTAGAGGCTGAATAGATTCCATTAATTCCACTGCATTACTCTGCTTACCTTATCATACACAAGCAGTAGAATACGCGAGGATATATGTGAAGGAGTGCCACAGCAGCATCACCCAATGTCTGTGGATATAAAAAAGAGATGGACTAGATTGATACATAGAAAACTTATGCCAGTTTTTGATAAAAAATCACAATTCTATACATAAATAAAACTTTGCGCTCAGATGGAAGGGTGGTCGGTTTATGCACTGTTGTGTCATGAAATGCAGCCAATTCCACATGGCACCTCCTGGGTAGATTTGAAAGCAACAACGTAAGGGCTGTATTCTAAATAACAATTAGTTGTATGACACAGCAGAGTGGCAATGCTTTTTTTCCCCGGAAAGTTGTCAGTTTTGTTCCAGTTATACAGAATGAAGATATCGTTTTATCGTTTAAATATGTTAAGTCATTAATAATAAAGGTTTAAATAACGCTTTTAAATAATAACCATCTCTATAGAATTTTTTTTAACTTTTTGAAAAAATGTCAAATTTTACCCAAAATTTCGACTTTTGGACCAAAAGCGCAGACTCAAGCCATTTTTTTTCAGCGGTAATATTGCACGCAGATGATGTACTAGTATAAAGGCAACTTTTGGCACCTACCCGTTTTTGATTTAAAAAAAATTATTTTTTTCGCTCCACCCTACTGTACATTATATAGTTTCTGAATAAGAGAATCTAGCAATTGGATGCATTTGAGATCAAAAATGAATTTAAAAATGAGTAAGAAAATAGACAGTTTGGATTTGAATGTACCCTTAATAAGATGATTTTTTTCTTCAACCGCTATGTATTTCTAATTTCTTTTTGCTGTAAGAATTGGCCCTGTCAAAAACTTGTCTATATAAATGTTGAAGACAATACTAAGAAGATATATGATAAATTCATGGAGATTTTATATTTTGTGAATTGATGGAGTTATGAAAATTTTTCTTCTTCAACCCCCCCCCCCCCCCCCCCCTTTTTTTTTTTTTTTTTTTTTCTTTTGCGGTACGAATTGGTCCTATCAAAAACTTGTGAATATAAAAGTTGTAGATAATATTAAGGAGATGTATAATAAAATTATTGGATTTGATGTCTTGAGAATTGACGAAGTAA
The DNA here is from genome assembly GCA_963932465.1 of Maratus speciosus. Classification (NCBI taxonomy): domain Eukaryota; kingdom Metazoa; phylum Arthropoda; class Arachnida; order Araneae; family Salticidae; genus Maratus; species Maratus speciosus. The sequence continues at coordinate 2,900,193 of OZ010795.1, read as the reverse complement.
GGAAATTTTTTCTCCCAAAAACCCTATTTTTTGCACTCCTTGAGCCTATTTTAAATTTTATCAAAAATCTGTGATGCATGAATTTTTGGCGCTATTTTTAGAAGTAATAAAAACTTTAAACTGATTTGAGATGTACAAAAATTTAGAAGTTATGGGGTTTTTTCGGTTTTCACAAAACTCCTCCAATTTGATGCTTCAGGGGTTTTTATGGCTTGATTGTAGGTTTGAGGAATTTTAATTTCAGTTAAGTTAGCTTCATCTACATTTAAAAAATTAGTTATTTTACCGGTTTCTTTATTTTTACTGCTGAAATTAAATAAGTTTTTATCACATTCTATTTTATTTGCCTTACAATAATCTGTTAATTCATGAAAAGATGTAATTCTAGTATTGGTTCCTTCTATGCCATAATAAGTGTCTGTTTTATTTCCTGTTTTACGTGTTACTGCCTTACGGGTCCATGGAATAGATTTACAAGGTTTTAAACTGCTCTGGTCTAAATCTGACTCACTAACTCTTTCAGTGTCATTTCCCAATTGAGGTGTATTCTCAGGCTCATCATCAAAAATGTTTCCTTCTTCTAGAAAATCAAGAAGTGAAAAATTAAATTTTTGCTCTTTAAATCTTGAAACAATATCTACCTCACATTTTGCTTCATCAAACTTAACGTTAATAGTTTCTACAATTTTATTTTCCTCTATTAACCAAATTTGGTAGCCTTTTGTTGTATTGAGCATACCCACACATGATCCCTAGTTTGTCAAGCTTCCTTCTGACCTGCCTGTGCACTCCAACATATGCTAAACAACCGAATTTTTTTAAATGAGAAACTGACGGGTTTTCTACCTGAATACATCTCAAAAGGGGTCTGGTTATTTTGTTTGTGACATACTCTATTCCAGGTATAAGAAAAACACATCAAGGCTTCGGCCCAAAATTTTTGGGACATGCCACTAGCATTAAGGAGAGTTTTAATACCATCAAGAGCAGTTAAATTGAAATGCTCCACAACGCCATTGATTTCTGGGCTGTACGGATTCGTTTTCTCATGAACAATTCCCTGCTTTTCTAAAAAATTGGCAAACTCTTTGTTACAGAATTCCGTGCCACCATCAGTTCTTATAGAAATTATCTTCTTGTTTAAGTACCCTGTCAGCCCTACTCTGAAATTTCAAAAACGTCTGAAACAGGCCCGGACTGGCCAGGTCGGCTAGTCGGCGATTGCCGAGGGACCTCCAAAAATGAATATATTAGTTCATAATTAGACACACCAGAATAATTTGACTCTTTCCCCGTAAGTTTAACGTAATCTTGCGCATTTACAATCAATTTTAAGCAGTTGCCAGTTGGTTTTTGCGTATGGTAGCTTATGTAAGGGGGCCCCGGAGGGGTCGCCAAAAATGGATATACTACTTCATAAGTAGTTACATCAGAATAATTTGACTGTTTCCCCGTAATTTTTCCGTAATATTACGCATTTACAACCAAATTTAAGCAGTTGCCAGTTGGTTTTTGTTTATGGCAGCCTATGTAAGGTGGCACCGGAATGGTCTCCAAAAAATGGATATACTACCTCATAACTAGTTACATCAGAATAATTTGACTGTTTCCCCGTAACCTTACGCATTTACAATCAACTTTATGCAGTTGCCAGTTGGTTTTTGTTTATGACAACCTAATGTAAGGGGGCCACGGAGGGGCCTCCAAAAATGGATATACTACTTCATAACTAGTTACATCAGAATAATTTGACTGTTCTCCCGTAATCTTATACGCATTTACAATCAATTTTAAGTTGTTGCCAGTTGGTTTTTGTTTGTGGTAGCCCATGCAGTAGCACCGGTAGTGCCGTCGTATCGCTGGCGAAACGGAGGAGGGGTGTTGACTTACTCATCGCGCTCTGTGCAGTACTCATAGGCTCAGGTTCAGAGCCCATCGCGACATTGGCTAATTGAAATGGCAAAGCCTCCCTATGGCGATTTACTGCACATATTCAATTTCTGCTGAAAATAGTAACCAGGATTGGCAAGACAGCTGAAAAAAAATCGCCAAAAGCTTTTTTGTAATTCCTTCAATTCGAATATACACTGCTGCATTTCGTAGTAATCTGGTTTTTAAAAAATGCTTTTATTCTGCAAATGAAAAAGTAATTTGCCCTATTTTAAGTTATACAAACTATGACTGAGACTGTTTGAATTTAATTGCAACCTCTTAAATGTTTCTTATGCATCGCGTTGTTGTTATTCTCGTGCTTATGAAGCGAGATGTTGTTCACGCTAATACTCCTAACTTAATATGCAACCTTTGATTATTAAACTAATATCTTTCTTTAAATTGTGTCAGATAGTTTAAGGAAGATTTATTCGATTGATTCCTAGTTAGAACCAAAGAAAATTAATGAAATCGTAATGCTTTATATAGTTTTTTAACGGAAGTTCTTTGTAGTATTTCTAAACTTTGTAAAGTTGAAAGAAATAAATTACTGATAGAGCTGAAATAGTTTGTAGATCAGTATGAAAGTTTTACAAGGCTGAAAAAACCAACATTGAAAGAAAACAAGACAATCTTTGAATGGAGCTGAAGAAATCTGTGAATATGAAGATGTTGAATCTGAATTTGAAGAAGACAAAAATTTTTATGTTTATTCCTCTGACAAGAAACAACGTTTTCTGTTGTTTTTGAACTTTCACACAATCTTGAATGTTTACCAACCTGTATGTAACTTACAAGGTCGTACTAACCATACCTTGTGGAAAAGTCACCTGTGAAAGGGTGTTTTCTAAACATAAAATAGTTAAGAATCAACTTAGGTCTACTTTAAGCCAAGACCTTATGTCTAATTTTTTTTCATGAATGTTGAAAGAGACGTATTTTATAATTTGGATAAAGATGTTATTATAGATGACGTAGCCAGAATCAGTGAAGAACTGACCAAAAAGCTGTTAGGTTAGTAAACAGCCATTCACAATCACATAACCATTCTTAATTCGCTGTATCTGTACCAAGGTACAGTACAGCCATTTTTCTCTTTGTTAAAAAATCTATTTTACAATTTGTAACAATTAAATCAAAATTAAAGAGGACATTTTTAACAGTATGTTTGTTTTTTATTACCGCTGTGTAGCTTTTAACACTTTCCAACATAGTTGAAAAGTGTTTAGGAATTCGGTTTATCTGTCCATGCGCTAACTCGCGTAAATATATTGGGATTATCATGAAATTGATCTGTATGTTATTGGGGTTTACCGTGGCATGTTCGGTATTGAAAATGAAATGAGTAACGTTTACGGTTCATTTACAGGCACACTCAAAAGTATTCTGTTACATGACGGTCTATAGGGAAATATCGTATGCGACGTATTTTAATGATATTACACATTTTTAAGGATATTGAAATTTGTGTATAACACTGAGGTGTACTACAAAGCTCTTATTGTAGAATCTGATGTGCATATAATTTTGTTCATTTACAGGGACACACAAAAGTATTTGGCTATAGTACTGAATATGAAGAATAATTGCTGTGGGTTTTCAGTTGCGGTACGTGATTTAAACTTTAACTATTTTTTTGCATATTACTTGGCGAATATAAGTTCTATAGATCATATACAGGGCTACACAAAAGATCTCAAGTACATTTCCATTTATTGCCGGACATTGCTGGCTAGAAATTTAAACTGAATATGCTAATATCTGTTAAATGCATTTAATTTAACAGGCTTTTAGCATACAGCGTAATATACGTACAAATCTGTAGATCATATAGAGGGCTGCACAAAAAATTGGGACATTTTTACGATTATTCATGATAATTTCAGTAATTGTAGAACAATTGTATTATGTATTTTCTAAATTGTTCATTTAGACATCATTCACCTTAATAAACTGCAAAGTTTTATTACAGTTTCTGAATGTGTTGGAAAATATCACATAATCTTTGCTGGTCGCATGATTTTTCGTACTTGTTAATATTTACTTAGGTATTATAGTAGGATTTAGATTATTATGATTTCAACTTAGAGATTTGGTTACCTAAAACTAAAGACATTTTGCCCTCTCATTTTTAAGTTACAAGCAACTCGTAATTAGTATATTTATTTTTCTAACATGGAACTACTTTAGTTACTGTATATAAAATGATATAAATATTTATTATGAAAGTAAGTAAACTACAATAGAAGATTATTTTTTTACTCAAGTGTTAGGGTGTATCAAAAGTTTTTCCGTTTTTAGGATACCTCAATATCGATATGAAAGGCTACAGATGGCACTATCTTATAATTAACGATCAGTGCAAAATGTTATATTAAAGAGTATATGTTCCTCCATATTATATTACGCTAATGTATATTATTTTATCTATTTATAGGTAATATAACGGCTGATACAAATATTGAAATATTATCCATCTTAAGACATTATTTTAAAATTGGTCATAAAGTTGCTGAAGCAACTCGTAAAGTTCGAGAAGTTGAAGGGGATGATACGATCAGCAAACGTGCAGCCCAAAACTGGTTCAAACTTTTCAAGGAAGATGACTTGTCACTTAAAATAAAACCTAGAAGTGAGAGACAATCACTTGTTAATCTGGAAGATTTGAAACAAAGTGTGGAGATTAAACCAACCACCAGCACACGGAAACTTTCAGAGGAGCGAGGACCGTCCAAGGATACGATATGTCAAACTTTACATAAACTACGGAAAACGTACAAGAACTCTAGAGAAGTTCTTTATGAACTGACTATGCCGCAAGCAAATCACAGGATGTAAATGTGCAAAATTCTTCTGAAAAACTTACAGGATTTGCGGTTTTTCAAACGCAAAGTGACATATGATGAGAAATGGATATATCTACGGAACCCAAGTAATCGAGAAATAATTGTTGGATGTGGGACAATCAGTCCAATATGTTACAAAACAAGCGTGGTTTGAAAAGAAGTTCATGATCAATGCCTGGTGGAATTTTGAGCATGTCATTCATTTTTAAATCATTCCACATGTTCGATCTGTCAACTCTAAAATTTACTGTGAACAGATGGACAGGATGTATGCTTCTTTGTAAATGGCTGGCTGAAAACAAATGGCCTGCATTAGTGAACAGAGAGAGACATCTTCTCCAACAAGACAGTGCAAGACCGCAGACGTCTCTCTATAAACTAGAAGAGCTTGACGGAATTACCTCATTTCCCATATAGTCCGGACCTTGCTCCTTCGGTCTGTCACATGTTCCATTCTATGGCATCATTTTTTGGGGCAAGGCGCTTGTGTAATGTTGACGATCTGGAACGTGGTTTTCTAGGCTTTTTTGCTTCCAAATCCAAAGGTTGATATCAAAATGGTATTGTTCAACTTTCAGGAAGATGGAAAGAAACCATAGAATTTCATGGTTTATATATTGATTTGTGACGCGTTTATTTTACGTTGAAATATTGCAACAAAGATTTCGTGAAAACGAAATTACATTTGATACAACCTAATATTTCCCAAGCAACAAAATAGCTAAATGTGCTTTTTAGGCAGGTAAGCCTAATTTTCAAAAAATAAATATACTAATATTGTATTCCCTCTTAATTTCCCGGTAAGGGGCCCCTTTTCAATCTCTAGCCGAGGGCCCCCAAAGGCGCCAGTCCGGGCCTGGTCTGAAAAACATCAGACTTATTCCTGATAGTGTATACTGTAACAAAATGAGAAAAATCATCAATGATGGTAAAAAAATATCTACTCCCGCCATGTGATGTTACCTGTAAAGGCCCACACAAATCCATGTGTAAGAACTCCAGAGCAGTTTTAGCAGCAGAACCTTATTTTATTGATTGCTTTAAATGATGTTCTTTTAGATTTGGCAAGTTTACAGGAGGTGCAATCCTCGGCCAACTTTGACAGCATTGGAAGACCTCGAACACATGTGTTAATTAAGTATTCATTATTCACATGGCAAAATCTTTCATGCCACAATTCATTTAAGTTAACTTTTTCAGAATGATTAGCTTAAATGTCAGCCGAGTGGCTTTCTCCTTTACACATGGAATTATAATAACAAGGTTTCAAAAAGTACAAATCATTTTTTCTAACTGCATAAAATAACCAATTCCAATCTTTGTCATATACAACAAGTTTACCTTTACCCTTTACTACCAACAAAATTTGCACCCAACTTTTCAAGTTTACTGCCAGACAAGAGATTCCTACGTAAATTTGGATTATACAAAACATTCTTTAAGATAATCTGATTAAAACTGCCATCTTTACACTTTATAAAAAAATTTATGGCACCCTTTTCCTGAAGAGGACTTTCTTTTTCTCCAACAGCAAGTGACATCTACACATTTGAAACAGGTTCAAAATACAAAAACAAATTTTTGTCATTGCAAAAATGATCTGTAGCAGCTGTGTCGAAGACCCAGCTACCACTTTGGCCAAAATCAGATGAATTAGCTTCACATGGAGAATTTTCAATCAAAGTAGCCTCTTGTTCAGAGAAAGTACATTTTACACTATTACATTTTACTTTATCACAATTTACTTTACTACATTTAACATTATTACTTTTTAATTCAACATTACTAATTTCTGAAAATTTATTTTCAAACTGAAAATTTTTAGATTGAGAACCTTTAGACTGACTTTTAAATTTACAATTAGCAATTAAATGACCATATGATTTACAACAATAACAAGGACCTATTAATTTACTTTGCTTAACATTATTCTTAAATTTAGAAAATTTACTTTGATTTACATAGTTATCAGATTTAGAAGGTTTACCTGTTTTACATTTAGTTATTTCTCCAGAAAAAGCAACATTGTCAGCAAGGTCTCTCTTTGCAAGTTTCAATCCATTCTCTTCTAGCAGCAATTCGGATTCTATCTTGTCTGGAACAAACTCTGCGTCTGGCCAATGGTAGATCGCCTGGACTGTAGACTGGAACTCTTCTAGTAAACTCCGGATCATTTGATAACCCAAATACAGAGGCAGTAGAGTATGTCCTACTTCCCGAAGGCGCTCGACAGCTTGCTTCACTCGACAGAGGAAAAGGCCAAGATTTTCACTGGGAGTACATCGGACACTGAAAAATTCATTCAGCAGATGTATAACACGAGCTCTTGTAGTAGGTTCAAAGTGATCTTTTTAGGATTCTCCAGGCTACAGCTCCACTTGTGGTACCAGCGATTAATGGCTTAAATTCAGGTGACAGAGTCTGGTATATAATTGTGTATGATCTGGCTTTACGTAAACTCATCTCGCTTGTTTCACTCCAAGTCAACTGGTCTGTTACAGGAACTGTTTTTCCATCTTTCTGGTCCAACGATTCACTATTTTCTTTCACCTTGATGTCTGAGTCACGATTCCAAGCTCCAAAATGCATCAGCAGGACTTTCACTTCAACTTTCCATGTTTCCCAATTCGAGGAGGTCAAGAGAGCAATGTTTGATAACTGCATCTTTTAAACGGCCTCTGTCAAAGCTATGGTAAACAAACTTAAAGCATGTCGGTAAAATTCATGAAAAGTGTCTGAAGAATTGACGAAAAACATAATGAAAGTTCATGGAATACGTCAGGGAAAAAAAGTCACGACAAACGTCACTCAAAAACATTGGAAGTCCAGCATAGAGGCACATCTTTTAGCAAAAAGGAAGCGCAGTGGAAGCGTGTTGGGCCCATAACCTGACAGCCAGTGAAAACATGGCTGGACAGAGTTATGGTGGTTAATGTGGTGGTGAATAAAAGCTTTAAAGTAAATACTTTAAAGCTTTATCATTTTATTTAAACTTTACTGAATGATTAATTAAGCATTAAGTAATTGATGCATAACAATAATAAAGCTTATTTTAAGCATTATTGCCAATGTCCCATCCCTTCCCAATCTCCCCTACTGATGTACAGAGAAAAATACAGAAAAAAAAGAAAATTTTGGTTGGATCAAAAAAGATAATGATATCAAAAGAAAAATCCTCCTTGCCCTCCCCTTGAGATATCTTACAATAGAGAGTGTCAGCCCTCCCCCCCCTCCCTAAAGTGATAACATTATATATATACACCCTCTATCTCATAAACTCCAGAAAAAATGTAGGTAGAAAAGGGTCATTTATTATACTTATATATACACATTTGTATCAGTATCTATATTTGAGTTAAGTTATACCTAAGAATATATAATGTGATAATTTAATGCATGAATTTTGTACTGTTTTGGGAAATGAAAATTGTAAATCAGCTAACTTAATAAGCAGATAAAATTTAGTGCAGTTTATTAAAAAAATGTCTTGTTTATTATTTTTCATTCTGTTTTTAGATTCAAAGGTAGATAAAACTTTTTCACTGAAATTCAATAAGTCATTTCCTTGGATAAAAATTACAACAATCTCTTCATACTGATATTTTGAAGGAGTTTCTGCTATAATCTGGAACAAAACTTTTTCGCTTAAGAAAATGTCATCGATTACAGAAGGAAAATCTTTTTCCAGTAAGCAGCCCTTTGTTCCTCAAAATGGTGATAAAGAAAAATATTCCTCCATAGGTACAAAAGAAAAAGGTTTTATTTGTGAAGTATGTTCCAAAGTATTTTCTCGTAATAGTAGTCTAAGAAGGCATCTCTTGACCCATACAGGTGAAAAACCCTTTATTTGTGAAATATGTTCCAAAGGATTTTCTTATAGTAGTAGTCTAAGAAAACATTTCTTGACACATACAGGTGAAAAACCATTTGTTTGTGAAATTTGTTCCACAGAATTTTCTCTGAATAGTAATCTAAGGAAACATCTCTTGACACATACAGGTGAAAAACTATTTATTTGTGAAATATGTTCCAAAGGATTTTCTCATGATAGTAACCTAAGAAGCCATCTCTTGACACACACAGGTGAAAAACCATTTATTTGTGAAGTATGTTCCAAAGGATTTTCTCATAATAGTAAACTAGGAAGACATCTATTGACACATACTGGTGAAAAACCCTTTATTTGTGAAATATGTTCAAAAGGATTTTCTGATAAGGGTAATCTAGGAAGACATTGTTTGGCACATACAGGTGAAAAACCCTTTGTTTGTGAATTATGTCCCAAAAGATTTTCTGATAAGAGTAATCTAGTAAGACATCTTTTGGCACATACAAGTGAAAAACCCTTTATTTGTGAAATATGTTGCAAAGGATTTTCTCAGAATGGTAATCTAAGAAGCCATCTCTTGACACATACAGGTGAAAAACTGTTTATTTGTGAAATATGTTCCAAAGGATTTTCTTATAGTAGTAGTCTAAGAAAACATCTCTTGACACATATGGGTGAAGACCCATTTATTTGTGAAATATGTTCCAGAGGCTTTTCTTATAGTAGTAGTCTAAGAAGCCATCTCTTGACACATACAGGTGAAAAACCCTTTATTTGTAAAATATGTTCCAAAGGATTTTATCGCAATAGTAGTCTAAGAAGACATCTCTTGACACATACGGGTGAAGACCCATTTATTTGTGAAATATGTTCCAAAGGCTTTTCTCATTATAGTTACCTAAGAAACCATCTCTTGACACATACAAGTGAAAAACCCTTTATTTGTAAAATATGTTCCAAAGGATTTTATTGCAATAGTAGTCTAAGAAGACATCTCTTGACACATACGGGTGAAGACCCATTTATTTGTGAAATTTGTTCCAAAGGATTTTCTCAGGATAGTAATCTAAGAAGACATCTCTTGACACATACAGGTGAAAAACCGTTTATTTGTGAAATATGTTCCAAAGGATTTTCTCATAGTAGTAGTCTAAGAAGACATCTCTTGACACATACAGGTGAAAAACCATTTGTTTGTGAAATTTGTTCCAAAGGATTTTCTCAGGATAGTAGTCTAAGAGGACATCTCTTGACACATACAGGAGAAAAACCTTTTGTTTGTGAAATATGTTGCAAAGCATTTTCTAAGAATAGTAATCTAAGAAAACATCTGTTGACACATACAGGAGAAAAGCCTTTTGTATGTGAAATATGTTCCAAAGGGTTTCCTCAGAATAGTCATCTAAGAACCCATCATTTGACTCATTTTAGAGAAAAGAAAACCTTATCTTTGTAAAATATGTTCCAAAGGATTTTATGATAACTCTTATCTAAGAATGCACTATTTGTTTCAATACCAAATAGACATTTCCTTGTATTTCCAAAATTGAGTATGAACCCTGTATATGTCATTACATTTACTGTTATCACATCTCTTGTGTTTTAGCATTTAGTAATAAAATAAAAATGTGCACTTTTTTTCCTAAATCCTCAAAAATTCTTTCACAGCCTATTGTGTTTTTGATAATAAGCAAATAATTCCTGACCATTAGGTTACAGATTTTAGTTAATTCAAACTCGGCTGAATTTTTTGATGGAAATGGCTGTAGAGAAATTTTCACCTGTTTTGAGTATTTCTTAGCTGAACTAAATTTCAGCAAACTTTAATATTTTAATCGGTTTTTTCCAACAATACATTACAGTAAATTTTATCCTCTGTTACTTATCTTTTTTTTTTTTTTTTAATTATTTCATTTTTTATCTCAGGTTCAGATTAAAACAATTGCATACAATTTTAGTTATAGAATTACAATATTCTTTTTCTCATTACTGGGGTAATTGCAACATTTGAGAAGACTTTCTGAGACGTAGTGGAAGGTATGGACTTTTCCTGAAGCTAACGGAAAAGGCGCTACCGTGGTGTTTTACGCATATCTTTTTTTACAGACCGCTGGAGTCACGTTATGCTCGAAAGCACCAATGCAGTTGTACAAAAAGTGCATCACGTCACTCTAGCGGTTTGTAAAGAAAGACTCACGGAATGCACCGCAGTAGCCTGTCTTTTTTTTTTTTTAGCCTTCACATTTCCCATGGGACGTCAGCCGCGGGTAAACAGAAGAGGAACACTAATAGGCGTGAAGAATATTTCAACACTGCTCCACAATGTACAAAAATGTAAAATAAAATTCAAGTAATATAAACAAATATTTTATAAATCGCTAGCTGCATCAACTTTCAAATTAGGCTTTTAGAGAATGAGACCGATAAAAATAAAATCCATCACAGCTTTTAACGGTTAGTAAAAAAAAAAATAAATAAATAAATAAATAAATATTTTTATTTGATTAAAAAATATATAATGAAATAAAAAAGAGAGACCATTGTAAGTAAAAAAAAAAAAAAAAATGCTCAAAAAACAATATTATTATTTGGCCAATATGACGTAATTTCCTCCATTTACGACTTTTAACACATATCAATGAATTTATTATTTTAAAATTTTCTTTTTCTTTTAATATTCACGTGTAAATATAATTTTTATGATGTAATTTTCAATGTTTTTCTGCTTTTAATGCGTAGTCATTTAATTCTAATTTGAAAATAATTGATTATTTTATAATTTTCATTCATTTTAAGTAAGCATGTGTAAAAACAATTTTTATGACGTAATGTTTAATATTTTCCTGCTTTTAACACGTTATCATTTAATTCTAATTTAAAAGGATTTTTTTCTGTTTATAATAGTCACGTGTGAATAATTTTTTAATTTAAAGGATATATTATTCTTTGCACTGTTTTAACAATTGGCAACAATTTAAAATAACTTTTTCTAAAATATGTAAAAAATATCTCTGGAAATTCTGAAAATTTTAATTTAAAATTGAAGTAAACCGTCAAAAAATTAGGCAAGTTAAAAATAATAAATGCACTCTGCAAACTTCGAGTTTCTATTGAATGATTAAATTGAATGAAAATGATTAAATTCCCATGTATAGTTTTTTTTCCTATGAGACTTTTTTAATGAGACAATTTCATCCAGATTTAACATTAAATATCTCTTAAAATAATTCTTCGATTTAAAAACTGTCTACTTCAACGTTTTTATCAAACATTTCTCTATAATACTACCCATTTTAATATTTTTGTATGCAGTAATTTTCTTAATATTTGCGAAATAGACCTCTAGTCACAAGAGATTCTTTCAAAGCGGCGATGAGAGCGTCAGTTTTTTTTTTTCCGAATAAGAGACAAAATGTAGTACGCAATTGCGTCAAAAGATGGTGACACCAGAATTCTGATATGCTTATTATGTAAACTGTAAATATTGCAAAGTTAAATAAAAACAATTGTCTCGGGGTTATCAAACTTCATTGTTATTTATAAATAAAACATTTCAACTAAATTATTTATTATAAAAGAATTATTACATCACAGTAGTTTTTATGCAAGGAAAATAATAATTATAATAATAATATTATGGATGTCAGTGATTATATATTGATTGACCGTCATAATAATAAAAAATGATATTATAAAAAGAAGAGCTGAAATGAATTATTTTTTTACGTTTCTGATCATGTGATTTATATTCAAATAATAATTATTAATGTATATTTTTTGTAAAGTGATAGAAATTAAATATATTTATAAAATTTATGGTAATATTTTTATTGTTGAAAAATTGCCAAGAAATAATCATCATCAAATTGGCGTCATTATAATTGTAATTTTGTTTAACTTAATAACAATTAAAAAATTACAAAGGAACTGAGAATAATGGTCAACTAACAGACTTTAAAAGAAAAAAAAAAAAAAAAACACATTCACATGTGAAAACAAGTACCAGAGAGTATCGAACTGCCTATCTTAAGATCAGTAGATGCCCTTAACCACTCAGCCAGTGGGAACCGTTTTCGAGATTTTCAAATTAGGATCTTCTTCCATACCATACCAACGTTTTCACTTTAAAAATGGCTATTTAGATCTCAAAATATATTGCACGTAGAAATGTAAAAATTTCAGTATACGATTAGACTGCAGATATAAGACTGTTCTAGAAAATTCAGAACAATAAGACCTATATCTGCTGAGTTATTAAAAGGCGGCTTTTCGCGTTTTCTTTGATGTCGAGTTAAGCCGCTATCAGATTGACCAACTTTTCGAGCAACTTTTGAGCCAACACTTGATTTCAGCCGATTTTCGTGGAGAAATCATCCCAAAACCATGTGTGATAGCAAACGACAATATTCCCCAACTTTTTTGCTACAGTTCCAAAAAAGTCTCCGCTAGCCACAACATTTCATCCAACTTCGAACATTTCAGCCAATCAGAGATAAGCGGGTTTCAACATCATTCATTTCCGTACTATCAAGACAGGATGGCTGACGCTTCGCTTAAAAAACATCTGAAATGGACAGACGAACAAGAAAGAGTTTTGATTGAAAATGTTCAAGAAAAACCACATATATGGGATATTAAGCATCCCCATTATATAAATAGAACTTTAAAAAGATGTTCCTATGAAGAGATTGTGCAAACTCTCATCGCAAAGTTCCCAGAAAACGAAAAGCTTTTTTCCGTTGGTAAGTACAATTTTACATTACATATCCTGTAGTCTAATTAATTACATATTTATATTATAATGTTAATAATGATTTCATAAATATATATTAATAATATGTGCTTTCGTACATGTACAATATTTATTTATATTTTAAAAAATACTTTTTCACATTGCTTCATACGCTATGAATCGAAGATTGGCGTGATTTGGCTTGCACATTTTGATCGCCAATGTTTGTAAACATTAAAGGAATAGCAGAATATGTTCATTTTATTGCTTTTCCCATGATTTAAAGCAACAGGTTTTTTTTCTAAAAAAAAAAAAAACCAAGGGATTTTTTTAGAAGAAATTTAATGTAACATCCACCTTTTTTTTATTTAAGTGCTTCAAATTATTGGATATAAATAATTTCTGCTTTAAATATTTTATTTCAGCAATAAACATTAGTTATAGTGGATCTAGGTCATGTTTGTATGTGTAGGATGAAAATTAGTATTTTATGAACATATCTAGTGCTCTAAAGAGAATTTGTGACGTGTAAATTTAAAATAGATTAAAAATATTGAATATTTAGCAAAAATATTTTCCTTTTAAAAAATGTAGATTATTTAAAGCAATTAATAACATAGTAACACTGTGATCTTTAAGATTGTGGCAGGCCCTGATCATGACTAATTGGGGCACAGGGCAACGATAAATTAGGGGGGGGGGGGGGCATTCGAATCGTTGCAACATTATTCAAATAGAACTGACGGTCATTCAAATGTGTAAATGCATAAACAATATTTTCGCACTTTTGATTTCAAACAGAAGAAAATTCTTAACTTCATCTCAATTCTAAATTAAGTAACCTTAATTAATAAAAATACTCTTTTTTTCTTAACCTCTTCAGTCCCGGTGTCGCCTGTAGGAGACACTAAAGAACACCCTTAAAATTAAATTAACTGCATCTAGAATTGTTAAAATTACTTCTTGATCATTTTAATAAATGCGTGCATATAATAAGCATCAATATATAGACTAATACATCTTTGGAAATGTTTTCTTGAAATTTTAATCATCTTTTTCTGGTCCCTCGTAGTATTTGCTTCGGGACTGAGGAGGTTAATACGGAACAAAACTCTTTTATATAAATTTAGCAACTTGTTATTACTTTAAGATCAATTTTTAGGGAATGGATTGAAGGGAGATGATAAAAATATCTCGGTGACTCAAATAATCAGAAGGTTTTGTAGAAAAATAAACTTTATTAACATAACAACACATAGTCAAATATTCGCCATCGTCACTGACAGAATAATCTGCCGCTCTCTGCAGAGTTCGAATGTTACTGCGTCACGTGGCTTCAAAAGCTCTCCGCAGAAAACGCGGGGGGAGGAAATGCGCCTCATTGCTATTGGCTGGCTCCTCGCGTGCGAGAGAGAGAGAAATAGCAGACGGCTACAGAGTATGCCCCCAGTGACGAAGTCGCGATTACAAAAAGGTAGCAATTAATAAGATACATAAGAAAGGTCTTGAGTAAAATTAAAGTACATATGATGCAAAAAAAATAGAAAATATATTATGCATTACATGAAAAACAATACTTTTGAGAAGGAAATAATATGCACACTATATACATCAAATGTTTTAAACAATATAATCCGTAACGAGATGTTTCGGAAAACGAACTTTACGACCAGATTTGGTGGTAGGGTGGTCGACAGGAGTAGTTGGAAAATTTATGGGCTCATTTTGTTTTTGAGGTTGGGAAGGTGAAATAGAATCTGCTAATTGATATGCAGGTTTAATGCGATCAATAGATACAGTACAGCGCTTCCTGTTTAATTCCAAGTCAAACGTTTTCTCAGACCTGTCAATCACTCGATGAGGTCCTGTATAAGGGGGTGATAAGGGAGGATTGACTTTATCTGATCTAAGAAACACATGTGAACAGGTTTTTAATGAGGGATTGACATAAATTTTAGGATTGCCATGCATTGCAGTGGCAATGGGATTTAACTTTCTCATTTTTTCAGTTAACTCAGTCACGTATGTAAGAGTAGGTGGTTGATTTATAGTTTCAGTGTTTATGAGATCAGAGGGTAGTCTGATATTTGTGCCATAAACAAGTTGAGCACAGGTCGCTTGGATATCATTTTTAAGAGCAGTGCGTAAACCAAGTAAAACAATGGGGAGGATTTCAGTCCATTGAATTTGATTGTGAGCTTTAAGAGAGCTCTTAAGATGGCGATGGAATCTTTCAATAAAACCGTTAGACTGTGGATGGTATGCTGTAGTTCTGATGCGTCTACATCCTAATCTATTAGTAAGCTCTTTGAAAAGAGTGGACTAAAAATTTCTACCCTGATCAGTAGTGATGGTAACAGGGGTTCCAAATCTGGAAATCCAACTGTGTATCAATGTACGAGCAGTTGTTTCTGCAGTCATATCAGACGTGGGTATAACTTCGGGCTATCTCGTGAACCTATCAATGATGGTCATGCAATACTGATTGCCATCGGATGATGGTAAAGGTCCGATAAAATCAATATGAATATGGGCAAAACGAGCATCAGGTTCAGAGAATGTACCAATTGGCGATTTGGTGTGTTGAAAGATTTTAGCTTTTTGACATTTCGTACAGCTGCGAACCATAGATTTTATGTCCTTACGCATGCCAGGCCATACAAATCGTTTGGAAATTAAATCTGATGAAGCTGAGATACCAGGATGCGAGAAATAATGCAAGGTTGAAAAAACTGATTGTCGCATACTTTTAGGAACAAATGGTCGAGGATGTTTTTGTGACATATCGCAATATAGATGTACATCTTCGAGTGGAAAATAATGTTTTTCTAATTTTAATGAAGTGGTGTCAAATTCGAGAAGTTGTTTTAGCTCTTCATCATTTGTCTGAGCAGTGGCAAACTCTTTAAAATCTAACACATTAGGAGAAATTGAATCTATCTCAATTCGAGATAATGCATCGGCCACAATGTTGTCAGAGCCTTTAGTATATCTAATATCGGTAGAAAACTGTGAAATATAGTCTAAATGTCTCAATTGACGTGGGCTACATTTATCAGGGTTTTGTTGAAATGCAAATGTAAGGGGTTTTTGGTCTGTATAAATAATGAAATTCCGACCTTCTAGCATGTGTCTGAATTTTTTTATAGAACAATAAATAGCAAATAATTCACGATCATAAGTAGACCAATTTCTTTGAGATTTATTTAATTTACAGGAATAAAATGCTATTGGTTCCCATTGGTTTTCGGAGAGTTGCATTAAAGATCCACCAATTGCGACATTGCTGGCATCGACCCATAAGCTTAGCTGGGTGCCAGGAATTGGATGTCGTAATAATGTAGCTCGAGCTATAGCTTCTTTTGAAGCAGTGAAGGAAAGAATGGCTTCATCGTTCCATTGTAATTGCTCAGTTTTGTTAGCATTGGAACTGGGATGTTTTTTCTTATTTTTGTGTCCTTCTAAGAATTTAACGAGTGGAGCTAAAATATCGGCAGCTTTGGGAATGCACCGTCGATAAAAATTGAAAAGACCTAAGTAGCGTCTTAGTTGAGTTAAGGTAGAGGGCTGGGGGAAATCTAGGATGCATTTTACACGATCAGGTAAGGGTTCAATTCCTTCAGCTGAAAGTTTGAATCCTAGAAAATCGATAGTGGATTGGCCAAATTTACATTTATCAACATTAATACACAGACCATACTCTTTAAGTCTAGAAAACAACAACTCAAGGTGTTCTAAATGTTCAGTTTCATTATTTGATGCAATTAGAAAATCATCAAGAAATGCGTAAACAAATCCTAAGTCACGAATTACATCATCAATAAATCGTTGAAAAGTTGAGGAAGCGTTACAAAGGCCGAATTGCATACGAGTGCTTTCGAAAAGTCCGAATGGAGTGCAAATCACAGTTTTATGTACATCATCAGGATTTATGGGAATTTGATGGTAGGCTTTTACAAGATCAATGTGACTGAAGATTTGTTTACCATGTAATTCAGCAGTGAAATCTGTGATACAAGGGATAAGATATTTCTCTTTAACAGTTTGTGCATTCAGAGCACGATAATCACCAAAAGGTCTCCAATCAACAGATCCTTTCTTCGGCACCAGGTGCAAAGGCGAAGAGTAATTACTTTTAGAAGGTCTCATATGACCGAGTTGTAGCATGTGCTGAAATTCAGCTTTGGCAATTTTTAACCAATCTGGAGCTAGCCGTCTAGGCTTAGCAGCGACTGGAGGCCCCTTAGTGTTTATATAATGCACAGTATTATGCTTAACCGGTTGGTTAAGATCCGGTAATTTTGTGATTTCAGGAAATTTAGATAATAATTTACCATATATATCATTTACAAAATTGGGTCTCACAGAAAATATATTACAAGTACTTAATATAGCAGGAGCTTTTAAATTAGTAGTGGAATCAATAAGACGACGATTCCGTAAATCAAGTTTTAAATTAAAATTATGCAATAAATCAGCTCCTAAAATAGCACATGAAACATCACAAATATAAAAAAAAATATGTAAAATTTCGGCGTAGGCCTAAGTTGATATTAATACATTTACGACCATACACATTAATTTTTGTGCCATTAGCAGCACGAAAGGTTTGAAGTACAGGCTTAGTTTTGTCATTTTTATTCGCGGCCACAAGTGAGGCATCAGATCCAGAATCGACTAGAAAACACATACCTGTATTTCTGTCTCTAACGAAAAGGCGACGAGAAGGTGCTGGGGAGAAGTCCGTCGCCGCTACTCTTCCCGCTTCTGGTTTTCCGAATAAGAACAAGGCGCTAGGCACTTTTTTGCTTTTTCTTGATATTTTTGGTGATACCAACACAATGTTGCATCCCTATGGCGGAACTGAGAACGATTTCGCTGATGGTTATCACTTCTAGATACACTTCTTGAACGACGAAGATGAGCGACCTCTTGGCGTAATGCTTGGATTTCTTATACGAGCATATCAATGGCTGGCGGTGTCTGAGATTCAGTTGTTGGTGTTCGAATCGAAACAGAACTAATGTTGGAAGGCGTTAATTCAATTATTCTATCAGCAATATCCGCCGCTTTATCTGGAGTAATTTTTTCAATGGAAGCTAGAATCGTTTGCTCAGTGGTTGGCATTTGTTGAGTAAACAGTTCTAGAAGAAGATCGTTACTGATATTATGGCTTTCAGCTCGTCTTTTCATTAATCGAAGTAATTCAGTTGGTTTCCTGTCACCCAGGCTTTCTCCAGCTAGCAGTTTCCGTATTTCTAAAGTACGACTTTCTCCGCAACGTTCGATAACTTTTGCTTTCAAAATCTGATAAGGATCAGTAGGATCAGGACTCATAATTATATCTCGAACCATAGTAGCAGTAGCAGGCGGTAGATGCGCTACAACATAATTATATTTTGTTTTCGACTCAGTGATAGCTTTAGGAATAGCTAGTTCGAATGTGCTTTCCAGCATATGAAACCATAATGTAGGGTCCACAGGGATATAGGGTGGAATGACTACGGCAGATGTTTCAGCAGTTGCCATTTTGCTAGTTAAACAAAACGTTCCATGAAACAGTTGAATAGTTCGACGGTCTATGAAATAGTTGAAGGTTCAAAAATCCGCAGTCACCATTTTAGAGAATGGATTGAAGGGAGATGATTTAAAATCTCGGTGACTCAAATAATCAGAAGGTTTTGTAGAAAAATAAACTTTATTAACATAACAACACATAGTCAAATATTCGCCATCGTCACTGACAGAATAATCTGCCGCTCTCTGCAGAGTTCGAATGTTACTGCGTCACGTGACTTCAAAAGCTCTCCTCAGAAAACGCGGGGGGAGGAAATGCGCCTCATTGCTATTGGCTGGCTCCTCGCGTGCGAGAGAGAGAGAAATAGCAGACGGCTACAAATTTACTAACTTCAACTTATGAAAGAGTGTCAAATACTCTAGAATGTAAATATGTGTTAATCAAATTACTTTCCTTTACATCTTTTTAAGTTGTACTACAAGCAACATAATATCAAATCAAATACATTCTACTTCTCAAGTAGAAAGTGTTTTTTCAATAAATCTAAAAAGACGGCAATTTTAGGTTTGTTTTTCATATTTAACTGTAAGTTAAAAAAAAAAACTTTGAATATGGAAGGAAATTTATCTAACTACAACTAGAACTGATTATTTTCAACCACTGTTTAGATATGATTCGATTTCATTGCTAATACAATCTATTAAAAATTTTCTTATTTAATAGTGGTTGAGGTTAGCTTTGCAAATGCATTGAGCTCTATGAGTTCAAAATGAAATTTGTTTTTCAGAAAGTTTAGTAGAATCTTTTAAAGATGAAATTTGTATTTTGTATTTAAAATTTCAAAATTGGAATTGTGCTTGGGGGGGGGGAGGTGAATATTTTATAAATTAATATATGGTTTTTTTTTTTGGGGGGGGGGGGCTGGGCAAAGTCCCAATTTGCCCACACGATAATAACGGTCTGGATTGTGGTATTAA
This sequence comes from Maratus speciosus, assembly GCA_963932465.1. Lineage (NCBI taxonomy): Eukaryota > Metazoa > Arthropoda > Arachnida > Araneae > Salticidae > Maratus > Maratus speciosus. Next base: position 2,880,359 of record OZ010795.1, on the reverse strand, counting down.
ATATATATATTAAAATAATATGTGCTTTCGTACATATGCAATAGTTATTTATATTTGAAAAAAAATACTTTTTTCTGTGAAAGAAAATTTTCTTGATTGGAGAGTTTACCCTTTAAGAATTAAAATCAAGATATTAAATCAAATAAAGAGAACATTCAAAAATTGAGTGCTATTTCAATAATACCAATTTCTTACTTTTTTTCTGTTATTTGCTGAATCTAATTATTAATGTTGACTTTGAATTGACATACAAAAAACAAAAATGCAAGAAGTATTGGAAATTAATTTTTTTTAATAAGTGTGGGAAAGAATATTTATTCATTAAACCACATCAAATGTTTATTAATTATGGTAATCAAAAAATTGCTTATAAAGATTTTCAAGGTATCATTGTTTAACTATGTAGAGCAGTTTATTCTTTGAACATAAGACTGTTATTAATAATGTTTAAATTAAATTATGAATTTTCTACATGATTTACTGTAATGTTCTATATAAACATCAGACACAGATCATCACTGCCTGCAGCACCCTATAGTATGTGTGTTGTGCACGTTCTGCAAAATCTATTACTTTCAGTTTCCACTGCCAGATGGCATACTCTGTTATTCAATCTTTCCGTAGATATATTACTTGTAGGGGGTGGTGGAATCAAATAAAAATTTGCTGAAATTATGCAATAGCAATGAAAAACTTGCTAGTCTCTATCATAATAACATCTGCCATGTGGATTAATTGCAATGCTTAATCAGTAGTTCCTGTCCCTGTAAATATAACAAATGCAAATGTTTCTTTATAAACTCATTGTCAGAACATTTCTCCTTTTAAAAATTGGTTTCTTTAATAAAATAAAAATATATTTATCAATTGATGTGAAAATTAGATTTTTGGATTCAGCATTACATTTTGTGTATAGATGTGTTTTGACTGTCCCATTGATAGAATAAATGAACTAATAGTTTGGGCAGGGCTTGCCATTGGCAACTATTAGCCCCCGGTATGCTATTTCTTTCTCCCATCTATTAATGTGTCGTCTCCAAAAAATAACGTTACGTTGTATAAGGCAGCCATAAAACAAAGCAGATGTACCATTGTACCGAATATCCAGGGTTGTAAAAAACCCAAAACCCAGCCCGGGCGGGTAGCTGGGTGGCAGCTACCCACTACAACCCTGGAAAAATCTATACTGCAATTTTTTAAATTCGTAAGCATTGCACATTTTCAATTTTTAAACTGTCGTATTGGAAAAAAAAAAAAAAAAGTACTTTCAATAGCAATTTGTTTGAACACTGCGTCTCCATTTATTTTTGAGATATTATTATTTTTGTAGTTTTTAGCACCATTTGTTTAATTTTGGCAACTCAAGTACTCTATTTCTGTAGAAAGTAAATGGAAAATCGTTGAAAAATAGCAATTATAACTTTTTGTTGCCATTTTCTCATAAAAACTGGGGAAAAAAATGTAATTAAAATACGTGCTTTTTTGAAAAAATATAAATGAATGATTTCTGATAAAACATGGAGCCATTATAAACTAATTTAATTTTAAGTATCCTATATTAATATTACAAACAAATGAAGGCATGCAAATCATGGGATAGCCATTTTTTTTTTTTTTTTTTTTGTCCAGTTTCTTGAATGACGAAATCTCTTTATCTCTTTTTTTTTAGATTTGTGTATTATTCAGTGATAGTAACATCCTATGCATATTTTACTGTAAATGTTGTTTAAGACTGGATCGTAAATTCAGAATTCTTTAACAGATGCAGATGACATCATTTTATATAAAATACAAGCACGTGTTTGGAGTCTTAAAACTGAACTATCTATATTTATATACATACAGTATAGAACCATTTATCCGGAAACCAGTTATCCGGAATGATATTTCTGATAGACTGATTTCAGAATCTTTGCAGAAAAAGGTGTCACACACTGCCAGTTTGAAATAGGCTTTGCTTGAAACAATTATATAATTTGATGACAACATCTAGTATTTGAAATGAAAACATATTTAGTTGTATTTTAGATGTTTTAATTTTTATGCAGAGGAAACAGAAGAATTTTTGTTCCTAAGGGATTCCCATAAATTACCTTCTTTTAAACTCTGGTTAATTTTAATCCAAAGTAATCTAATGATTTAAAATCAGAAATAATGTCACAACCACACATATTCCACAAAACTTCTCAAATGGATGCTGCTTTAATGCACAACCAGTTAACCGGAAAAACCAGTTATCCGGAATACAGCTGACCCCAAGCATTCCGGATAAATGGTTCTGTACTGTATATATTTTTTTCATCTGGAGTGGCGCTAAATTCTGAAAAAAGCAGAATTCCTGTTTTCTAGTTTTTTAATTCTGTGTCGCACCACTTTCGCAAAATAAAATTTTGGCATGCACTTTGACAACATTTGCAAGAGAAATACACTATTTTTTTTTTTTAAATAGTGGTACGAATAGAATATAAAAATATTCGTCAATGGCAAACCTGTCTGGGTTGACTAATGTTGTTTGCAAATATTTTTGTTCGTAATTTTTTTTAGAAGTTTAAACATGCATCTAAAAGACATTAGAGTGCAATGCGAAATCCTCACACAGATCCACTGGTATTTTTGAAAATACATGATATTTACCAGGGATATGTTTAGGAAAATTTTAGATCCTTTAAAGAATTTCCTTTCACAAAATTATTATCAAAAACAGGACCCTTCACAAAACTTTTCTTCCCTAGACAGGACCAGTCTCAAAACAGGACCCTTCACAATGGTTGCTGTCTTATAAATAGATCTTTCACAAACATTTTTCACCTTCAAATTGTACCTTTCACAAATTTAATCATTTAAAAATAAAATCTGATGTACCAAAACAGCTGATCTCATCAAGTGTATTACTACTTTGCTTTTTTATATATGAAGGAGAGAACCTGAATTTAACGATAATTTCAAAGTCACTAAGTTATGATTAGAATTTTCAGAAATGTAAGAAAAGCTTCACAATTTTACCAAAACAGGACCCTTTAAGGAAATTCTGGACAGACCCCTGTTTATAAAATCTGAATGTGCTACATATTTCTAAAAAATTATTAATATGGAAACTGACAAAAGCATTTTAGCTGTCATATGATAGTTTTCAAATTAGTAGGTACAACTGGATATTTCACTGTTTTAAAGAATTGGCACTTTTTAAAGATGATTCTCAAAAAAATATTTTTTTCTGATACAAAACACAAAATTTTTGACGTGTTTTCTGGCTCATTTTTAAATTAAATTATTAAAAATAATATTCAGTTACATTTTTATTCTTAAATCTAACTACACAAAAAAATTTAATGACTTCTTTCCACTCACAAATTCATTAATCCATCACTTATTTTTTATTATTTTACCACTAATCTTGTCATTAAGCTGATTTACTGATTGTTTAATTATAAACATGTTGAATAGGAATGTTCTCAAATGCAAAATGTATCATATCAATTTGCACATTTAACTATTTTCTGTCAAATTATGGATACATATTTATATTTTGATTAATATTTTAACATTGTGGTGATGGAGATAACAAATTTGAGCGATTTTAATTTAACGGTTATAATGAAAGCTTATATAACGGTTATAATGAAAGCTTATTTGATGTGTGTATTTTCTTTAATATACACGCTAGATATACTGAGATGAATTTTGATATACTTATTTGATGTGTATATTAAAGAAGATAAACATTAAATAAATTTAAATAAAAAAAAAAGTAGAAATAATTAAAATTAAATGATAAGGGAAAGATGACTATCTTCCTCACTTTTTTTTTCTCTATTGTAGACCTTTGTTTTGATTTCACCCCTATGTTGACTATATTTTAGGAAGGAAAAAGGTTTTTTTAAATTAAAAATGGCCTTTGACTTGTTTTTTGTAGTGCAGCTGAACTCTGAGCTCATGCACATAATATTGAAACTCATCGTTTTGCCTATTCTACTATCAAGTAAAAGATAATTCTTCTACTTCCCCAAAGCAGAAAATGCTTAAAAGTGTGATGTACGTCGCAGAACAACAAACTTCTCTGCAGAACATTTCAAATTAAGAAAATTCACCGTTCAATCGAAGGAAAATTTTCGAAATTCATCCCTCTGTGGCCGGGAAAAAAAACACAAAATTCTTTAATAGTCCATTTAAAAAGATTGTAAAATTCATCAATTGGTCGCAAGAAACACTCATGCAATTCTTCACTCAATCATGATGAGGAAATCGTGAAATTCTTTAGCCTGTTGTGAAAAAACAAACAAAATTCAATGAACAGTCACAGAAAAAAATCCACGATTATCAACAATCAGTCGCAGGTAAAATAATTTTTAAAAAGCTAAATTCGATAGTGCATCGCTATAAGAAATTGGGAAAAAACCCGTGATTTTCTCTAGTGGTTTGCAAGAAAAGGGCTAAAAATTTGCTTACAATACAAGGAAGAAATCACGAAATTCGCAAATCTGTCACAGTTAAAAAATCACGAAATTCGTCCGTGGGAATCAGCCACTATTCGGTATTCAGTCAATCCCTAATTATTATAGCATCACCATCGACATCGTACAGTGTAGCATCACTGAGAATTCCATTCTAAGCTGAGGAAACTGCGAAATTTGTCGATCAGTAGCAGAAAAAAACTCAAGATTTTCTCCATTCGGCCTCAAGAAAAAACAGCAAAAATTTGCCTGTTGGTAAGAAAAATATCGCGAAATTTCAAAATCAGTCACAGGTTAAAAAAAAAAGCGAAATTTATCAGTGGATCGTCGGGGGGAAATCGAAAATTCGTCGATCAGCCGTGGAAAAAATCCACAATTTTTTCCAATTGGTTGCAAAAAAGGGACAGTTTGCCAATCGGTAGAAAGTAAATATAGTTAAATTCGATCATCATTTGTGGTTAAAAAATTGCAAAATCTTTTAGTGGATTGTTGGAAAAAATTGGAAATTCATCGATCCAATCAGCCACAAGAAAGAGAAAAAAACTGCCAATCAGTAAAAAGAAAATAAAATGAAATTCGTCTATAGGCGAATTTCAGTCATAACAAATTGACTGATAGATGTTTAAAATCAGAAGATTGTCAGAAAAATCAGGAAATTATTCGATCCATTGTGAGAAAAGTTAATGCTTTTTTCCAATCTGCCGCAATAAAAAGCTGGAACACTTACCAATCAGTCGTCGGTAAAAAAAAAATTCGTGGATCAGTCGCATACTCATGTGAAAAAATAAGATTTTTGTCAAACGGTTGAAGAAAAATATAGTAAAATTCACCTATTGGTCGCAATTAAAAAAGTGAAATTCTGTGAATTGCAGAAAATACCTTGAAATTCTTCAATCAGTTGAGGAAAAAGAATTGCAAAATTCGACGATTGTGTCTGAGAAAAACAAAATTCGCCAGTTGACAGAAAGAAAAATCTGTAATATTGAGAAAATCGTCAGTCGATTGTCGAAAAAACGCATAAGTCATCATTTGATCGGGAAAAATCGCAAAATTTGGCAGTAGAGTCTTTCGTTTGTGTATGCCAGCGTTTTACAAAATGTCTTTTGCATTTGTATAAAAGATGCAATTGCACTTCTTCATATATACGAAAATCCCCCTGTGTCTTTCTTTTGTATTCTCGCAGAGCCAGTGGCAGAAACACCGCGACATAGTCGCGGACAAAAAAATCTTTTGCGGACAATTATTGTCTGCACTAATGAAATCAATTTTAAAAAATGTCGGACAATTTTTTCCTGCGGAAAAAAACGCGAATTTTGGCAAAATATCGCGTAAAAAGCGCGAATTTCGGCCAAATATCGCGTAAAAAGTGTCAACTTCGGCAAAAGATCGGGTAAAAGCGTGAATTTTGGCAAAAGATCGGGTAAAAATCATGAATTTTGGCAAAAGATCGCGTAAAAAGCGCGAATTTCGACAAAAGATCGCGTAAAAAGCGCAAATTTCGGCAAAAGATCGTGTTAATAGCGTGAATTTCGACAGAAGATCGCGTAAAAATTGTGAATTTCGGCAAAAGATCGCGTTAAAAGCTTTAATTTCTGCAAAAAATCGTGTAAAAGGCGTGAATTTTGGCAAAAGATCGGGTAAAAACATGAATTTTGGCAAAAAAATTGCAATAAAAGCGCGAATTTCGGCAAAAGATCGTGAAACAAACGCGAATTTCGGCAAAGGATCATGAAACAAACGCAAATTTCGGCAAAGGATCGCGGACACAACACAAATTAAATTTCATCAAAAGATCGCGGAAAATGTGAATTACGTCGGAGGATCATGAAAAAATGAAAATTTCATCAAAGGATCGCGGAACAAACAGGAATTTCGTCATAGGATTGTGGAAAAAGCATGAACATTGTCAAAAGTTCTAAAAAAAAACGCAAATTTTGTCCAAAAATGTGGTTCTGCTTATCCTTCACACTTTAGAAATCTTACAAGAAGTTAGATGATGAAAAATTATAAGCAAAATTAATGAGAATGGATCATGCTTACCATGTTTTAAATAGAATGATAAAAAATTCCTAGTTTAATTTATTATTTATTCATTAAAATGACATGCAAAATTTGCAGGCAGATTATGAAATTTTAAAAGCTTCTCGCAGACAGCTACAAAACTTTCTGCCACTGGGCTCGCAAAACACTCTTTATCAGCTGAAGCTCGTTGCAGAACATTGCAAATATTCTGCTTTGGGGTTCTACTTCTAAGAAAATACTTATCCGCAAGTTATTAAGTATTCTGAAACATATTCGGTTTACACACCGAATCAACTGTTCGGTATTCGGTCAATCCCTAATTATTATAGCATCACCATCGGCATCGTACAGTGTAGTATCACTGAGAATTCCATTCTAAGCATTTGTATTAAAATTTTAAGAGAAATCAATCTGAAATAAGTATGTAGTAAGTTGACAGGTTAAAAAAAAAAGTGTTTAAATTCTGGTTTACTAGCAATTTAATATTCATTTTGTTATCGTATATTATGTTTGATTGGATATTTTCTGTTTTACTTAATATTTTTATTTATTTTTCTTCACAGAAGAACTTGTTTATAAATTTGGCAATTTGCGGACACAGTTCCAGAGATTGAACAGCAAGGTCACACCACCCAGCGGTTCAGGCTCGATAGGTTTTGTCCCCAAATGGAAACATTATTATGCTCTTCAATTTCTAGGGGACACAATGGAGGCCACGCAAAGTACCAGCAATTTGTCAGCACCCACGCAAGATGCAGCACAAAATCTGGACCTGGACCACAATGATGAAAATGAATGTCCAAATATTGATCTAAACGAGTCTGTTGATCTTGACTCAAGTGACATTCTCGACAGTGTAAGTCACTTTTGTTTTATTTCATATGTTATATTTCTAAAAAAAATAAAAGAAAGTTTAAATTAGTACCACTATTTTTGAATAATGAAATTTGCTTTATTTAATGACACAAATTCTGCAGTTAAGTAAGGTGATGTTTTTTTTTTAGGATATGGTGGTACAGTTGGCCTCACTTAATCGGATAACGGATGATTGCATATCCCGCTTATATGCATAGAATGCCATGGAACAGAAACATTCCCCATAAGGCTAATGTTAAATATTTTGTTATATATAGAGTAATAATAAATTATTTATTAAAGTTATTAATACAATATTTTTTAATTTGTTATGTAAATAATTATTGTCCATTAATATTTATCCTATCTGTGGTATATAATCAAATGATAACTCATACTGATACATTAATTGCTGCCCTCGCTTAAATGCATACAATTCAGTGGAACCAACTGTATGCAATTAAGCAGGGCCGACTGTACCTTTATGTTCAGGAAGCATGTGAACCCTGTATTAAATCTTGCAATTTATTAATAGATAACCTTTAGTATGTATATTCTAGAAAAGTAAGTATGGACTTAAGCAGGATTTTTATATCATCTATATCTTCATAATGCAGTTGGTAAAAAACATCTAAAATTAATCTATTTTCTTTTAAAAATCAACTTTTTTTATGTTTAATCCTTTTTGTTTTACTTTTGTCAGTTTTTGAACCTTGAATTTTGTTTTGCTGCACTCTGCAACCTCATTGGCTTCTGAAGTTGTCTGTCGACCTGACAGTGACTTTCCTCAAGTACCGTATTTTATAGAAGAAACACTGCGGCGTTTACGAGTTTAAAAGTTAATTTTCTTCCAAGTGTGGCATTTATGATTTTTTTTAAATACCAACTGCGTTTCCTTAATTTCAAAATTCATAAAAATATTTAAAATCGGATTTAAATATTTTAAATAAAACTTCAGACATCTTAAGATATTAAAAACGAGGCATCCTGCACTGCTCAGAAAACTTTGATTAAAGTTAGGTCAATGGGACGCTGTCGACTAAAGTAGCGTTCAAATGGATGCGGCGTTTACAACGGGTGCGGAGATTACGATAATTTTAAGCTTATTCAGGCCAATTTGAGGATTGTGGCGTTTCTTCCATAAAATATGGTAGTCAAATGTCCCAGAGAAGGGAAGGGAAAACTTAATTTCTTTCAGTTTTCTAAATTTTTGCAATTTTATTTGCTGCCCTTCTGCAACCCTGCGTCCCCATTGGCTGCTGAAGTAGGACATGAAGTCCTTGCTGATTTTTTTCCCTTATTTCGATTTATTTCAGTAATTATCTTTTAAGATGTTTTTTATATATTTTATATCCATGTTAAAAGAATTTTATGTATAGAAGATTTTTAAATATCCTAAAATTATTATAAACACATTCTTTTATTTTTTAATTTGATTTTTTCCTTTTTCTAGCCTACTGATTCACTATTAAGAGGAAAAGGGAAAAAAAGAAAAAGGACTTGTTCTAGTGAAGTGCGTGACTTTGCCTTAAGAACATTGCAAGAACTTCAGAACAAGTCGGATGATGAGGAAGAGATTTATGGGCAATATATCACCAGCGTGCTAAAATCATTTGATCCTATTAAAAGAAGATTATGTAAATTTGAATTCGAGAAAATAATTTTCAAATTACGACATAATGTCGATGTAGAATAAAAATAAAGATATGAATATTTTCTGTTTTGTTTTTGTTTGCAAATTTTAATAAATTAAATTCCTTTATTAAATTTTTTAACCTTAATTTTCTCAGTGTAAATCCATAGATCGAAGAACCCTGTTTGAACTCTGAAATTTAATTTAATGTAACTTGTTAAATCACGGTAAATATTTTTCTGCAGTTATTAAATTAAATTTCTTTAATATAATTTTGGAATCCAAACAGGATTATTTGATTAGCAAAGTATGTGCCAGAAATTTTATGTCTTCTTCAAAGATGTTTCAAAAATTGGCTTATCGCATATTGAAATTGTAACAAACTGAAATTTTCGATATGGATGCAAAATTGCAGAAATATGCTGATATTGCAGTATAGCAATGCAAAGTGCACTACTAACAGACTGAAATTAATAAATAAAAATTAAGTAAATTTTAAATAAATTTTCAGTAATTACTTAAAACAATAAAATTTTTTTTAGTTTTATATCATATTTTACACTTATCAGTCACTGGTGACTGATGCGGCCTAAATGGAAATCACCAATGACTGACGTGGCACTCAACGTGTTAAAGCAGTTCTCAAATACCCTTCTCAACAACACAAAATTTTCTGATCAGGACCGCAGGATGTTGAACTGGTAAAAATTACCGAGACCTGACTGATCCTGATTTTTAAATTCAAATTGTTACTGGGGCCCGCTTTTTCTCTCCGACATATAAAATTGGCAGACCCGAGTACTGAATCTATTTGGAATGATAAATTTTTCATTTTTTTTTTTTTTTACATAAATTATTTATTGAATTATGAACGATTGTATATGTGGTCGCACTACAACTAGCTTTTCTCGTTCTTCGCAGTATCACATGTCTAAATTCGATTTGAAATGCCCACTTTGACAGTATTCTCTGGAAGATCTTTTATGTTTACCAAACAATGGAAAAATCTGTCACTTGTATAGTTTCTGACTAACAATATTTGCCAATTTCATTTGTTTAAAATATATATATATATTGGATGATGTATATATATTATGTTATACTTTCTGACCATTATCAAGAATATATATTGCACCCTTGCTTCGAAAGTGTCACAACTCAAAAATTAGGTTGTTTAAAAAAGGATATATATATTTTGATGATGTATATATATTATGTTATATTTTTTTACCATTATCAAAAATATATATTGCACCCTTGCTTCGAAAGTGTCACAACTCAAAAATTAGGTTGTTTAAAAAAGGATATATATATTTTGATGATGTATATATATTATCTTATATTTTTTTACCATTATCAAGAATATATATTGCACTCTTGCTTCGAAAGTGTCACAACAAAAAAAGTAAGCTTTTTGAGTTATGGTTGCCATTCTACTTAGTTTTTATTCCTCTAACAATTATCGAAAGTAAAAGATAGTGCACTGAAAATCCATGTAACAGTTGTGTTTACAACATGACCATTGAGCATTCTACTTCCTGAAAAACTTAGTTATGACACTTTTGAAGCAAGAGTGAGATATGTGTGTCTGTCACTCTTGCCATTCATTTCTGTGAATGGCAAAAAATGGTTTTACATAAAATGGAAAGAAAGAAAGATATTCATATAGGAACTATAAAAGAAATTACCTTGGTATCCATGGTTTAATATTTAAAAAATGTAAAATAAAATTCAAGCAATGAAAAATATGTATATTATAAATTGTTAGCTGCATCAAATTGAAAAATTTAGGCTTTTAAAGAATGAGACTGATAAAAATAAAAATCCTGAAAGCTTTTAATGGTCATGTAATTAAAAAATAAAAATAGATTGCTAATAAATATATATATATATATGAGACCATAGTAAGTAAAAATAAATGCTTTACACAATTTTTTTAGTTAAATTTCAGATAAAAAGGGAGCATAATTGGTTGTAAATTATAAACTTAAATTTCTTTCACATCATTGAATAGGTTAGACTGACAGCACCATCTATCTCCTTAAAGCAGTAGGAATCATTTATGCAATATAGAAATTGTCATGATTTCAATAATTAATTTAAAAGCAATTACCGTAATTTCACCCATATCCGCCGCACCTCCGATAACTCTATTCCCTACCAGAATTTATTTTAAATAAAATGTGACTTATTTCTGTGCAGCACTTTTTTTTTTTTTTAATAAAATTCCCGATTTGAAAAAGACTTAAGGCTGTTCTTAACTGCTCTGCTCAACAAGCGCAAAACGTTTTGGCACATTTACAAATTCATTTTTTAATGGAAAGGTATAAAATTGGAAAGCCTGGCCATGGAAACTATTTGGAATTGAACTGTTTTTTCCATTTTTTGATCAATCAATTACCTATTGAGTTATAAGGAATTTTGATGATCACATGACAAACGCGTGGAAATTCAGTTCAAAACGCCCAATTTGATTTTATTTTATGAAAGATCTATTGAGTTTGCAAAAAATAAAAATGGAAAAAACAGCTCAATTACATAGTTTCTGAGCAACAACACCAGCTTGTTTCATGCATTTTCGAACAAAAATAAATTAAAACTTATGTCAGAAAGTTGCCCTTTTGGATTTGAGAACACCCTTAACTAAGCCGTGGCGTATACGTGGGAAATTACAGTAATTAAAAATTCAAGAATTTAACGAAACATTCCAGTTATTTACTGCCAAATCTTGACAAGTGCTGTCTAGTATTTTAATTTATAATAGAAAAGATTAAGCATATTGAAAGAAATTATTTTATTTCAATTTAATGCAAATTGCACATATGGTCTTGCCATGACACTGATGATCCAATTGAATTAAAGTACTGTGAAAATCTTTGTCTAATTTCTTTTGCTATATCCGAGGAATTGTTTGCATTATTTCGTGGTAAATCGGTTAAGTTTCGACTATCCACATTCCTCCAGTCACCTTGACAGATGGCATGGTTGACAAGATCTTCTTTGTCTAAGCTGCCTGGAGAAATATATCCTCTGTTTGTACATAAAAAATTATGTAGCACACACGTGGCTAATACAATTTTTTTTTATGTTTGTCACTGTTGTTGCTATCGGAGATCTGAAAATTCGGAATCTCGCTGTGAGTATCCCAAAAGCATTTTCGACTACTCTTCTTGCTCTGGACAAACGGTAATTGAAAATACGTTGATTTTTTTGCAAGCTTCTTCCTGCAAAAGGTTTCATGATGTAATCACCAAGAGGGAAACCATCATCTGCCAGTAAAACATATAGCACTAAAATATTTGTGCCAGGTAAATTTTCTGGAGTGGGAATGTTCAAATCATTCCTATCCATAGCTTTTTTCAGCTCAGATTTGGCCCAAACACCACCATCGCTAATTCGGCCGTTTATCCCAACATCAAGGGTCAGCTAGGTGGGGAGGCCTACCAAATGGCTTAAGCACTCACAAGCCCCACCCATTGTCCCAACATCAACATAACGGAATTTCAACTGCGCATCTACAAGTGTGAGCAAAACCACACTGAAATCCTGTTTATAATTATAGTACGTAGAGCCAGAGCCAGGAGGTGGGACAATTTCTACGTGCTTTCCATCCATTGCTCCTAAACACATAGGAAAATTCCACTTTTCATGGAAGGTTTTAGCAATTTTCTTCCATTCAGTGTCAGAGTGAGGAGTATTGAGGTACTCTGCTTTTAAGCAATTGTAGATGGCATCACAAACCTCAGGTATAATAGTTGATATTGTATTTTGTGCTACTCTAAATTGATAAAACAAAGAGGATTGTGTTTCACCTACAAAAAATAAAATAGAATATCATCATCAAAATAAAATAAACATTAAACAATGTTTAATCACTTGAAAAATGAAAAACTTATTTAACAGCTTATAGATTATTCAGTTTTCTATTGAAATGTTTAAACTGCTTCGGGTGTCTGAGCCAGTAGTTGATCAAATAAAGTCTGTGATATGGGTTTTTTTTATTATATTTCTTTCCTTTTAAGTTTTAGAAGTAAACTAACATAATTGCTATAATCCTTAATGAATGTCCTATAATGGCCGAAAATGAAATCTGCTGAAATTAAACAGCAACAAAATTATAAATAAACAGTTTCTTTAATTGCCATTTTCCCAGTAGTTGATCCATCGAAGAAATCAGTCGAAAATTCAAAAATTAATCTTTAAAATATAATTTTTACGTTTTCTAATTTTAAAAAAAATCATAAAATTGCCTCTCTTATAGTAAGCAGCTGACAACAATGTGACAGCTCCAACATTCAAACAAAAATATTATGTCTAGTGCCAGGTGTAAAACTCATTTCTGCCTGAAATGGCACAATATTTCAAAAATTTTATCAACTATTGGTGCAGTCACCCTATCAGTCTGAAAATGTTACTTAAAAACAATTTTATTGTAAAAATTTAATGAAGGTTTCTCTTGTTGTATCCAATTTTAATTAAGACAGTGAAATTTACATTTTGGTTAGTGGATGGAGTATTTTTTTTTTTTTTTTTTTTTTTTTTTGATAAACCGTGCCAAATTGGTCTGTAAATCACTTGAGTCTATCTTGCGTTAAATAAAGGATTAACATTTAGTCAAATGAATGTACATAAAATCAAGGTGTAAAAAAAGGGGGAGGGGGGGGGTTATTACAATTGGATTTTTTATTTTAAATAGAATTTTTCCCCATGCATTATAATACAGAACAGCTACCAAGAATTTTAGTTTCAAAAACAAATCTGATTGCTAATTTATTCTACATTTTAAAGCTTTAATAAATAAAATTATAATTATGAGCTAGTAATTGCAGAAATTTTAAAAACTGCATTCATTTTCATCAATTTAGCATATAATTTTTTGTACAGCAATATTTTGTAATAATTATACAAAGGTTACTATATTATATATATATATATTACTAATACAGTGAATTCTCGATAAGTCGAATATTCGTTTAAGTCGAAGTTTACATGAAGTCCCGGCCCCTTTATTACAATTCAATAATAAACTTTCTTGTCGTGTCGAAGTCTACATCTTTTAAGTCTGTTTTTCTCGATTGAGAAAAAACAGTAATTCAACTAATTTCTTAATTGTTTAGCCACAGCTCAAAAATACTGGCACTTTCTGTTAGTTAAAACTTTTCTGCATTTCTTCGCCGGCTTTGAAACTATTTTTATTTCCGACATCAGACAGTGTGGAGCCTCTGTGAGTTTGGAATTTCAGCTGAAATCGTCCCATCCCCCCACCCCATTTATTTCCCTTTTCTCAACATCTATTCTTTGGAAACAGAGCAGGTGACTAAGTGAATTCTAATTGGTCAAATTTCCCACGTTTTTATGCAAGGATTTTTTTTTTCGATTCTATTGAGATTTTATTGAAGATCATTACTTTAATGTTGAGTCTTGTCATTATAGTGTTTATTGCTTTCACATCGTGATACGTTTTCCGTTGGGTCTTTCAAAAAAAATGTCAAAGCGGAAATTACACATTCTTACTTTAGAATAAAAAGTAAATTTGATAAAACATATTGAAGACAATCCTAATTTAAAGAAAAAAGATATAGCCCTGAAATATGGTATCCTCCCAACACGCTATCTACTATACTGAAAGATAAGGAAAGCATTTTCAAAAGACATAAGTCAAGTGTGAACCCAAAGTGCAAAAGGATGAAAACGTGTGCCTTCCCAGATATCGAAACAACCCTCGTAAAATGGTTTACATATTACAGGACACAGAAGAGTGTAATTAAGTGACCTTTAAGTGGTACGATGTTACGAGAGAAAGCTTTGGATTTGGCAAAATTATTGAATGTGGAAGGCAAGCACGGGGTGGCTTGAAAAGTTTAAAGCGAGACACAACATCGTGTTTCGGACATTAAACGGTAAAGCAAAATATATGTCCGATGTGGTGAATGCAAGACAGTTTCATTACCCAAACTTCTTGCAGCACAAACGATGTTTTCAATATGGATGAAATGGGACTTTTTTACAAATGTTTTCCTAACAAGACGATGATGTTTAAGGGGGAATTATGTTCCGGTGGAAAGCTAAGTAAAGAACGTTTAACTGTCCTTGTCAGAGCAAATGCTTCTGGAACAGAAAAATTACCCTTGCTGGTCATCGGTAAATACAAAAATCGCCGCTGTTTCAAACATAAAAAGTCACTTCCCGTACAGTACAGATCTAATCACGAAGCTTGGATAACACTAATATTGTTCGAGGAATACATCAGAAATTTAGATGTAGTGTTTCATGCAAAAAAGCGTAAAGTGTTGATCTTCGTTGATCAGTGTACTGCTCACAATCAACCTTTGAACTTGAAAGTTAGAATTTCTCCCTTCTAACACAACATCCAAGCTACAAGCAGCAGACCAGCGAATAATTAAATGTTTAAAGCATTCCTACAGAAAACGTCTAGTGCGGAAGGCAACAAGTTTTACAAGACAATTAACTAGTTTTTTTCACAAAATTTGAGTTTGTAAGTACCGTATATTATGTACTATTAAATTGTATTTTTCTTTAGTGCTCATTTTGCCTGACTCCGTTATTACAGTGTAATTTCAATTCCTATCTATAAGATAGAATTATTTTTTATATTTTTTCTGTATGTATTTAAGGATTTTCGATAAGTCGAACTTACGATATCTCGAATATTTTTGCCGGTCCCTTCGAATTCGACTTATCGAGAATTCACTGTATTTACATTTACTAAAAATATTTATTTTTTAACACTACTTAAAATTTTATTAAATAATTAACTCTCTAATTTGGAAAATAATGTATATTTTTATGCATTAATCACAAATGATAATTAATAATACTCATCTAGAAAGAAAAAGGAGGCAAGGTGATAGCCCCCCAAAAAATATTCCAATTTTGTAGAAAAGGCCATTATTTCTTGAGGAAATATGTTAGCAGTGTGTTTAGAGATTGGATAAAGAAAAAAGTATATAATTTTTTAATATGATAAATAAAGTGACAATTTTTAATGATTTTGTCAATTACAATTTAAGAAATACAATTAAATTACACCATGATTTAATAATATCCTGTTTTTTCGAAAGAAATAATGTTCTATAGTTTTTTAAAGTCTTGATAGCATGGATTTAGAAATCCTTGGTATAGGAAGTGTTTTAGAAGAAAACTCTAGGCAAAACTGAAGGTGAATTTCACTATTTTTTACGAAGGCAGGGTAGAGAGCAGGATGCTGTACCTTTAAAATATGGCCTAAGTTATGATAGTAAGTAATTACAAAATTAATATTACAGAAAATAAGTACGATTTCATTAGTATAATTTCAAAAATCATCTCATCAAATCCTTAACATCCTAATTACACTAAACAAAATATTGGAATTCCTAATATAAATGAAAAAAATATATATATATGTGAAGTTTTATAGTTTTTAACATCTGTAGTGAATTAATTTATGAAATAAGTTGATATTTATGTATAAAAAAGGTAAAATATATTCATAGGCTAATAATATATTCACATTTTTTGGAGGAACTAATACCAAACAGAATAAACTAATAAAAAATAGAGTTATATGGAGCAGAGTGCAATGTAGATTTTAACTGCTTTATTATCCTTTTAGTGTTGACCCTCTGCCTATCAGACGGGTCTAATGTACCTGACAGATACATTCAAAATAATTTTTCTCATGAAAGAAAGAAAAAAAAAGATTCAAAATTCTTTGAATATGTAACTTTTTCTGGAATGTTCTACCATAGAATAGAGCATTCCAGAAAAAGTCAATTATTTACAGAATTTTGTCCTTTTTATCCCCTTTGAGTGTCTGTTGGTTGTCTATCTGGTATGCGGTGGGTTAAAATACATTTTAAAAATAATAAACTGAATGTTGGTGTAAAAAGTCTACTGTATTTTCTTTCATGATGAATGGTGTCACCAATTTAAGCAAATATTGAAAACTTGCAGTATCCATTCTAATCCATCTGCGATACGATTCTGTGTCCTAGAAATAACAATTTATTTTTTTATTAAAGGTTTCATACATTGTAAAAAATCAAATCATTCAAAGCACTGTATTTTAGAAATAATGGGTTTTTTTTTACCTTTACAGTTTGCTAAAATGAAATGAACAGCCAGTTGCAAAGTGTTTGGTTTGTTTTGGGGCAAATTTAAACTTTTGTGAGGTAAAAAAAAAAACATTTCTGAGAAAAATGCATGTGCAAAAACAATAGAATTATGTTAATTAAATACATTATTCTAAACCTTTGTCGATATTTTAGATTACATAGGGTATATGCCAGTGGCATTTTTTTTTAAGTTCTTGATTTTTTAATCATTATTTGTAATTATAATCTAGTTTTAATTATTATTATATTATTCAATTAACAATATTTAACCATTGTCAGTCGCATTTGCTATTATGGATCAGATTTTAATTGCAATAACAGAGATAAATGAAAACATCCCGAATTCCAACATTTCAC
Organism: Maratus speciosus; assembly: GCA_963932465.1. Classification (NCBI taxonomy): domain Eukaryota; kingdom Metazoa; phylum Arthropoda; class Arachnida; order Araneae; family Salticidae; genus Maratus; species Maratus speciosus. The sequence goes on along the minus strand of OZ010795.1, from coordinate 2,862,924 downwards.
AAAAAATAATATGATTATTTAAAAGCAGAACATAATGAAACAAAATAGTCATCTTACAATTAATTTAATAATGAAAAATTAATAAAATATTTATGAGAATAATTATTACTTTAATTAACTATTATCTTTATCACAAGATCCACATTTTAATTATTTTAGATAAAAGATTTAAAATACTGGATTTCAGAGAATTACAGTTATCAACTTTATATTGTCAGATATTTAGGGGCTGCATAAAAAAGAGAACAGGAAAAAATGTCTTGAGTATCAGTGCAGGGAGTCTTACTGAGTTAAATTATTTGAAATTATTAAAAACTAATAATACTTGCATTAATTATTAATAAAAATATGAAAGAAATGAAGCCAGGGATTGGTTGTTTTAAACCCAATAAAATATTTCAACATAAAACTACAGTAGAACTGATTTTTTAGGCCTCTGACATCCAGATATACAGCTTCATTTGCTAGTATAAAAGTAATTAATATTTAGATTTTTTTTTTTTTTTTTTAGTTTCAGAATTTTATCAAAAATAAATAATCAAACATTGAATGCAGAAAGCAAGATATTCTTTTTCAGCCCTCAAAATTTTCTATTCTTATAAAAAAAAAAAAAGAAAAATATAATTTTTTGAAAAAAAAAAATATACACTTCAGGTAAAAACCTCAGCTTGCTCAGTAAAATCTTCACTAAAAGATAGTAGAACTAGAAAACATTATTTTCAGCTTCCTGACTAGTTTGCTCAAGAGAACTAATAGTATACACTAAAAAACCCAGATTATAAAACATGCAAGGGAGAATTAAGAAAAAATATTAAAAACTTAATTATTATTTTTTTTTATAAAATAAAAATTATGCAGTGTGTCCTGGCACAATTTACCTTATATTTGATATAGCATAAGTTACATAAAAAAATGTTATTTTATTTCATGCAATAAAATAAAATATACAGAAATTATTGCATTTTTATTTTCATGTATTTCAAAAAAAGGATATTTTTATAGTTAATTTTAAAAGAAAGAAAAAGTACTAACCTCTAAAGCGAGTTCTTGCAGTAGATTATGATAACAGCCTTGTTGTTTTCTTTCTTAATAACCAACTTCTAATCCAAGTTTCTCTTTTATGTTTCTTCTTCCGATCATCATCTAATAATACAAGTGCTAAACACAGCTTTTTTTTTATCCTTCAACGATAAAAATTTGCTATTTACCATATTGTGGATTCGAAGAGAAACAAAAAAACAGCAGTTTGAAGCAGACTGAGACACGTTTTGCAGCGAGCGCAGAAGTACCGACCGATTTATGCGCCAACGGAAAGAGCGATAAATAGGAGCAATCGGATTAACAGCTTTTTTTTCCTCCAACTTTATCAACGACAAATGCAACCCTTTTTTCACTTTGTATGCGGAAAAGTTGGAGAAAAGTCTCGGCTGAAAAGTTGGTCGCTCGAAAAATCGGTGAATAGCGGCTTTAGCTGTATATATGAGTTCCGCCATCTACGAACAAGGTTATTAGACATATAGGTTGGCTCGTCACTAAGGACGCTGCTCCGCCCACTCTCGTTGCTATGAGAAGTCATACGTCACAAGAATCCAAGAAGGACAATTCCCTATCTGCCGCAAGAATAAAATAGGAGTTTCGATTTATTAAAAATTGTACAAACTTTCATTTTTCAAATGCTAACACTCACATTTGACAGTTTATTTTACTTGAGTAAAGTAACTAGGTAAAGTATGTAGTTTATACACTTTTTCTTAAATCTTCATAGAGTTAGTAGGGTTCAAAGTTTGAGGATACGAAAGTTAAACTTACATGGCAAATTTAAATTTATAGCTTCCCAAAAAAATCATCCGATTGAATTTTTTTTTCTTTTTTATTAAGATGCAATGAGTGAGCCCAAACATAATCTAGGCATTCCTTTTATTCAAAAACACATTTATATTTATAAAAATTATTATTAATAAGTGCATATTTAAAAATACTAAGGTATGCAACTCGGACTTACCAGATTAGTCCATAGGTAAAAATCATTTTTTTAATCGAAAACTCTAAATAGATTTTTTACATTTAATATATATATATTTAGATTGCCCGCTGATAACACCAAAAAGCATTTTTATATTAAAAATATCAGTAATGTATTCAAATAAGTTTTGAACTTTGTGATATTTTATTAAATGCATGTCTGCAGTTAATAGCTGAAGAAATCACCAAAAATTTCACTACTTACAGAGCCTTTTTGATTTTGATTATTTCAGCGGTTTAAGCGCGTAGTTCAAGTACGTGGCTGATAAATTTGTGTTTTATTTATATTATTTTATTTATTGATGAAGTTTTAATGTCGTTATGTAATATTAACCGGAAATAAATCCTGAACTATTTATAGTGTTTTAAGTGCAAACGGATTAAAGTTTCGTAATCGTGCTGTACGCGATGAACATAGATTTTAGTGCAAATCATTCTTAAAAATTATTTTAAGAACCACACAAAAATAAATAAATAAATAAAAATAAAAGAGGAAATTGAAATAAAGTTTACAAACAAATTCTGTTTCAAAGAACTTTTTTTTCCGATTCGGCAGTGTAAAAATTGAAATTCCTGCGATGTTTAGAAGTTATCTCTCTCTCTATATATATATTAGTAAAAGTGAAACTTATTGGTCAGGTGTTGCCACTGCCAATATAATGTAAATATTACTCATGATAATTTAAAAATTTTGTAATATAAAATTCTAAAATGATTCTAAGTAAACAGAAAATTTAAATTTCACAATGGAGATCGTGCATCAAATAAAAGAAGAAAAACTATTGTGTATAGTTGTCTTTATTATAGAAAATAAAATGCTTTATGTTGTAATTAATATAATATGTGAATGCTTGAAATATTGTAAATATGCTTTTTTTTTAATTATTGGTATATTATATTTTTAACAACAACAACAAAAAATCATGGTGTTATTAGTTATTGAGAGCGCTAATTTCTCCTCCCCCTCATTTGTATCAGCTTTTGCACATAGCTAATTCTTGGTTTTAAAGAACCCTGTAAAATTGCACTATGTATTTTTCATAAATATTTTTTTAAAGAGTAATAATTTCATATGTTGTATACATTTTTTTTTTAAGTTTTTCACAATTTAAAGATATTTAAAATTTTATTAGGCTTTATAAACGTAATTCTGAGAAGTTACTGTTTTGTTCTTTTCTAATTTGTAGAAGTTATTTATTAAAACATACATTTTAATTAAATGAATTAAAGTTGCAACCCACAATTTTAATAATTTAATAAATAATCTAAAACAAAAATTTGGAAATAGGCAATTCATATTTAATATATATATATATATATGTATACTAATAAATTAATAAAATAAGAGAGAGAGAAAAAATAATAAGAACTATAGTGCAGCTATAATTTTTTCCTTCAAAAACTGTTTTATTTATTTTTTCCTCCTGCGTCACTGTAAAGTTTTTAAAAATTAATAATTTTCTTTCCATATAGTTTTACAAACTAAGGTCTCTTATTTCTTTACACGCGAAAAAAAAGTATTAATTTTTATTCAATTAGAATTGTATAGCAATTAACTGCATAGAGCTAAGGCAAATTTCGACCCTAGTTTCGTTTCTTGGATTCTTGTGATGTAGCTGGGGGAGAGTCCTTTGATTGGAGGAAAACTTACGAGCCAACCTTTATGTCTAATAACCTTGATCTACGAATTCTACCATACGATACGATATGATTTTAACGATACGATTTTAGGCTTAAGGCTGCGTCACTCGGAATCTTCCATGATAACCATGAACATATGATAACTACATCATTTCAGAATAATCGAGCTTAATTCGATATTTTTAATTGAATCCTATCAATCGAGTCATCGAATGATAGTAATTTCCGTTGATTATCGTTAGCGCGGTGGTGGTGTTGCTATGTTATGTCTTTTTTTTTAGTTTTTGTAGTATTGAACCCCAAATAACATGTTAGTATTGAAAATAATATTTTCATGTTATTACTTATACTGATTCGGATTATATTCTTATCCAATATGTAATCTGATTCTTAACAGGGAACAGATGTCCAGCTATTGACACAATGTTAACAAGTTGTTATCAAAAATATTTTTAAACAAAAAAAGCTCCATTGAAGCAAATTAATGAACAAAAAGAAGTCATTTTTAAAGCAGTAACATTTGTTTTGTATCGTGATTATATAGTCTGCAACGAGTCTGTGTTACAGTTTTAAAAGCTTTTTAATTGTATCGGTAATAGAAAAAAAAAATCTCTTTGTATTAAAGTATTTGTAAAAGTATTCATACACTTTATGACTTTCAAGTATAGGGCACTGCAAACCAATTCTTGCAAAATACTCAAAATATTTAGAAGACACATTCATTGAGGCATTGAGGGTGGGGGGGGGGACTCAGTTTACTTACAATAAACACAAGATAAAAGAACTGTCTTAAATCTTTCTTGAATAATCTCTGAAAATCAACTCTGTGTACATAAAAAGGCACCACTCTTTCTGAATGTGGATTACATCTCTAGGTAACTGTTACATCTGCAGATGAAGGGTTCACCTAATTTCATTTTTAGACTGAATTTGTTTTATTTAATGACTTTGTTAATAATAAACAGCATTTATTGAATAATTATTACATTCAACACAAAATGATTCATCGTTAATAAACAGCAAATTCCCTTTATCTAATAATAAACATTCCACTTTCATTCCTCTCACATTAGTTCCCATTTACTGGTTTCATGTGGTTCTGAAAATACTCGCTCTTTCTAATGAAAAAGGATTGTTTACATTTTTTTGTGAAAATTGCGTTACTTACTTATGTCCTATCCGGTCCAAGTCGTAGTCACTGCAAAAATAGTGGCAACAAAAATATTAGTTACTTATTATTATTGTTAATTCATTTTAAACTATTTTTCAATTTAACTGCATAGTTAATATTATACCTAGAATATGATTATACAGTGCATGCAATTGAATGTGATATTTCAGAGTTTGGCTGAATCCCAAAACAGCCGAGACACTTGGCATCATTCAGTTTGGCGAGGCGAGAAATGGATCTTTGTTGTTACCAGTTCGTTTCGTAAATTCTTTCCACGCCTTCAGTTGTGTGATCTTGAATTTGAATTGGTTGAATGGGATTGGTTGATTTCTTGTGTATTGGATGGCTACGTCTACCTTTGACAACTCAACTCCGCATGTTTTGTAATTTGTGTACAATAAGGTGCGAGACGACGTCTAGAAGAAAGAAGTTTTGTAATTTTAAAATTAAATGACAGTAAGGCTAGAGTTTGTTAGTGTTAATATATTTTGCTGTTTTTAGTTGTAAAATTTGAAAGTTAAAGTACCTTTGTAATTTAGTTTGAAATTGTGAGTATTTCTTCATTTTTTTTGCTGGAAAGTTAAATGAAGTTTATCAACGACTAGAAATTTACGAAATTATGGCAATTCAACATTTTATAGAGTTGGTTTTCAAGAAAGGAGATGTTTGTTAAGGTATGTTAATAATTTTATGTATTTTTTAGTATAGTGTTTTATATTAGCCATTTATTGTATATCTCTCATGTATGCTGACCTTACGAGTTTTGTACATTTTGATATTGCTACGCAACGTGAACTGCTGAATTTTGATATTGCTACGCATTGAGAACTGCTGAATTTTGATATTGCTACGCATTGAGAACTGCTGAATTTTGAGATTGCTAGGTAGCGAGAACTGCTGAATTTTGAGATTGCTACACACCGAGAACTGCTGGTGACAGTGATGTTTTTTTTCAGTTAATGAACGTGAAGCATTCATACATTTATGCTGATTGCCGCTTTAACAAGTTTTCTGCGTTTTTCAGATTACTGCAGGACTAGGTTGCTGTATTCAGTGATATATATTATTTTTTTATGAACGCGAAGCGTTCATACTTCTTTAAATTCTAAATGAATTGTTCAATGTTTACTATAATATAGGCACGTACTTACAATATTAAATGACCCCATGATTTTTTCTGAAAGTTGTTGAGAAATGAAAATTTTAATCATATTGTTACTCTGATTTGGAAAGGTACTTTAAAATTTTCACATTTTCAATAAACTTATGTTGAAATCGCTTGTTTTATTTTGAATCTCATAAAAATCAGCTTTCCTGTGTTTTCTAATACGTCGTTATTTACAAATTTTGTATTTCCCATGATTCCAGGGTGAAGACGTTATAAAAAACAGTCTGGAAGCATTCAGGAAAGTGGACCCATCATGTTAGTTTTCAGGTTGCCGCATTTTAGATTGGCGTAGGTGGGGTACTTGGCGCTTGTCAGAAAAGTCACCAAATGGGGTGTCTCGGCTGTTTTGGGAATCTGTCCAGAGTTTCACCCAGACAGTTTCAGGAGGACGCTGCACCCTGCCTACCCTTATGTTTACAAGATAGCACCTTTCTTTCGCACCCGTCTTTCATCCAAAAAATGAGCCCCCTTCTTGCCCCCAGTTGAAAAAAAAGTCTTTACTCCTAAAAAATGTACCTGCATAGTAGTAATTGACTCATTATATATAGTAATAGTGAATTTTAAATAGTACATGTAATGTTGTATATGTGTGACATTTAATGTGAAATTTTAGTGTTCAATGTACCATTTCAGGTTTTTGACATGACAGTTTAAACCCGACATAAACTGACACATGTCAAAAACCTGCCAACCCTGACTCTAATGTTTACAAAATAGCACCCTTCTTGCCTCTCGTCCAAAAGATGAGCGCACTTCTTATCCCCACTTGAAAAAAAAAGTGTCTTTACTCCTAAAAAAATTATTTGCACAGTAATAATTGACTCATTGCTGTCTTTAAAAGATTTCGCTGACTATTAAACAGTAAAAGTAGTTTTAAAAATCAAAGGGAATGCTTTTGAAAATTGAATAAAGTGCCCTTTTCCCACAAGTAGCACTCTGCCCTTTTTTTAAACCTTGGGTAAGATTATATTTATTTAGGAGTGTATATAACAAACTGTAGAAAATGAAACTCCCCTCATTCCTATAGTTCATTGCTTAAAAGCCGTTCATGATGTTGTATATTTGTACTTAATAAAATTAAAATGTATACACTAAATTACCATTTTTATTATTTTTGCTATTTATCATTTTTAATGATGTTTTACATTTATTAAATGTACATTAAACGATCATTTTGAACAGGATTGTCAATCAACAGCGAAATTGTCCATAGGCAATCATTTTTGGCGATCTATCTACCCGGGCCAGATATAATGCTTAATTACAAACATTTCTTATTATATGAAGTGAGCAGAGCATTCAGCAACCCTCTGTTATATTACAGTTTGATTATTGTAACTGCTATTTTCTATCTATTAAATCTCTTATCAAAAATAATTAATTTATTTTGTTTTAATGATACTTCATAATTAGTTTCAATAATTATTTATTCAAATACCTATTTTCTCAATTAACGTTGGCCTTTAAAAAAATAATATTAATGTAATAATCTCTATAATAAAAGCTTTATGCTTGTAGTAAAAGTACATAATCTGTAATCATTTATATTCAAATATAGTTTTTGTTTTTAAATTGGGCAAAAATATTCCTTTTCTAAAATTGGGTTGAAACCAAACCTGACTTGCATCGCATGTTGGATGATCAATTAATTTCTCTATAGGACAACTGAATTAAGCCTAAAATCTTTGATAACTTTTTAACTAAAGAATAAATTTTTAACTAAATTCTTCAAATTTAAGGAACGAACACTTTTTAATTCAGACGTATCGCACAAACATAAAATAATATCAAGAGTAAAAGTATTTACGATTCATCACCCAATAGCCGAGCAAATTGCTCTCATCTAAATTTAAAAATCTATTTCAAAATATTCTCTAAGCAATCCTAATGCAGATTGAGTCAAAACAAACAAACAACATACGTTTTTCAGAAGGAAAAGTCACAGTTACTTTCGTAATGTTGTTGATTTCTAGAATCGTCTGTGTTCAGCTATTATCATGTGCATTCCATTTTACAATATGCATTGTTTATTAATATGTCATCACTTTTTCCTTGTTTTATCTTTCTTTAAATATTTGAATTATTATTGATTTTGATTAATTTAATAAAATTATGGTACTTTTTCACTATAGGGCTTTGGTGTTTTTGAAAAGAGGTTGGTGCAACTCAGCTTCAGAAAGTGAGATTTGTTGCCAAATGATAAAACAACAGGTAAAGAAACCTAATGAACTTTATGCTTGTTTATGTATGCATTTGTATTTATACATATAAATATTGTATTTATAAATATATATTATTGTTTTTTATATAAAGTAAACTCCCTTAAATCCACATAGGTTGCGACCAGAGGTTGTGCAGATTTTAGAATTTTGTCGATTTCTGGTCACTATTTTGTTTCCATTTCTTGATATTACTTGATTATCCCATCGACCAAAAAACTGTCGCCAAACTATAAGATTAAATGCCAATAATGGATGAACGTAAATGTCACATTCATTTGACAGTAAACACATTACACGTGTTTGTTACGTCATCAAGTGATTTTATAATTCAATGTTTTATTTGTATTTTTATTAATGTTTTTCTAATTTATTTGTTTTTTCATTATTTAAAATAAAAATGATATTACCGTAATTTCAGGTAGATAAGCCGCCCTGGCGTATACGCCGCTACGTCTGAAAATGGTAAAAAATTTTAAAATTTCATCGTATACGCCGCACTGGCGTATAAGCCGCATCGGCATATAAGCCGCACCGGCATATAAGCCGCACCGGCATATAAGCCGCACTTATTGAAAGTGGTGTACATACTACTACAGACGCCAAATTGAAGATTTTCGCGCATTTTTTAAAACCATTTTAATTCAAATAATGTTTAATTAAATTTAATTCAAATAATGAAAATAAATAAATAACTTTTGGTTTGTGAATTTATGCAATTGCATCGCACATTTCAGCCTTGGATCGGCAAGTAGAAATATATTTGATGGAATTCTTAATATAAAACATAACACTAGAATTACAAATAACACTATTTTTTATTCGAATCCATCAATTAAATAACACAACGTAAAATTTCGAAAATAACTAATGATAAATAATCATTTTGACAACATGAATTATTGGTAAAAGTTGGGAGAGACGTATAAAGAGAATTTTTTTGAAAATATCTTCACTACTAACTGTAAACATTAATGTCTATTAACAGAAATTAATTGATACTCGATTTGATATATTCTGTAAACATTTAAAATAAAATGTTCTAAGAAAGTTTTTAAATAAATAAAAATTAAATACATACGTTCATTATTGAAAAAAAAAAAAAAAAAAAAAAAAGAATTCGCAAATGCGCACACTTAAAGAAAACAAGAGAATCTACTTTCTTTTCTATTAAAATGCCGCGATTATGCAAAACTGAGCATAAAAAGGAATCCTTAAATGTGTGAACAACTTCACTTTGCGTAAGTGCAGCAAAAAGAAATTATTGAGCTGCAAGCAAACAGAAAAAATAATTTAAAAGAAAAAAAAAACGAAAAGCAAAACCTGTTTTTTCTTAGCTATTAAAAAAAAAAAAAAAACTATTATTAATGGTCCGATTTTGCTCAAATTTTCAGCAAGTTGCAATAACAGTAAATTAAGCTGTGTAACAAAATTTTATTAAAATACAATAAGTTATTAGAAAATTACAGCACTCCCCAAAACCCCTAGTTTATAAAAAGGAAGAGGGCCATCTGCAGTTTGTTTATTCAACTCTGCAGTGTTGGTTGAACGTTATCAGAATGAGATCATTATCTTTGAGTAATACGTTTCATTATGCAGAAAGAAACCATGCATAGATTTTTTTTCTTTTTTAATGAAATAAAAAAGAACTTCCCGATATTTTTTTAATGATTGTTATTTTTAATCCATGAAGCATTTTTAATATTGTTTTTTCAGATTTTGTTATTTTTAATCCATGAAGCATTTTTAATATTGTTTTTTCAGATTTTCACGCTATAATATTACATGATCTGATTTATTTTTTTTTCTGAAAAAAATCTTTATTCCTTCGTATACACCGCACCGGCAGATAAGCCACAAAAGGTAAAATTTAACTTTTAAACACGTATAAGCCGCGGCTTATCTACCTGAAATTACGGTAATTTGTATAATTTGGCAAAATTGGTCAATGGGATAGTCAAATAGTACCCTTTTTTTAAACAGTAATTTGAATTTAATAATGCACTTGAAATTATAATGAATGCTTACAATAAGGCAAAATAACTAAGTAAAATAATTAAGTAACATACATTAAGAATTGTTATTTTTTAAATATTCAAGTAAATATTTAATAACGAATAACAACCATGAGATAAATTTTTCTTGATTTATTCAATGAAACTCACTGACAATATATTAATAATTTACATCAAAATCTTAAACTATGTAACAAAGTTTTATTTCATGTTTAGCCACACTTAATCTATATAATAAAAGCCAAAGTCATGTGACTGTCATCAATAATTCCGGGCTGACCGCTTCACTTTTTATACGCCAAACGGCCATTCCGGTACTTTTATGTTAGTTGGGATCAAGTGATACATCGCCAAATATTCTTCCATCGCCATCATTTAATTTAAAATACCTACATAACTTTCATTTCAAACACATAATTTTAAAATACATATATCGGATACATTTAAAATACGCATCTTTCATTCACTTCATTTAAAATGCAATAAATAAATAAATGGATAAATAAATAAATGTATTTTTTCAGTATAGGTCTTTAGCGAGAAACAAAAATTGATATCGTATTTTCCGGCAATCTACATCCTATTTCTTATACATAAGCAATTTTTTCAATATGTATGCAATTTATTTAATCTAAAGAAGCCAATAATATTTTTATGTAGAAATAGAAGTAATTTGGGTATCCCGTCGACCAATTTTGCCAAATTATATAAACCTCCAAACCACTCGCCAAATAATACAAATTGACCTCATTTTTATTTTAAATAACGAAAAAACAAATAAATTAGTATAACATTAATAAAAATACAAATAAAACGTCGAAATAAAAGTAACTTGATGACGTAAACATGTTTAACTTGCTTCAAGTCAAGTGAATGTGACATTTACTATAAACCATTATTAGCATTTAATCTTATAGTTTGGCGATAGATTTTTGGTCGACGGGATAACCAAGTAGTACCGTAATTTGTATATACATAAATATTGTATCTATATGTATTGGCGCGATTTTTTTCTGACACCAATGTCATATACGCAACGGGTACTTACTGGCGCCAAAGTGTCATTATTTTGCTTGATATGGTAACCCAGATGTTGTCGTTTATGCTGTTGATGTTTTTGCCAAATTGGCATCGGTAAAATGTCGACGTAGTATATGATATCTATACTGTATTTTTATTAATGTTATACTAATTTATTTGCTCTTTCGTTATTTAAAATAAAAATTAGATAGTACTTAGTTATCCCGTTGACCAATTTTGCCAAATTATACAAATTTCCATAATTTTTATTTTAAACAACGAAAGAACAAATAAATTAGTATAAAATTAATAAAAATACAAATAACACGTCGAAATAAAAATCACTTAATGACGTAAACGCGTGTAACTTGCTTAATGTCAAGTAAATGTGACATTTATGATCAACCATTATTGGCATTTAATCTTATAGTTTGGTGATAGATTTTTGGCTGACGGGACAACTAAGTAGTACCAAAAATTATGTCAATTTGTATAATTTGGCGATTTATATAATTTAGTGAAATTGGTCGACGGGATAACTAAGTAGTACCATAAAATGTTTATATACAAATAAATACATATAAACAAAAATAAAATTCACCAGATTTGTTTTCATAGCTATTTATATGTTTTGTCAACATATTTCACTTTCTGAAGCCCGAATTGCACCAAGATTTAAAAAATAAATGCCAAATCCCCTGTAGTGGAAAAGTACCTAAATAAATAATTAACCATAACAATAATAACATAAACTAAAATATTTCATTTCAACATCAAAGTGTAGTTTCTAATTTACATTAAAATAAATATATATTCCAAGATGACTTCAATTAAAATTTGGTTGATATCTTACTATCTCATTTCATAAGGTAAACAAACACAAGAGATTCATTCATCATGAACAGTTGAAAATATTAAATCATGAAGGTTATCATTCGCACAGCAGGTTCGCCAACAATGAATGGACAATATTCTTATGACGTCATAGTAGGTAAATTGGCGGCTGTAACGTTTGTTTACGGTTTACATTCACGAGTGTTTATTTTGCTATTTCTCTTAGTTACGTTACTTTATTGTCATATTTATGAAATCAGAAATCAAATTTATAAAAACAAAAGTATATATATTCATTATTTAATTATTAAATAGTGAAAAAAAATTATAAATATATCAGTTGCAAAATTTAAATTAATTTGTTAATACTAAAAAAAATCATTGAAGTAACAGCATGTTTAAGTGAAATAAATTTAATTTGAATAATTTATGACCAAATCTCAGTTTAAACGAATTTTCACTCATTTTTACTGCATTCTTACAGCTACAGAAATTAAGTAGTATTTGTCAAAAAGACGAAATACACATTTAAAAAAAAAAATGTGTGAAATGTAATCAAGATCTCAAAGAATTCTGGATTTCTCTATCAGAATCTTTGGATTTGGGGAAGAATTAAACAAGTGTAATTAGTTTAAAAAGGAAAGTAACATGATGCAATGCTTAGCGTACATTTAAGGAAGACCAAACTGGTTGCCAGAGACATCTAGTAATCAAATAAACACATAAATGTATTTCTTAACAACAATTGTGATTGCCCCTGGTATTTGAATTCTTTTGGAAATAAATTTATATCTCAGGAGAAAGCACAAGTTCAAATCATATTTACCAGAATTACAAATTACAATGTGTAGACAATGAAATAAAAATTTAAAAATTTTCACCAACATCTGAAATAATGTGCAAATTTTTGATGTTAGCAAAAACAATAAGCTGCTATCCATTGCTTTATTATAAACATACACTTTGATGTAAAAAATTAAAATCACAAAAATGAAAATTATACTTGATGTTTCAGTTTTTCTTTAAAACCATTCTTTCTCAGGAGTTAATTTTCTAAAATACAAATCGGCAAAAAATTATTTACATGTCACATAACAGAAGACCTATTCAGACTGAAAGATGTAACAGAAATTTCATAAAAAACATTTTAAATAACCTCAGTGGTGCCACCTCTTAATTCGAAAATGAATTAAAACAAAATTACTGGAAATAGTAATGCGTATTTGCAAGGAATTTGTTTAATATCATGGGTAGAAGATTTGATCCTGTTCCACCTACGTTTTTCTCTGGAGTTTGTGAAATATCCTTTAAAATTACTGATGGTACAGATTCTTCCTATATTGGGATGACAAAGCGTTGTCTCTTTGAAAGGTTTGGAAGATCATAAAAAGGATTTAAAATGTAATAAACTTTCAACTGCATCATCAAGAAAGTTCTTTAAAGGAAGTATTTCATTTATTGACTTTGACAACACCAGGATTCTTTCAAAACAAGTCCATCCGTATAAAGCAGTTTTCTGAGAATCTTTAGAGATTCGCTTAAGAAGTCAACGAATGTGTAACAACACTATTTCATTCACTGTTCCAGAAGTTTTTGTCAGTGTTTTGAAAGAACTTTAGTTTTTGCATGCCATTTCCAGTAATTTTGTTTTAATTCATTTTGGGATAACAGATGGTGCCACTGAGGTTATTTTAGATGTTTTTGTGCAATTTCTGTTGCTTCTTTCAGTTTGAATTATGTCTTCAATTATGTAACAGGTAAATAATTTTTCGCTGATTTGTATTTTAGAAAATTCTCAAAAATTATTGCAAGGATAGTTTTAAAGTAAAATCATTTTTTTTTTTTTTTTTTTTTTGTAATTTAATTTTTTTTTATATCTTTGTTTAAAATCTTGAAATAAAGTGTATGTTGCATAGCAACTTATTGTTTTTGTTTTCACATTTGAATATAGAACTTATTTATTATAATTTATTTAAATATTTTTTTTAAATGCAAGTATATTGAAAACAGTGAGTAGATTGCCAGAAAATCATTGTTCTGCCAGTATTTAATGTTGCCAAACTTTTTCTCTCTCCAAGGCTATTTTCTCGGGGGAAAATTCCATATTTGGGTACATTCTGTGATTTTTGTCAACAAGAGTAGGCAATTTTTATTTCATTATGGTAATTCAAGGATTTTGTTCCAGGAGCTTTGTTTTGAGGTTATCCTATATGAAAGAAACGGGATTTTGTTTTGAATATTTTTTTTTAATAAAAGTAAAGGAACAAAGATGAAATTAAAGGTTTTTATCATTGGTCTTTAGTGGGGTTTTTTTAAGGTTATTTTCAACATGTTGATATTTTGGGTACTTACTCCGTAGCTGAAGTTGCTCAAGCACATTGTTAGTCGCTTCTGATGAATCGGTAAATGTTGTTTATTTTTGTTGAATGTTCTTTGCTTCTGATATTTTGTTTGGTTAAAAAATAACCATGTTGTGGATTCTTTGCTGGAAAATGTAAAAGTCACCATTAAATGTACTTTTTGTTTTGAAAAAATAATTTTCGCCAAAATGTTAAGTTTGCTGACAAAAGAAAATTGCCAGATGCACCCGAATATGAAATTTTAGACATTTTCTTTATCAAGCCAAGACCCCGGTACTATAAAGTACCAAAATGAATTTCTGGCAACATTAAAATATTTTATTATTACCATGAAGACACAACTGTAGCACATCTTGAATCAAATGAGGATCCCATCTTTACATGAAATGAACTAAGTTAATTAATTAAAAATGTGTGAAAGGAAAACATCGGTCTCGAATTAGAGATGTTCTATTTAAAGCTTGGAGGGTAGGGTGGAGCGAAAAAAATTAATTTTTAAAAATCAAAAACAGGTAGGTTCCAAAAGTTTCCTTTATACTAGTACATCAAGTGTGTGAAATTTTACCGCTGAAAAAAAATGGCTTGAGTCTGCGCTTTTGGTCCAAAAGTCGAAATTTTGGGCAAAATTTGACATTTTTTCAAAAAAATTAAAAAATTCCTATAGAGATGGTTATTATTTAAAAGTGTTATTTAAACCTTTGTTATGAACGACTTAACATATTTAAACGATAAAACAATATCTTTATTCTGTATAACTGGAGCAAAATCGACAACTTTCGCTAAAAAGGGACGTTGAAACTTTGTTGTGTCATTCAACGAATTGTTGTTTAGAATACAGCTCTTACCTAGTTGCTTTCAATACTTCCCAGGACATCTATCTCGACCACGCTATTATCTTAACACAATGTTTTATTTATACTTTGAATTGTGATTTATCAAGTAATGGCATAAGTTTGAAATGTATCAACCTAGTCCATCTCTTTTTTGTATCCACAGACTTTGGATGCTGCTGTTGTGATCTACTTCACGTATTTTTCTACTGCTTGTGTAAGAGAAGGTGAACAATGAAATGCAGTGGGGATGATATTTATGTAATCTATTCAGCCGTCTATTATCTTTACCAAAATTTCACCCGATAAGTGCATATTAATTAGGGATTCTGTTACCACAACAATTTTCCAATCAATTTGATTTATATAATTATTCTCTTCAAAGTTGATTGTCGATATTTCAGATTTGCGTACGCCATCATTTACTCTCATATTTCAACTATTATATGCTGAACAGCTAGCTGTTTAATGGGACAGCGATCATCAGAAAGTATTGAAATTAGAATATCCTCTGCGTATGCAAAGCAACCATTGTTCTAAATAACTTTTTTTAGTATTTGTTTTATTACGTTTTCTGTGTTGTTTAGTAACCGAATAATATACCACGAGTTTTTAGATTCTTTCTTTCGATGTGAATTACATTTGATGGTTAACCCTCCTGGGGCCAAACTTGGATTGCATAGTACTTTTTGAATGAACATAGAGACTCTGATGGGCAGTGAGTGCTCATTTAAAAGCGGATAATTCTGTTCATCGTTGCCATTCCTTCTGTGTGGGACATGTTTAGAATGAACCCTTACAATGGATCACATACCACCCAGAGTCCAGTGAATTTCCTCTGCTTCATTTATTAGACAAGATCATTGGCAAAAATTAGATTCTAACCCGCAGGGATTCGCTGGACCAATAGAAAAATCTTTGTCCACCTGCCATTACCTTCTTACTTCACTTTTTGAAGCCATAGAGGGAAATTTTGAAACATTATTTCCTGAAATCGAGAAAAGGGTACTCAGCACAGACCAGAAATACCTGCTAGACATTTGCAAAGTTATTTCATCAATATATTGCTCAGAAGAACTAGCGAAAAAGTTGAAACCAAGAAACATGTCCTACGCAAGATGGCTCACATAGGCGAATAAATTTTTTCGCCTTTATATAAGCACTGTTCGATCATCAGAATCTGTAGGTTCATTCACAAAGTATGTAATCCAAGATAATGCCGCAGGATGGTTTACACTAAATGTAATCCACATCTAAAAAATGTATCTAAAAACTTATGGTAAATTACTCGGCTACTAAACATCACAGAAAACGGCATAAACCAAATGCTAAAAAAAATTATTTAGAACAATGGTTGCTTTGCTCATCGAGAGCAAATTCTTATTGCAATGCTCTCTGACGATCGCCATCACATTAAACAGCAAGCTTCTCAGCATATAAAAAATGCAAGAAGATATAGAGTAAATGATGGCATACCCAAAGATGAAATATCTAAATATTGTAGAATATTGTAGTAACACAACTCCCAATCACTATACATTAACTGGATGCAATTTTGGTGAAGATAATAGAGGGCTGTATAGATTTCCTTAATTCCACTGCATTACTCTGCTTGCCTTATCATATACAAGCAGTAGAATACGCGAGGATATATGTGAAGGAGTGCCACAGCAGCATCACCCAATGTCTGTGGATATAAAAAAGAGATGGACTAGATTGATACATAGAAAACTTATGCCAGTTTTTGATAAAAAAATCACAATTCAATGTATAAATAAAACATTGTGCTCAGATGGTAGGGTGGTCGAGTTATGCACTGCTGTGACATGAAATGCAGCCACCTCCACGTGATAGCTCCTGGGTAGTTTTGAAAGCAACTAGGTAATAGCTGTATTCTAAAGAACAATTAGTTGTATGACACAACAGAGTGGCAATGCCTTTTTTTTACCAAAAGTTGTCAGTTTTGCTCCAGTTATACAGAATAAAGATACCGTTTTATCGTTTAAATATGTTAAGTCATTAATAATAAAGGTTTAAATAACACATTTAAATAATAACCTTTTCTATAGGAATTTTTTTATTTTTTTTTGAAAAAAAATGTCAAATTTTATCCAAAATTTCGACTTTTGGACCAAAAGCGCAGACTCAAGCCATTTTTTTTCAGCGGTAAAATTTCACGCAGTTGATGTACTAGTATAAAGGCAACTTTTGGCACCTACCCGTTTTTGAATTTTTAAAAATATTTTTTTTCGCTCCACCCTATTGGAGGGGGGTGGGGGAGTGAAAGGTGATGGGACAAAAATCAACGTTTATCGACTGACCTTTTCTAGTTTTTTTAAGTTTCCAGTTTATGTGGTTCAGTAAAATGAATAAACGGTCTCGAGCCACCTGGAAAAGTCAGGAAAATTTTTATGGACTGGAAAAATCAGGGAAATGTACAATTCCTGAGAAAAATTCTGTGAAAGAGTTTAAAATTTTTTTAATTTCCAAGGAAAAAATTCTTCTTATAAAACTAAGCATTTGAAATTGCAGTGCCAGGAAAATCAAATTTTGCTCTTTATAAGTACTGTAAACAGTATACCATTTAGTACAACAGGACCTGTCATGGGAATAATTTTGTCTTCCAATTCTTCCATATAACTCTGAGATTTTCAACTCCAGCTTCACATTGATTGACACTTTGTACTGAATGTTGAAGGATTGATTAGATGTTTGTCTGTTTACTTATCTTAGTTTGGGAACTTTGTTAGCTTAATTTATTGAATATTTATCATTTGTATTGAAATAGGTCATAGCAATCTGTGTTTAACTGTGACTGATGTGATAAAGAATTTTGTGGCATTATCCATACCTCTTGATATTTGTTACCTGTAGAACCAAATGTTAACTGTAACTTTACTTGTTGTAGATTTAGCACTCTGTGTAATGTTTGTTATTAAAAGTGTGATGTTCTAAACTGTATCATCTCATACTACATAGTAACCTGCACACCTGTACGATGGTGAATGCTTCTATTTAATCTTGACAGTTATTTTTAAGATACATAACACTGTATTCTGATCATACATTTTGATTGGACAGAATGGATAGAACCTTATGTTAAAAGTGTATATACCCAAGGTTGGGGAAATACATCATTTTACTCGCCACTGGTGAGTGAATTTTTAAGTTGTCTTCGAAAACTGCAAACTATAGATAGGCTGAAAACTTTTTTATTTTACTAGGTAACTATATTTTGCAAGTTTCCAAATGACTTTGATGTAAACATTTTACTAAGTTCTATTCTATATTAAACTTTCCTCTCTTGTTTATATTTCTTAATTTTATAGAAAAAAATATTATGAGAATGCATTGAAGTAACAGTAATAGACTATTTTTGCAGTTGCATAAATTTTGTCAAAACAATTTTCACCTGTAACTTGCATTTTGCTGGCTGGTAAGATTTTCTAGAAATTCCTCCACCCCTGTATACCTGAAAAACAATATTAAATGCATGCCTGTAAAATGTTCAAAAATTTATACATTTTGTAAGACTTTGTTTAATGGTTTAGTAGTTGTTACTTCAAAAACAATTGTGAAAGTTCCACTCTCAAATCCACAACATTTAAGAGCTGTATGTAACATCACAAAATCTCAATGTACCTTCAAAAATCAGGGAAATTTGTTGCTGATCTGGAATAGACAACCTGTTTTGGAATATTAGCTATTTGTTTAAAATGTTAAAAGCAAAAAAAGGGTTACTCTAATTAATATTTTTGGCACCATTGTTGGCACAGTGAATAGGACCTGTCCCAAATAATACAAAAGTACCAAATTCTAGAGTAACTTTGCTGATTTTTTAAAAAAATTGTCTTGTAAATGCTCCCTCTACCACTCTTGTTATACCCCATTTTCTAAAATGGAGTTGGATCATTTGTTTACACTTTACGTTCATGGAAGTTTCTCAGCTATTTCTTTTAGTCACAGATTTTAATACTCCGATAGTTTAGGGTATCATTTTGTGACTGTATATTGCATTTTATTTCTTTAACCATTGACAAAGATACTTTCATTTTCAGTCCTGTTATGAGAACATTGGCTTAAATAACCTTGATGAGGATAAATCACACGATTGGAACCTTTTTATGTTCAGCATTAAAAAAAAGTAAGTCGACATTTCAATCTTTGGAGTCATTCACTGAATCAGTCATTTCTTAAACTACGTAAGTCAGAATAATTGAGGACTTTACGTTGTAATATTGACTACTAAACAAAATAGAGGTTCCTAAATCAAGTATAAGTGTACGTTTGATAGCAACTTGTATTTTGTTTAGTATTATATAAGTCAGATTCAAAAAAATTTTGTGAATCTATAAAAAAAAAATTCTACTCACAAATACGATTACATTTTTAAAAACTTTTGTGCTGACTCTATTTTTTAGATCTTTTAACTTAATAGGCTAATTATCAGTTAATTATTTTATGGAATTTAAAACTGAGAAAGAACAACAACAACTTTTAGATTTATGCTGTTTCTGCTAGGAATAAATCGATGCCTATAGGACCCATTATTCGGAATTCTGAAATCTGTTAAACTTTTTTATTCGAAAATTTTACAGGTTCCTAAATCTTTAAGTTTATTATTTCAATGTGTTAACAACTAAAACGATAGGTTACATCTGTGGCATACGCAAGGAATCAAGGATCCTAAAAAAAAATAATAATAATTTTCTCATAACGTAATTTCAATAATTCAGCCTTTTTTTTTTTGAAAAATATGGGACTCTTTTAGGTGCATTCGTAATTATATAAATGCATAGTACCTGTAGTTGTTGTTCAGTCCGTCTGTCTGTTCGTTCGCATATAACAGAGCAAAAACTACCCAACCGAATCGTCTGAAACTTTAAATATATAATTGTTGCAAAATTTTGTCACGTCATTTCAAATTTTATGAAAATTGGATGTATAATTTAATGCCAGGGACGTCAACAGTTTTCCGTCACATTACGGGCAATGGGAAAAAATTATTTCAAGTGCATTTTAATGATGAACAGAATGAAACGGATAGGCACTTATGACGGGCACTAAAATATACATTCAGTACAATATGTGCTGCAAAATATATTTATAAAACTAGTTATAGTATGAATGTACCTCATTTGCCACATTTGCTGTGCAATTTCCAATTTGTTTTTCTTTTATTAAAAAAATGCACTGTTTACGTATTATCCAGGCCATGTGATAGATCGGCCAAAAATGGTTTCCAATCCTGTTCAAAATACTCATTTAACATTATTTAATACTTAACATTGTTAAAAAAACATCAAAATCCTCTCTGTAAAAATAATAGTTATTCTTATAGATTTGACTCTGCTGAATAAAAATAGGGTAATGAAATTACTGTATCATGTACCATTCTTTTGGTAGGAGTGTTTGTTTTAAAATTAGGGTATTTTATATGTTGTTAAAACATAAGTGGAAATTTTGTAAAACATAAAATGTAGATAATAATGCATATATTAGCTGTAAATAGATGTATAAATAGGATTACCCGAGTTACAGGGGCATAAGGTATGAAAATATATTAGTGGATAGAAATTAGTAAATTCGGATTCGAAAAGGGGAGGGGACATAAAAAAAAAATGCACGATACAAGTATCAACAAACTAGATTTTCATGCTATATGTTATCAATTTGATATCTAAGCCAGTGAAAACATTTTTTTCCATGATTTCAATTTTATCTAGCATTGCGAATCAGGGTTGCCGGCTTTTAGCCAGGCCAAAAAAAGCCGGACGGCTTTTTTTGGTTTTAGCCGCTTAAAAAAAGCCGGCTTTAATTGAAAAAAGCCGGCTTTTATTTTTCAAAAAGGTGGTTTATAGATAATTCATATAAACTTTGGATTAATTTATTTTTAATACACTTATAAATATTTTCTATGAAAAAAATATTAACTTCTATTAAATTTTGTCAAATAAATAAGACCTTATAACTGTTAGAATACAACTGTGAAAGCATTATGTCTGAAAAAAATTATGAATATTCAGAAGAATACATTAAATTAAGACTCTAAAGTATTGGTTTGGAATTCTTTATCATGGCTCTACACATACAACACATTTTAAAGTTTATATGAATGAATAAGAAAATGTCATACATTAAAATAGAAACATTCTTACATCTGATATTTACTTTTAAAATTGATTAAAACTAAATAGCTTATACCTATGTATTTAATAACTGAAATTATCTTATGTAATACTTGAGCAATAATAAGTAAATAAGCAATCATTATATAAAAAATACTTATAAAAATGATATATGTAAAAAGTCTTTCTGCTACTAAGCTGTTATGTAACTTATTCCAGATATGTCCATATGGACAGATTAAAATCGTAGAATGAACAATGTTGAAAGAGAAATTAGAAAGGATATAACATTTGAGGAAATTTTAGTACATGTAAATGCATAAAATAAAGAGAACAATTAAAAAAAAATTCTCCAAATTAAACTTGTTGAATTGGAATTTTGAAAAGCTACTTACTATTTAAAATAGTGCATATAAATTAATGCATATGTTATTCATAATACTGCTTTAATAGAGAGAAATGATGTTTTTATTAAATGACTTTATGTGCAATTTTAAATAAATGTTAATGAGAAATAAAATAATACTTGTATTATTAATATCCCTTAAAATTAGTTAATAAAATATATAACTAAGCAACCATTGTCCCTTTTAATTATATAAAGCAATAAAAATTTTAAAAAAAGATTGTTAAGGTCAGTGTAAACCAGACAAAGCAATTGGTATGACCTTTTATTCCAATATTAATGTCTTCATTATTGATAAATATTGGGTTATATTGATTTCTACCTCAACTAAATGTCTTTAAAACAAATTAAAAACACATAAAAATGTGTCATTTATAATTAAAATGCTTCATTGTATAAAAGCCAATTTTGGCCAAAAAAGGCCAATTTTGGCCAAAAAAAGCCGGTTAAAACCAATAAAAGCCACCGGCGTGACTTTTTTAAATTTTAGCCGGCTTTTTTGCAACCCTGTTGCAAATTAATATAATAATCCTTCACTATTTGTTGTTATTATAAAACTGTTTCTCTGAAAAATGGTATGCATTGGATAACTTATTCAGAAATAGGAATATTAGATCAAGGAGTAAAACTTTATGTTTTTGTCGACCAGTGTAATTAATGACATGAATAAATAAATAAAATGTAATAGACTGTCATCAACAGTTCTGGGTTGAACACTTCGCTTTTTGTATGCCAGGCGGCCAATTTAGCAATTTAATGTTAACACCGGGAGCAGGTGACAAATCGCCAAATATTGTTCCATCGCCATCATGTCATCAGTATTATAATAGTCCATTTCTTGCGACTGTCATAAACAATTTTTCGCTTGGTAAATTAAAGCAAAGCCTTTATGTTGAAATTAAATGTCATGGTATTATTTATTACTTTTCTTTTCATTTTTTTAAAGCAATAATTCAGAGTCATAAATTTTAAATATTTCAGTTTTAAATTAAAGTTATGCATTTTAAATAAAATGAGTGAAAGTACTATATTTTAAATTAAATTAATGAAATACAAAAAAATACGATGGGAACAATGTTTGGCGGTTTATCGGCTGCACCCGGCTAACTTAAAAATTCCAAGTTCAGGATTTCTGCATCAGAATCTTCGGATTTGGCAAAGGATTGAGCAAGTAAATTAAATTATGTATAAAATTAACGAGATACAATGCTTAGCATATATTTAAGGGAGACCAAACTGGTCACCAAGGGCGGCTAGTAATAAATAAATATATTGCATATTATTATTATTATTATATTATAGCTCTTATTATGTATGATAATGTTATAAAGTTGTTAAAAAAAGTAAGGGTTACTGTAATTAGTGTAATTGGCAGCACGCTTGGTACACTTGTATCTGACATAAATATATATATAATACATAAGTACCAAAAAAAAAAAGAAATTCTGTGCACGGTTTATTTCTGCATAATGGAAACATATTAACCACCCAAAGCTAGTTAGCTGATTCTGATAATGTTTGACTTTATGGTGTTGAATAAACAAAAGAAACTGTAGATAGCCTTCTCCTTTTTTTTTTTTCAGTTTACCTGTAGTTTGCTTTTTTGTGTCATACTCAAATTTTCCTATTACAATCTCCCCAATGTTGAAATTTCTGTAAAAGTTTTGCAGATCTACGCTAATTATAACCCCTAGAACCTCAAACCACCCCCAGTTCAAAACTTTATCTATCCATCTATCTATTGTCACTTTTTTATGGGCACAATAACTTCCATAATCTTGCATAAATCTCTTCCAAACTGATACATAAAATCAAAGTCCAGACAAGTTTTTGATAAGACTAACTCTTACAGCAAAAAAAAAAAAAAAAGGGGGGGGAGGGGGGTGGAAGTTGAAGAAGAAAAAGTTATAACTTTATCAATTCATAAGATATCAAATCACTTAAATTTATTATCAATCTCCTTAATATAATCTATAACTTTTATATTGACAAGTTTTTGATAGGACCAACTCTTGCAACAAAAAAAAAAAAGGGAGGGGGGATTGTAGAAGAAAAAAACGTTCATTCCGCCACTAAGATGATTAAAAAACAGTATCATTGGTGTGATCAAAACTTTTAACAATGCTCAGAAATACTGTATATATAGGGTTGCATTATTAAAGGTGCACGCCTCTGAATAAATAGGTTCTCAGAATTTAAAATATTGAGTGTCTGTTCATGTAATCAAACAAAACTTTTGTAGTAACAAGTTTTTGATAAGATGAACTCTAGTAATGAATGATATTACTAAAAATATTCTGAAGGGATGAAAAAATGAGGCTCGATTAGCAAAGTATTCTATTGACGTGATTCTGATAAAACCAACCCTTACAGAAAAATGAAATTAAAAACACATCAAAAGTGGCCAAATAAAATAGTTAAATTGAGTTTATCACTAATCTTTATTTAGTTTTTGTTTATTAAATTAGTACTTAACTTTGAAATCTACCTCCGTCTGTCGGCCAAGCTGACAGGGATTTTTTTTTTTAAATACCTTATTGTATTTTAATACAAATTTGTTACACAGCCTAATTTACTATTATTGCAACTTGCTGAAAATTTGAACAAAGTCTGTCAATTAACAACAGCAATATCATTCCCCTCCCTTTTTTAACAGTAATGAAAAAATATACGTTTTGCTCTTCAATTTTTTTCTTTTAATCATTTCTTCTGTTTGCATCTCAATCTTTTCTTTTTCCCACACTCAAACAATGCAAACTTGCTGACACATCCATGGAGTCCTTTTTATGTGTAAAAAATGTAATTTGAATAGTTTCTCTCTTGCTAAACAGGAAACTTTTGCATTGTCACAGCATTTTGAGTGGCTACCTCCCTCATGCGAAAACATCTGCTCGTAAATCTTAATCCTATAGTTTTTTAAACCTTTTTTTTAACTTGACGGTATTTTAAAGTACCATTAAAATAACTTGTCATAAAATTCATTTAATGCATTCATTAGTAATAATACAGTTTAGAATGAGTTATAGATACTTTATCTTATTCCATATGGGTTGAAGAAAAACAAAAATATTTTTAAAAAGATGATTTCTTTTGCCTTTGCATCTTTTTAGTTTTTTTGACGTTGAATGATTGTGTGTGAAAAGTTTCAGTTTGGAATTATTCCTATATGTCTATGTGTACATTTCTGAATTATATAAAATACTAAAAAAAAAGATTTTGAGTGAAGCTTTAAATGTTATTTCAAATGAAAATCAAATTTCAAAGTACAAAGTAATTGCTTAAAAGGCTCAAAGGCCAGCATAATCCATAATTAAAATGTTACACGAAATCTCTATAAATTCACATTTAATTAATTTTAATTCGCAAAATCCTTCAGAAATTTATTAAATGATTGTGTCAATCTTCTAATGTAGTTTCGAAAATTCACAAAAAATGCTTTAGAAGATGAAATTTTCATGAATTCATAATATGGAGTATAAAGGATTTTAAAAAATCTTGCATTTCAATATTTTTTTTTTATATATATATACTAGCAAACCCCGCGGCTTTGCTCGCGTAATATTTGAAATATGCTAAGTGATATTTATATGTCTAATTTTTATTAAAAGGTACTAACTAAATTTTTATTTTATTAAAAGGTAATTATTACTTTTAGGAATAATTAAAAAAATTACTATTTAAAACACAGTTTGATTAAACAATTGTTTAATTGTTACACTGCATAAGGCAGAAATGAGACTTAATAAAACGAAATAAATAATAATTTAGAAAATATTTTGAAACTTTTATGCTCAATTAATACGCTCATTTTCATTATTCATTTGAAGTTTTGAATTTTTTTGAAACCATCTTCTTACATCTTAAAATTAACCATCATGTCAAATTCCAAGTCCTACCACCTCTCTCAACATAAAGGGCTATGTTGAAATAGGAACTGTCACCATTAATTTGCCAACATTAATTTTGAAATCGGTTTGTTATTTCCTAATATTCCACAGAAACGTAATTTAGAAAGTTTTTAAAGGCCTTTTTTAGAACGTTTGTTGTTCCTGTGACCCCAAGTGATAGAATTATCGGCATAAAATATAGCCTGTGTAGGATTAGAGACTGTTACCATTGATTCGCAACTACATTACTTTTATATTTGGTTTATATTCCCTGAAATTGCGTAGAAATCGTAATTTAGGACTTTTTTAGAATGATTTTCGCACCTCCCCTTCACTTCACCCCTTAATTCAAATTTATTTTCGACAGTCCTTCGAGGGCATTTATATTTTATAAGTAACTACCATGCCATATTTAAAGTTTCTAGCCTTTTCAGTATCACAGAAATCGCAATTTAGAAAGTTTTTAGCTACTGCAACCCTCTGGTGGTAGTGGCACACACATAAAATATAGCTTATGTTTGAGCAGGTTTTATCACCAACAATTTGCATTCATTATTTCTTTAATCGGTTTGGTATTTGATAAGATTACATAAAAATTGTAATTTAGAACGTTTTTAGAACGCTTTTCGCTCACTTCATCTTTTTAAATTTGAAATTTTCTTTC
This sequence comes from Maratus speciosus, assembly GCA_963932465.1. NCBI lineage: Eukaryota > Metazoa > Arthropoda > Arachnida > Araneae > Salticidae > Maratus > Maratus speciosus. The sequence goes on along the minus strand of OZ010795.1, from coordinate 2,836,559 downwards.
GACAGTTCTTAGAAAGCAGTTGCATCTTGCAAGTAAATACCATGCCATACTTCAAAGTGTTAGACCCTTCAGTTATGCAAAAAACGCAAATTAGAACATGTTTTGCATTTGCAACCCTCAGATGGTAGTGACAGCAATATATAATATAACCTATGTTATAGCAGGAACTGTCACCATTGATTTGCTACCATTACTTTTGAAATAGCTTTGGAATTTCCTGATATTGAGTAGAAATCGCAATTTAGAACGTTTTTAGAATGCTTTTCGTGCATTTTCACCCCTTTTTAAATTTCCAATTTTTTCTAAACTGTTCTTAAAGATCATTTATATGTAATAAACATGTACCTTGCCTAATTTTAAGTTGCTAGCCCCTATTGATCACAAAAATCGAAATTTTGAACGCCTTTTTTGCTCCTACAACGTCTACGTGATAGTGATACCGACTTAAAATAGCGTCTATGTTAGAGCAGAGGCTGTCAGCATCAATTTCTTACCATTACTTTTGAAATCAGTTTGATTTTTCCTGAGATATCGGTCACAAATCGGCATTTAGAACGTTTTTAGAACGCTTTTCGCTCATTTTGCTCCTGCATCTCCTCTGGGGTAGTGGAAACAGATATAAAATATAGCCTATCTTGGAGCAAGATATGTCCCCATCATTTTTACACAATTATATTTGAAATCGGTTCAGTATTTATTGAGATTGCTACAAATCGCAATTTAGAACGTTTTTTATAACGCTTTTTGCGCTTTTTGACCCCCCTTTTAAATTTCGACTTTTTTAGGAAATGTCCTTAGAGATCATTGATACCTTATAACTATAACTACCATTCTAAATTTCATGATTCAAGGCCCTTCCGTCACGCAAAAACCGCAATTTAGAACGTTTTTCTCCTGCACCCCCTTTGGGGTAGTGGCAGCGACATAAAACATAGCCTATATTAGAGCAAGGGTTTTCACCATCATTTTGACGCCGTTATTTTTTTAATTGGTTTGGTATTTCCTGAGATTGTGTAGAAATCACCATTTAGAACGTTTTTTAGAACGCTTTTCGCACATTTTCACTCCTTTTAAATTTCAAATTGTTTAAGAACTGTTCTTAGAAATCCTTTATATCTAATAAGTAGCTGATACTTCAAATTTCATATTTCTAGGCCCTTCCGTCACGCAAAAACTGCAATTTAGAACGTTTTTCTCCTGCACCCCCTTTGGGGTAGTGGCAGCGACATAAAACATAGCCTATATTAGAGCAAGGGTTTTCACCATCATTTTGACGCCGTTATTTTTTTAATTGGTTTGGTATTTCCTGAGATTGTGTAGAAATCACCATTTAGAACGTTTTTTAGAACGCTTTTCGCACATTTTCACTCCTTTTAAATTTCAAATTGTTTAAGAACTGTTCTTAGAAATCCTTTATATCTAATAAGTAGCTGATACTTCAAATTTCATATTTCTAGGCCCTTCCATCACGCAAAAACTGCAATTTAGAACGTTTTTCTCCTGCACCCCCTTTGGGGTAGTGGCAGCGACATAAAACATAGCCTATGTTAGAGCAAGGGTTTTCACCATCATTTTGACGCCATTACTTTTTAAATCGGTTTGGTATTTCCTGAGATCATGTAGAAACTACCATTTAGAACGTTTTTTAGAACGCTTTTTGTGCATTTTCACCCCTTTTAAATTTCGAATTGTTTAAGAACTGTTCTTAGACATCATTTATATCTTATAAGTAACTAATATTCCAAATTTCATATTTCTAGGCCCTTCAGTAATGCAAAAATCGCATTTTTAGAACGTTTTTTGCTCTTGCACCCCCTTTGGGGTAGTGGTACCGACATAAGATATAGCCTATGTTCTAAGTTGGACTAACACCATTATTTTGATACCATTACTTTGGAATCGGTTCGGTAGTTCCAGAGCTTACCTCCGACAAATAAACAATTTTTTCCTCTTTATAATAGGAGTATAGATACAATTTATATATATATATATATATAGCTGAGGTCGACCTCTGCAAAGACTGTTTTTTATTTTATTGATTTTTTATGCCAGTGTTAAAATATTTTCAAGACAATTTTATTTATGAGCCTTCTCCTCACTTTTGCTAATATTTCGTGTTGTCAAAGGGCCAAATCACAGTAAATTGTTTTGTTGCGGAGGGGACATTTAATCGTTTATTTCAACTAAATACATCAAAATAATTTATTTTTCTCAAAGTTTGAATTTTTTTATGAGTGCATAAGATATGCTGAAAACATTCCAACATAAAAAATGAAACAAGCATTAAAAGTGAAAGAGAACAATTTTTTTTTCTTATTGTTGCGGAGGGGACAGGAAAATATTACAGTTTTAAAATTTTCAGTTTGCATCAATATTTTTCCTATGTATAATAAAGTATAGCTCTAAAAGTATTTTTTTTTTACTAAACTATGCTATTTATCATTATAGTCATAAAATATTACACCTGAATTACAAAAATTCATCCTGAATTTCTTTTTTTTTTTTTTAATTAGCACAATGTTGTGGAGGGGACATTTTGAATTTAGTTAAAATTAGGAACCTATTCATTATTTTGTATTTTTTAACAATTGTATACACTTCTTAGAAAAGAATTAAGCTTTTAAGGTCAGTTCATGGTAGTCATTAAATATATATAATCAATTAATTTTCATCAACCAATGCTATAATCACTGAAACAATTTATTATTCTGTATGAACCATACAATGCTTCAGCAACTGAGCATGTTACAGGAAGTTTCTTTGTATTTGCCTTCAATGTTGATCCATTGATGATAACTAACATTATCATCAAAGTCAAATTGATCAAAATGTGTTTCAATAACTTCAACACTGCAGTCCATACACTGACGATCAATACAGAGTTCTGCACGTTTATCTCCTTCACATAAAGTTAATTGCATAACTCTTTTGCATCTTTAACCTGCATCACACAAGTTTGTTTTGGAAACAATGAAGAATTAAGTCAATGTTTTCATGGTAAATGCAATAGCACAGTTCTTGGTGCTTTTGTGAAGCAAGCATCACATGCTTAGGTCTTAACATTCGGAATTTAGTAATTCCAATACTTTACATAGTATAAGAAGAACAATACAAAAAATAGGCTTCATTTAAAGACATTTCTAAAACTCTTTTTTGCTGTCTTTCTTTAAATTTACCATTACATATCAAGATGGAATCTTTGATGCCAGGTAACATTTCACTAATGTCATCACGTTAAAAAAAAGCTGTAATATTCGCAACAGTTTTTTTTGGGAATGGCATCAAGATGGAATCTTTGATGCCAGGTAACATTTCACTAATGTCATCACGTTAAAAAAAAGCTGTAATATTCGCAACAGTTTTTTTTGGGAATGGCATCAGCTCGTTGCTTTCTTTCTTGAAGTAAATTGCACCTTTTAACAGAACATTGTGAAATTCGATCTGTTTTTCTGTGTGGAGTTAAATTTTGAACAATTTTTGCAAGTACCTACCTTATGAGTATACCTCCTTAGGAGATTCCTTTGGTAAACTCTTATTTGCCTTGGAAAGTGCTTTTCCTAAAGCTGAAGAATTCTGATAACCTGAGGGTGGATTTTCTGGAGTAATATTGTTACTTTTTTTTTGTCCTTCAGTTTGCTTTTCTATTTTTTCTTGCTTTCTCTTTCCTTTTATTTTTCTTCTGCTGGTGTCCTTACTGCTTTTTACATTTTAGCAGCCCTTACTTTCCCGCTCTCTTTTTCTTTCTTCTGTGTTTCATGCAAAGCTGAATCTAACTTTATCCTCTCTCTTGTATTCTCTTGATCTTTTTGTGGCTGTTTTTGCCATATTTTTTAGAAACTTTGCTAAAATGAAATATATTTTTTTTTAATTTTCCTACCAATTAAGAAAGATATTTTAGAATTGCACTCAATTATGCACTAGACTGAGAATGACTACAAAATGAGAAGCACATGGTCAAAATACTGTGTTGTACAACCTAGTATACAGGAATTCACAAATGTAAAGAAAAGGAAATCATACACTTCAGTAGTACCATTTGGTAGTAACATTATCAAATAGAAACTGTAGGAGAATTTTGCTGATGTTTCAGTGTAAATGATGAATATAAATGGAATAAAAATAAAAAAATTGTCCCCTCCATCACAAAAGTGTCCCCTCCAAAACATTTTTCTTTTGCTTTATATATATGTTTAAATTATTGAATTTGATACAAATTTAGAATTTATTTATTGCATTCTGCTAATATTTGATAAGTTTAAAGTCGCATGTTTTTAAAAATGTACTGACACCGAAAAAAACAAAAAATAATATTTAAAAATGTTTTGTAGGGGACAACCAAAATTTTCTATTTGTCTAAATTTATTAATTTTCCATTTTTTAATCAATTAAAGCCTTAAAATGTTTCAATATGACACAAAAATGTGGGTTTAAAGCATTATTTAAAAAAAGAAATGCATTAAAAATACTTATCCCTTAAATAGCGTTTTTTGGTTTGTCCTTTCCAAAACATTTTTCTTTTGCTTTATATATATGTTTAAATTATTGAATTTGATACAAATTTAGAATTTATTTATTGCATTCTGCTAATATTTGATAAGTTTAAAGTCGAATGTTTTTAAAAATGTAGGGTCATTCCATATCAAATCAACCAAAAAAAATTATTTTTGAACCTTCAGGATTCAGATTTTTATATGTTTTGTTTATTTGTTGTACCTGTCAAGAGGACAAGAAAAACCAAAATTTCCGATTTTTCGGGTTTTTAATTTTTGAGTTATCGACTTTTAAAAAATGAAAAATTGCCGAAATTTGACTCCACTTTGACACCTTTAAACGGCTGTAGACAAAGATCTATTTGACTTAAAAAGCTCAAATTGGTATCATTCTCTTCTGCTTTTTACGATCTTTAATTTGATATACAACATGATTTAAGTATTTAAAATTTAAATTTTTTATTATAAAATTAAAAATTTAAATTTTAAAATTTCAAAAACACCCCTTTTAATTTTTTTGAAAAAAATATATGTTTTAAAGACATCAATTGACTATGTGTATGCCAACTTTCATAATAGGCTGACAATGGGTTCCTATGGAAATTAATATTTTTGTATTATCATATATGAAATTTGCAATATTTGTATTTTCATGTCAAAAGCGTAACTGTAAACTCATTGGTTAAAGTTTGAATTAGAGGTCTGCACAGGTCGAAATTTATAGGCCCGGGCCTGGTATAAAAGTTAAGTTTGGCCTGAGCCTGCCCCCCCCCCCCCCCAAAAAAAAAAAATAATGGCCCAGCCTAGTATAAAAGTTTGGCCTGAGCCCGACACAGTATAAAAGTTAACAGTTTCGACACAGCCCGGGCCAGCATAAAAGCTAAAAGTTTGGCCAGCCCAGCTGAGAAAAAAGTTAAAATTTTTGTCCAACCCGACTGGATTTCTACAAAACATGGATTTTTACATCGATGTGATTAAAAATTGTCTCATACGAGAAGTTCTGATCAAAAATTCTTATTTTAGCCTTTTATTATTTTTCAGGTTTATAATCTTTATTTTTAAAGAAGGGCCCTAGGCTGCGATTTTTTTCTTTTTTTATGAATCTCTATTTGCATCTAAATGTTTCAGTTATCATTAATATTGTTAATCCATACTCCAAGTATTGGAGACTAAAAAATCTGAAAAATGCTATAGAGTAAAATCTTCTAAGACGGAATCGCATAGCAAAGAAAAAAAAAGAGCATTATAGACAAGTTCCCTTCTTAGCAGGTGTGAATTCTTTTCTCACATACGAGTATTATTATACAGTAGACTCCCTCACATCCGCAACCCTAAAATCTGCAATGCCTAAAATTCGTACATCATCACAGATGTAATCAATGAAACTTTCAGTTCAGATGTAAGGACAAAATTACAGAACTTTTTAGTTTTATAACATTCTGTATGCATTTTAATATGTAATTCTTGATAATATGACTAAACTCATGGTTTTTCATGAAGGAAGTATAAATTTATTTCTGAAAAAAATCCAAGATATTGCTGATATCACTGGTCATCACAATCTTTTTACCAAATATATTTTTGCAGTAATCAAGCTTTTTTGGTTATTAAGACTGGCTAAACCGGAAATAAAACTTCCTTACTTTATGATTTTGCTGTGAATTAATAAAGTACCTTTAAAAGGAAAGTTTTGTTGATAAATTTAAGGGATGTATCTCATCTTTATTATGCATATTTAATTATACATTATTAATTATCTACTTGACCTTTTAATAATTTAATCCTTTTTAAAAATATCTTATTTTTTATCATTTTAGTTTATTACTTAATTATTTTAATATTTTATTATATTGCAAGCATTATTTATAATTTTGATTGCATTATTACATTCAAATTATCTCTCTATTCTAAAAAAAAGTAACTACCGCTGTCACCGCCGCCGCCGGTTTTGAATTTTTTGTGACCGGAGGTCTTTCTTCGTTAATATTGAAAAAACTGTTGCATACAAAAATATGAAAATCGGTAGTATTATAGAAAAATGTTCGATAAACACGCTGATGCAGACAGTTTTCAAATCGAAGAATTATTTTAAGAGATATTTAATGCCAAAGTTGGACAAAATCGTTCCATTAAAAAAGTTTTATAGGAGCAAAAACTGTACATAGGAATTTAATCATTTTTAGATCATTTTATGCGTCAGAATTTCCCGGTGTGCAGATTGCAGTTAGTTTTTTAATTTGAATAATTTTTCGAAGTTTTATTTCTATTTTAAATTCAAATTTTCAGCATTTCGAGAGATATTTTTTACAAATTTTAGAAAATTGTATTAATTTAAACTGTTGCCAACTGTATAAACAGCGAAAGCCGTAATGTTTGCTTCAAATTAAAAATTTATTTTACACGTGACTATTATAAACAAAAAATATAAAAAGCAGGAACTCATTGAAAATTACGTCATAAAAACTATAGTTACACGTGAAATTTAAATGAGAAAGAATATTGTAAAATAATAAATTCAGTAACATGCGTTAGAAGTCCTAAATAGGAGAATTTACGTCATATTACACTTATTACGTAAAATGAACAAAAAATAATATTGCAAAATAGTTTTAATTTAAAAATTGCGCGAGACATTTACTTGACATTTTAAGATGATCATAATATTTCATTTCTAACAAAAGCATTTTGACGTGAATATTAAAAAGAGAAAGAAAAGTTTGGTGAAAATTACGTCAGATTATAATTGTCAGATTCAAATTATAATTCAATCTTCCGAAATCTTTTTAAAGGCGATCAAATTAGCGTGCTGTTAGAGTCTGTGGTGTGTGAACGGGGGTTGATGAGCGTAGCTCGTAGGGGGCAGAGCCCCCTAGTTGTTTAAAAAATGTAAACAAAGCAATGACCAGAAATCTTCAAAATTCTAAAATCTGCACAACCTCTGGTCCCAAGCTGTGCGGATTTGAGGGAGTCTACTGTATTCATTTTGTATGGATTTTAATATTTTTCCTTTTAAGACAGGATTCTGTCATAGGCAGGTTCTTTTAAACAAGATTTACTACTGTATTTTAATTTTATTGCCTAGAAATTTACTATTCTTTAAAAGGAATACATTTTAAAGTTTAATCGTAGAATGATGATTTAAAAATATATGCATTTTTTGCAAAAATTTTTTAGCCAGACCAAATTTTACTGTTAGACCACAGTCCAGACCACGCTGAGACAATGATTTTTCATACAGGCTGTGTCAAGACAAGAACTGGAAATTTTGACCTGTGCAAACCTATGAAGAATGAAGGCAGCCCCCTGGTTGGGTAAAAATAAGTTAGGCCCGATCTTTCAGAAAAAAGTAAGGCCCGAGGCTAGGCCGGCCCGAGTGTCGTGAATAAAAATAGCCCAGACCTCTAGTTTGAATACCACTATACTAATCTATGAAGTAGTTTTTGTATTACAAGGAAATAGGAAAATTTAATCTATTAAATATATCAGGTAATAACAATTTGAGAAATGTTTGTTTATTTAATGACAATAGAGTAGGCATACTAATACATGGTTTACTTTTAAATTAAACAATAAAGATATTCAAAAGAAAATTAACTTGCTTCAAATATCAAATTCCATTGAAGCTAGCTAATACAACATTTATATAATATGTCAAGCAATTTTAGTGGACTGTTTGTTACAAGTACCTGATCTCCATTAAGAAAATTTGAAATTTATTATAAAGACTAGAGAGTTAATTAGACACAGAGACTGTAAGTTTTTTTTTTTTTTTTTTTTTTGGCATATATTGTTTAATTTAAAAGTTAACCATGTATTAGAATGCCTGCTCTACAGTCATTAAATAAACAAGCATTTTACAAATTATAACTTGATATTATATTTAATAGATTAAATTTTCATATTTATTTGTATTACAAAAACTACTTAATAGATTAGTCATCATATTCATTCAAACATTAACCAATGAGTTTACACTTTACAGGTAGGTTTTAAACATGGAAAACAAGCAAATTTCATATGTGATAATACAAAAATATTAATTTCCATAGGAACCCATTGTCATCCCATTATGAAAGTTGGCATACACATAGTCAATTGACGTCTTTAAAACATATTTTTTTTTCAAAAAAATCAAAAGGGGTGTTTTTGAAATTTTAAAATTTAAATTTTTAATTTTTTAATAAAAAATATAAATTTTAAATACTTTAATCATGTTGTATATCAGTTTAAAAAATAATTAAAAACAGAAGAGAATGACACCAATTTGAGCTCTCTACGTCAAATAGTTTTTTGTCTACAGCTGTTTAAAGGTGTCAGAGTGGAGTCAAATTTCAACAATTTTTCATTTTTCAAAAATCAATAACTCAAAAATTAAAAGCGCAAAAAATCGGAAATTTTGGTTTTTCTTGTTAACTTGACTGACTCTACCACTGCACCAAAAATTATGAATTTCTGAGATGTCAAGGTTCAGACCATTGGTTGATTTGACATGGAATGACCTTGTACTGACACCGAAAAAAACAAAAAATAATATTTAAAAATGTTTTGGAGGGGACAACCAAAATTTTCTATTTGTCCAAATTTATTAATTTTCTATTTTTTAATCAATTAAAGCCTTAAAATGTTTCAATATGACACAAAAATGTGGGTTTAAAGCATTATTTAAAAAAAGAAATGCATTAAAAATACTTATCCTTTAAATAGGATTTTTTAGTTTGTCTCCTCCGCAACACATTTTTCTTCTAAATCCAATTTTAAATATAAATTACTTTTATTGGAAAATGTTATAAGTACTTTTGTTTTCATTTTTGTTTACATTTTTACATTTGCATTTTACACATCTGCAGATTTTAAAAATATAAAGTTTTATCAGTTTCAAAATAAAAAAAATTAAGATGGCTTGGGACCAAATACTGTGGTTTGACCCCAAAAGGAGAGGGGGTTATTTTTAGAATTTTACGCTATTATGACATTCAGAAAATGTATTTATTTTTTTGGATTTGACAAAAATTGAAATAGTTTTAAGAAAAATTTTAATTGTTTTAAAATAAAATAGTTTAAATATTATTTAAAACAACTTAAGATGTCATATATATACATTACATAAGATGTTTATAATATTTAAGATGTAATAAACATTTAAAATAGTCTTAAATGATTTTAAGAAAATACGAATTTTGCGATTAATTTAATACTTTTTTGTATGTTTATGTCTCCTGTTTATGACATTTTTAATAATAGTTAGCAATTTAAAATTTCCAAAATCTCAAAAAAATTGTTCAGAAGGCAGATGCCTTAAATGGAATTTAGTGTTTGTTTACATTTTTAAGCTGGTTTTAATTAGTGTTACAGAATTAAAAGGTACAGTCATGGAAAAAAATAAAAATAAACACCCCCTACTAACATTGCAACAAATTCTAGTAGAAGAAAATGATTCTTACCAAATGAATGAAAATAAAGTCTACTGTTAAATGATGTCTATAAAATTAGCTTAGATAGCCATCTACCTATCAAAACCAGGCCAAACTTTGTTTTTTTAAAGGGTAACACACAATTTTAACACTATATTTTAAATCTTCAGTTCAAATTATGGCTAGAAATAAAATTTCAAGTCATTTGGAAGTCCGTTTATTTGTAAACATTCAAAGTTAAGAGCTTCTTCTTAAATTTCGTTTCCATATTTTTATTAATTTCTCCTGATATTATAATCCTAATGGGATCATTTTTTGCGTGGTTACAGTATTTAAAAAAAAAAAAAAACAAACATTGAGTTTTTCATTTTAAAAATCTTATAATATGAATTATGAAATTAATATTCGAAAAAAAATGTATGAATTGCAACCTTCCCTTTTAAAAGTAGCAAAATGTACCCTGCATTTAAAAAAAATTGTGAAATTCACCTGAAGTTGTAGTCAGAGATTTCTTGTAAAAAAAAAACTTCTCCATTCCACTGTATTTCTAAATCGATGTGCCCAAGACCTTACAAAAATAATAAAACTGTATTTCTTTAGAAAAAAAAAACAGGATATTATTAAAGCATGTGGTTATTTAATCGTATTTTTCAATTTGTAATTCATAAAATTATTAAAAATTATAACAGTTTATTTATCATACTAAAAGATTTTATATGCCTTTTTTTCTCATTGTTACCAAACACATTACTAATATATTTCCTCATGAAATTGTGCCCTTTTTAACACTTTCCAACAAAGTTGAAAAGTGTTTATGCATTCGGTTTGTCTGTCCGTCTGTACGCGCTCTAACTCCCGTAAATATACTCGGATCATTCTGAAATTTTTGGATGTTAGTGACCTCTACCATAGCACGAACCCTATTGCGAATGAAGTTTATAGCATGTTTAGTTCATTTACAGGGGCAGTCAAAAGTTTTCCGTTACATTACGGCCTATGGGAAAGGATGGTTTCAAATGATTTTTAATGATATTACACGCTTTCAAACACAATAAAAGTAATATGCATTTATCAAGTGCGCTAAAATATGCATTCCGTAGAATATGCGCTGCAAAGAATATATATTATTCATTTACAGGGCCACACAAAAGAATTCCGTTACATAATGATATACGTGTGGAGGGGATTTTTTCCGGCGTATTTTAATTATGTTAAATTATTTCATGTATAATGGAATTGATATACGTCGCTGAGGTTTACTATAACTTATTTCATGTATCATATGAAGTGCATAGCATTTACAGGGACACACAAAAGATTTCAGATACTGTATTGTATCCGAAGTATTGTACGGTAGCGATGATTGCTGGAAATGCATTTTTAATTATGTTATGTGCTTTTATATTTCACTATATTTGTGCATTGTATATGATGTGTATAAATGTTGTAATTCATATACAGGGCTACACAAAAGAATTTGTAATGGTTACTGGGTTACAATGGTTACTCCATTGTAAATTGCTTAAAGGTGGTTTTTAAATGAGTTATGCATTTTACGCCTAACTACATTTTGTTTACTAAGAAACGTTTGTAGATAAAATTATAAAACATAGATAAAATTATATACAGCATCACGCAAAGAATTGGATACATGGCCGTCTATAAATGATAATTTCTGAAAATGTGATTCCTGTAGTTTTAAGAGTGTTTTACTTAGAATTAAACTTTAGCTAAGTAGTGGCATGTAATAAACGTACTAAGTTAACTACAGGGTTGTACAACAGTATACAAGTATGTTTCCATCTATCAGTATAAATTGCTGAAAGAGAAATTTCAACCTGTTATTCGTTTTCTTACTAAACTAAATTTCCCCATTATATAGCATATATATCAACCTACAGATCAAATACAGAGCGTTTCAAAAGAATTCAAATACATATTTGATATGGATGGTAACTGCTGAAATCAGTTTTTCAAATGTTTTATGCGTTTTCTAAAATGTTTACTTAGTTCTTTTATATAGATTATTTCCCTAAATAACAAAGTTTTGTTAAAGCATACAGGAAGTGTTGGAAAATGTTTCATAATCTATGCTTAATGCATGATTTTTCTTACTTGTTTCTTTCTAGAATGAAAACTAAATTATTAATTATCATTTTGGTAATTCAAGTTTATCTTATAATTTAAGCCAATCTCATTGCAGTTGTACAAACTGCTCGAGAAATTTCCTTCTATTAATTAGGCTTAGAAAGATAGTCTTTGAACAAATTTACAGCTTCTTTATCGACAGGTAAAGCCTCCCCACTTATGATAATCTGACAACACCAAATTGTTTTTTTTTAAATGATCTAACTATCCATCACTAGCAGTAAATTCTGAAGCAGTCGAGAATATTGCAAGCTTGTTCCTGCAATATCAGGCACACTATTTCCTTTCAACTGTTGATGCCACAAAAATAAAACTTTCCAGACTTCTTTATGCTTACCTTTCAGCACGGTTTTTCTTTTTTACATTCCACTTCCACTGGTTTGGGCAGCACACCCCTTTTGAATTTCTGCTCAATTTTTCCTTCAGTCACCCACTGTAACTTTTACCAACTCCTAACTCTGAAGCAATAGTTTTTGGCATTATCTCAGACTGCAGTCGATTTATAGTGCATAGTTTCTCCCCCATAGTCCCAACAACCTTTTTTTGTTTATCACCCATTTGGTTATACTTTGAGGAAGTAACACAAAGCACACCAAAAATCTATACGAATGGAATGAGGAACAGCAGCAAATAACGTCTGCACTTGTTAACATCCGAAGCACAACTGACGAAACAGGTTATCAAGCCTTCACCCATTTCCTCGTTGTCTGTCATTGCTCTGCTATTGCGCAATTCCTTCTTGTTCCTTCTTGTCAAAAGTCAACAATTTTCCACAAACGGGAACCTGCCTGTCTCGGCCGCTTGCAATATTCCTCATTTCTTTTGTCGGAAGTTCACTGTAACAAAGTCACTAGCTCGCAACATTCAGCAGAAGAAACCTGTCTCACTTGCTTTTTACGTGCGTTCGTAATTATATAAATACATAGAGTCGTCATTTGGTCCGTCTGTCTGCATATAACAGAGCAAAAATGACCCCAATGAATTTTTAAATATAGAATGGCTGCAAAATTTTTTCGAGTCATTTCAAATTTTATGAAAATCTGATGTACAGTTTAATGACAGTCAAAAGTTTTCCATTACAGGACGTCCAAAGGGAAAAAATTATTTCAAGTGCATTTTAATGATGTGACAGACTTTCGAACAGAATGAAATGGATAGGCACTTATGCAGTGCACTAAAATATACATTCAGTAGAATATGTGGTGCAAAAAATATTTATAAAACTAGTTATAGTACGAACGCACCCCATTCGCCATGTTTGACATGCAATTTCCAACTTTTTTCTTTTAGAAACTACTAATTTTTGAGTTTTGTGGGCAGTATAGTTAACCCAGTTTCATCACCATTATAAACACGGTCTGGAGTGAAACTGTACCACTCATAAACACTTTTTAAATTTTTCAAAAATGTAGCCACATTCACTTTGTTGAAGTGGGTGGACCTCCCTACACTTGTGGCTTCAGGTGTTCTTAGTGAAAGAGCTCGATGACGATCTATGAAACCGTACTACCAGCTATTTCCAGCACAATTTGTTTTGATCCGTGCAGCAGGCAATTTTCCTTTTAAACATCCCCAAATTCACATGCCAGCAAAAAAAACCTGTTTCTTGTTTAGGCCCTAGTTCATATAACTCACACTAAGTCTTCTAGCTTCTTTACTTCCTCTGTTGAGAAAATCATTCCACCTGTTAGATCAGATCTAAAAATTAGATCAGTTTTATTCTCAGATGATTTTAAATTTTATCACGCTCCTTGCAAGAACTGATTTGGAAATGTTCATAGTTAACGCTACTTCTGTGATGCTTTTCTTTTCTTCCACAACCATCTGCACAGCCTGTAACATGTGTTCATTGGTCAGCATTCTTCCGCCTTGCTCAACTTTCTTCCATTTTTGTGGCATTTTCTGCAAAATAAAAATAATGTACTTTTACATACCTTCCTGAATAGTGCATTGCCATGGAAAAATAAAAGTTCGATAATTATTTCAAAACAGTAATATTTTATTTAAAAAAAACTAAGGAAATTGATATTATAGAAATAAATATAAATGTTTAATACTAATAGTTGACATCGATAAATAACGCATGAGTAAGAAAAGAAAATTTGTACTGCTTTAATTTTTCAATGAGTATTTGTTTAAATAAATCATGAAAGTAGTTAAAATTCCAATTTAACTTGCAAGTTTTATTTCTTACACTATTCAACTCCAAAACAAGATAGTCTTATGAAATACCCAAAAATTGTAAGTAATTAAACGTAATTATTTGGATGGAGATATCATTTGTCGAGACGGGGCATGTCCCATCCCTCCCTTAGAGCAACATTTTAAAAAAAAAGGTTTTTACAGCAAGCATGTGGCTTTTAGGCTTAACTGTTCAATAAAATATATATTGTTGAGATTACAAAATATTAAAAACAATTAAGATAGCAACAAAGAATGAAACTGAAAATTTACATTTGAAATCTGAGTAGTTACTTACTTTTGCTGGGATGAAATTCTTCCGACTTTATGTAAAGTTTTGAGAAAATTTTCGATTTTTAACTGTAAAAAAAAAAACCAGACTTCGCCTTTTTTTTTTTTTCTTTCTGGCAACTTCAAAAATGCGACAAATGAAACATGTCTCGACAGCATTATACTCTCATAAAGTTGATAAGCTGAGAAGTCCTGACAATCTCTTCGATTCTTTGATAAAGTTCACATTTTTTCTGCGTTCCTTTGACGAAATTTGTGATGTTTTTTTTGCGAATTTTTGACGAAATTCTCGCTTTTTTTGCAGCCGTTTCACGATTTGCGTTTTTCAGTGGCCCTTTTACGAAATTCGCGATTTTTTTTTAGCTGTCTTTTGTTGAAATTCGCTTTTTTCAGCATTCATTTGACAAAATTCATGTTTTTTTCGCGATCTTTTGACAAAATTTACGTTTTTCCTTTGATCTTTTGACAAAATTTACGTTTTTCCTTTGATCTTTTAACGAAGTTCGTGTTTTTTTCTGTGATCTTTTGGCAATTTTTGCATTTTTTTCCACGATCTTTTGGCATAATTCGTATTTTTTTCTGGCAATCCTTTGACAAAATTCGCATTTTTTATTCTGCGGTCCTTTGATGAAATTAACATTATTCTGAATCCTTTTACGAAATTCGTGTTTTTTTCGCAATTCCCCGGTAGCAGAAAGCTCGAGACGGGAGACGGAAGTCACAGATTTTCTTTTCTCCTTTGCACATTCTTTTTCATCGAACCTTTATTTTGCTTCGTATTATGTTTAGCTCTTTATTACTTAATACAAAAAGTTATGATTATTATTAATAAAAATTTATAAAATGCCTAAAAGCACTACAGGTATGTGATTGTTTGATTAATTAACGCTTCAGTTATAAAAATATTTTACCTGCAGATTATTTTTTGCCCCTGAAGTATCTGTCGCAGACACTTGGGAAAATTTCTGCTACTGGGCACAATTCTTTAAAGAAATTTCACGTTTCTACCGCTATACATTGACGAAATGGGCTATTCTTTCTGTGAACGATTGACGAAATTGGTTTTTTCCGTGACCATTTGTTGAAATTCGCAATATTTTTTTATGTCCAAATTTTTGGACTGATCTATTTTTTAAAAATTTGGGAAACAAATGTCTTAATCTTTTGAAAAATTCGGAATAGAATTTTTTACTAACTCTGAAGCCATTATCATATTGACAGCAGTCAATTTATAATGTGTAGTTTCTCCTCCATAGTCCCAACAACATTTTTTCAATTATCACCCATTTGGATATTCTTCAATAAATAAATACAAAGCACACCAAACGTAAACAAGAAAAATGGCAAATAATATCCGCACTTGTTAACAGACAAAGCAGAACTGATGAAACAGGTTATCAAGCCTTCACCCCCTTCCTTGTTATCTGTCCTTGCTCTACTATGGCCTTCTACAGTCCCTTCTTGTTGAATGTCAGCACTTTTCCATGGACGTGAATCGGCCTGTCTTGGTCGCTTGCACCATTCCTAATTTTTTTTTATTAGGCCTGTTAATACGGTGGGCCAGATAGTCGTGAGTTTACTGTAACAACGTCACTAGCTCACCACGTTCAGCTGAAGAATCCTGTCCCACTTCCTTTTTTCTTTTAGAAACTTTAATATTTTTGAGGTTTGTGTGCAGTAGTTATTCCAGTTTCACCACATTTATAAACACGGTCTGGAGAGAAACTGTACCACTCACAAACACTTTTTAAATTTTTCAAAAATGTATCCACATTCACTTTGTTGAAGTGGGTGGATCTCCCTACACTTGTGGCTTCAGGTGTTCTTAGTGAAAGAGCTGGCTGGCGATCTATGAAACCATAGTACCAGTCATTTCCAGCACAATTTCTTTTGATCCATGCAGCAAGCAATTTTCCTTTTAAGGCATTTCCAAATTCACATGCCAGCAAAAAAACCTGTTTCTTGTTTAGACCCTAGTTCATAGAACTCGCAGTAAGTCGTCTAGCTTATTTTCTTCATCTGTTGAGAAAATCATTCTGTATGTTGGATCAGATCTAAAAATTAGATCAGCTTTCTTCAGCTACTCTCATAAAGTTGATAAGCTGAGAACATGGACGACTCTGACACCAGGAGTTTTAACAGATACGACTCCGAACCTTTCGCTCAAAAATTGGCCCACGACTCCAATTCTGCAGCCCTGGCTGAGAAGTCCTGACAATGTCTTAGATTCTTTGACAAAATTTCTGAGGTTTTTTTTTTCTTTGTGAATTTTTGACGAAATTTGCACTTTTTTTGCAACCGTTTGACGATTCGCGTTTTTTAGCGGCCCTTTCATGAAATTCGTCTTTTTTTAGCGGTCTTTTGTCGAAATTTGCTTTTTACTGCATTCATTTGACGAAATTCACGTTTTTTCTGCTATCTTTTGACAAAATTTGTGCGTTTCTTTGAACTTTTGACGACATTCCTGATTTCGATATTGTCCTTTTTAATAAATTCACAAACTCATATCTGGTTGCAACTAAAAAGATTTATCGCAACAAATGGAATGCAATGATTACTCCATCGGGTGGAAGTGTCTTAAATTAAAAATAAAGCTTATTTTAAGCATTATTGCCGATGTCTCATCCCTTCCTAATCTCCCCTACTGATGTAAAGTATGTGAAATATGTTCCAAAGGATTTTCTTGGAATACTTCTCTAAGAAGTCATCTCTTGACACATACAAGTGAAAAACCCTTTATTTGTGAAATATGTTCCAAAGGATTTTCTCAGAATATTGATCTAAGAAAACATCTCTTGACACATACAGATGAGAAAACCCTTATTTTTGAAATATGTTCCAAAGGATTTTCTCGGAATACTTCTCTATGAAGCCATCTCTTGACACATACAAATAAAAACCCTTTATTTTTGAAATATGTTCCAAAGGATTTTCTCAGAATACTTCTCTATGAAGCCATTTCTTGACACATACAAGTGAAAAACCCTTTATTTGTGAAATATGTTCCAAAGGATTTTCTCAGAATACTTCTCTATGAAGCCATCTCTTGACACATACAAGTGAAAAACCCTTTATTTGTGAAATATGTTCCAAAGGATTTTCTTAGAATACTTCTCTATGAAGCCATCTCTTGACGCATACAAGTGAAAAGCCCTTATTTTTGAAATATGTTCCAAAGGATTTTCTCAGAATACTTCTCTATGAAGCCATCTCTTGACAAATACAAGTGAAAAACCCTTTATTTTTGAAATATGTTCCAAAGGATTTTCTCAGAATACTTCTCTATGAAGCCATCTCTTGACACATACAAATAAAAAACCTTTTGTTTGTGAAATATGTTCAAAAAGATTTAATCACAAAAGTACTCTAAGAAGCCATCTCTTGACCCATACAGGTGAAAAGCCTTTTGTTTGTGAAATATGTTCCAAAGTATTTTCTCAGGATGTTCATCTAAGAACCCATTGTTTGACCCATTTTAGAGAAAAGAAAACCTTGTCTTTGTAAAATATGTTCCAAAGGATTTTTTGATAACAAAATTGAGTATGAACCCTGTATATGTCATTGCATTTACTATTATCACATCTCTTGTGTTGTACCATTTAATAATAAAATAAAAATTTGCCTTTTTTTCCTCTAAATCCTCAAAAATTCTTTCACAGCATATTGTGTTTTTGATAATGAGCAAATAACTCCTGACCAATTCATTAGGTTACAGTAAAGAATCTTTGGTAGTTAGCTTTCATTTTTTTATTCCACTTTGACCCTTTAAGACCTGGTAAGTTTTGGTAGAAATTAGAAGTCTTGGTGATTAAGCCTAATTAACAGGATCCTATAAAAAATGTATGCTAATCACTTATAATTAAACAAAGTTAAGAACCCATTGTTTGACTCATTTTAGAAAAAAAGAAAACCTTATCTTTGTAAAATATGTTCCAAAGGATTTTCTGATAACTTATCTAAGAACACATTATTTGTCTCAACACTAAATAGACAGTTCCTGAAATTTGTATTTCCAAAATTGAGTATGAACCCTGTATATGTCATTGCATTTACTATTATCACATCTCTTGTATTTTAGCATTTAATAATAAAATAAAAGTGTTCACATTTTTTCCTAAATCCTTAAGAATTCTTTCACAGCATATTGTGTTTTTGATAATAAGCAAATAACTCCTGACCAGTTCATTAGGTTACAGTAAAGAATCTTTGGTAGTTAGCTTTCATTTTTTTATTCCACTTTGACCCTTTAAGACCTGGTAAGTTTTGGTAGAAATTAGAAGTCTTGGTGATTAAGCCTAATTAACAGGATCCTATAAAAAATGTATGCTAATCACTTATAATTAAACAAAGCTAAGAACCCATTGTTTGACTCATTTTAGAAAAAAAGAAAACCTTATCTTTGTAAAATATGTTCCAAAGGATTTTCTGATAACTTATCTAAGACCACATTATTTGTCTCAATACTAAATAGACAGTTCCTGAAATTTGTATTTCCAAAATTGAGTATGAACCCTGTATATGTCATTGCATTTACTATTATCACATCTCTTGTATTTTAGCATTTAATAATAAAATAAAAGTGTTCACATTTTTTCCTAAATCCTTAAGAATTCTTTCACAGCATATTGTGTTTTTGATAATAAGCAAATAACTCCTGACGAATTCATTAGGTTACAGTAAAGAATCTTTGGTAGTTAGTTCTAATTTGTTAATGTCACTTTACCCCTTGAAGACCTGGTAAGTTTTGGTAGAAATTAAAAGTCTTGGTTATTATCCCTAATTAATAGGATCGTATAAAAATATGTATGCTGATCATTAATAATTAAACAAAGTTAAAAATTATATAATATCTTTATTTCGATTAACGTTGGTTTCATCGCACAAATTAAATATCTCCCTTGTTGCAAAACCTTCCTTGAAATTAAAAAATATAGTGAGCATGAAAATAGATCCAATTGAATCAAACCAGTTATCAGGAGTATGAAATAATACCTTTCACCAAAGATGGAGCAAAGCAGTTTTATATAGGTATGAGAAGCAGAAAACTTAAAACTAGAATAAAAGAACATATAACAGGAGAACCACAGCTTTGCCAGATTGTGCAGCAAAGAACCTTTAAAGATCGATTTTAAAAGTGGCAGAATAATTTATCCATCAAGATTTTATCTACCATCCCTTATCCGGGAATTAATAGAGATATATTTACACAATGAGAATATTTGCAATGGTTTAGTGTCCCTTGAATTACCTAAAATTTGGAAAGAGATATGCTTTGCTGTTTTAGTAACAATAGTGAAAATTAATCCATGTTCACAAATATCCAGTTTCGTTTTATTTTGTGTTTGCACGGATTTTCACTATGCTTGAAGTCGCGTGACATTATTTACCAAGTTTTTGTTTGCAAAAATATTTATATCATGAATGATTTTGAAAATGTCGCCGTTTGTGTGATGAAACGAGGGTTAACCTAAATAAAGATATTATATATCTTTTATTGCATTTTTAGTTTTTTTTAATAGGATCCTATTTGACTGAAAAATAATTTAAAAAAAATTCTGATGCCAGCTTATGTCAAGGGAATATCCACACAATTGTGTGGTGCAGGCTCGACTTTAAACCACAGAGAAAGAGGAAAATGTATTTTCTTTTCCCTTATACCCTGTTCACACTGCGTTATCGGAACTATCTTAACCTTAGAACTCTCTGAGGGAGTTCCACAAACTCTCTGAGAGAGTTTCAACTTTCTTCGGGCTAGAGACAGTCACGACCATTCACTCTCGCTGGCTGTAAAGCTTCGCATTAACTGATTGGGTGTTGCGGGCGGTTTTATCTTAAGCGCATGCGCAAACAACACAGTGACGTTCACTGAGTTATCTTAAGTGAGTTTTTCCATGTGAACAGGCTTCCAATTCCGGGAGGGTACCACCTCAAAATTAAGAGAGTTCGGCGGCCTAAGATATCTTAAGTATCGTAGTGTGAACATAGTATTAGGACCACCTACACAATTGTGTAGGTCAGGTCTTAAAGGAATAAAGTATATTTCCCAAAAATTAAATATTGTTCTGATCTAAAAGGTTAAATTGTACCTTAATATCTTAAGCAATAGAAAAGTCTTTATTGAAGTAACACTTTTGAAAAAATATGAGAAATGTGCTAAAAATATATTTGTGTGCAAAAATAATCTTACTCATTCGTTTAATTTTCTCATTAAGAAATTTTCCCAGTATTTAAATGAAGCTTATACCATCTGAAAAGAAATTACAGGGTATTCTACCAAGACCCCCACAAACTCTGCACAGCCTGATGGCTCACTTGGAGTAAATGAGAAATACCCGAAGAACTATACTTACGTGATCTCTTGGTTTTTGAAAAAATGTATGATATCATCTCAATCACAAAAAAAACTTTAAACATGAACATTGGTATTTGCATAAATTTACCAGGGAAAATGTTTGAAATGTCCACCGTGCTGATTGAGGCATTCATGTGCACGGAGTCAATGGCTGATTGCAGCAGCGTAGTGCCTACAAAAGAATAGCTACTAGATGCAGCCTTTTAAATATTATTTAAACGAGAACTTGACAAATTCAAGGCACGTGCATACATGCCTCTATATGCACAGTGTACATTATGTATCTTCATCTGCAAACTTATACAAATACCAATGTTCCCAACAAGTTTGTTTCCTTGTGTCAGATATGACATACGCTTCTTTCACTTTAAACCCGAATTTTTAATTACATGAATTTTTATTCACATAGCTAACAAGTTGTAAAGACAACAAAGTGAAAAAGCATCCAGGCCAGTGTTCGAACCTGGGTGTTTGGTTCAGCCCCCCCCCCCCCCCCCTCCCGATGCTCTGCCATCTAAATGACACACCCAAGCCGCCACCTTTTACTCTATATGTTTCGTTAGGCTGCAACTGCAAGCCACTGTGGTACTAGCTGTGGTTTATGATGTATCCCATCTTGTGCAGTGGTTCACGTGATGTCTGGTCACAATACACTCGAAGCTGCCAATGGTCGTCTGATGGCTTCACAGTCCTGAGTCTTACGTGTGTTGTGTCCCACTTTTCAATGTCTTTCATCGAATGAATTTCACTGTCCAGTAACATCCTTTCAGTTTTTTTGTCTGGTCCAATCAAATGTCTGTATATTGATTTCCAACGGACGTGCGGAATGCCACTCTGCAAATTCCGCAGCATTCACATCTGTACCACTTGAAATTTTTGACCAGAGTTAAAGAAATTTAATAGTTATCACACTGAAATGTTAAAACTTATCATTTACAATTGTTAGTGCTACACAAATATGTAAGTGACACCTGTAAAGCAAGTAGTATGTGGACATTCTCCCCGACCCAGTAAATTTGGGTCCACAAGCAATTCTAACTCTTCAAAGCACTGCCGTAGAATCCCTCTCATTTGAGTTTTGATATCTTGACATTCTTTATAATCAGATTCGGCCCAAACACTGGGCAAACTGCTCAGCTGCACTGTTAGAGTTCTCTGGGGCCCCATATTTTCCCAAACAATTCAAAATCATTTGCCTCTTTGCAAAACAATAATAGTAACTTTACTTCTCTCATTTTGATCATTTAAATTCTCCTTTGAAGTTTTTTTTCTGGAAAAAGTTAGTATAAACTAGAGTTAAAAGTTGCCTTGAACATACCGCCACCTCAGAGCAACACTACGGCATCTAGTGATAATGAAAAATGAGATGTCTGATATTCTGCTAGTAATAACTGTGTTTGCATCAAGGTTGGGAAGTTTCTTCCAAAGTGTAAAAAACCATCCTGAAGAAATAGGTTTCTTCCAAGCGGAAAAAACGGTTATTATTATTTTTTTTTTTACCAAATTTAGAATATAAGTTGCAACTTTGTAAGGTACAATAAATGCATTTTTCTTAAAGATAACCTCAAGAAAATTTAATTAAAACTACAAAATTTAATTAGATGCTAAATTATTAATTACATCAGTTTTTTACCAAGATCGCACACCTGACTAAAGTTTTTCAGTTGTTGGATACCCGAAGAAAAGAAATTTTATACAAAATCCATTAAAAGTTATCCATTTCAATTTAATTGGCATATTTTTATTACTATCAGTTAAATTTATTTAATTAGTAGTCATTATATAAATCTATTGCAGATTGAAATGTATTTTACAGATTATTTGAATAAAAGACAGTGATTACATGCATTTTGTTAAGGAAACTAATAATAACTAATTAATTAATAATTAACGAAAATAATGCAGCATAATATTATTTAAAGAATGAGGCATTTTTATAGGAAAAATAAAGAATTCATAGTTTTTTTTTTTTTTTTTTTTTTTACAGAAATGTTACAAACAATGAAAAACATCCCCTACCCTTAAAGTTTTAAAAACAATCACCTGTAAATACCTGAGGTTGGTTTTTAAAAAATAACTTTTTTTTCAAAAAATAATATTTTAAATATTGAAATTTCCATTGTAGATTTCACATAGGTAATTATTTATGTTTTGAATTTAGTTCTTTTATATACTTAACACTAAAACTACCGCAAGAGATCAAATGACCCTTTTTGAATTTTTTTTTTTTTTTAATAAACTAAAACATTACGAAATTTCTTTACATTTCACGAATTTTATTAAAATATTTGAGCATATTATTCCTTAAAATGCCTTATCTCCGAACTACTTTTTTTGCCTAAAAAAATATTTTAGGCTGAACTGCCACAAGGGGTCCTTTGACCCCTTGTGGCCAAAAGGGAGAAAAACATCTTTGTCACGTGATCAAAATCACTTAAAACTCAACAGGTAATTTATTGATCAAAATGTGGAAACCACAGTTTGATTCTCAACAGGTAATTTATTGATCAAAAAGTGGAAAACACGGTTTGATTTCAAATCTCTTCTATAGTCACGCCTTCGTTATTTTATATATTTCCGTTAAAAAATGAATTGTAAATGTGTTAAAACGTTTTGCGCTTGTTGAGCAGAGTAGTTGAGAACAGCCTTAAATTGCAGAAATGATGATTACTTATTTGGAAATGTAATTATTTGTAATAGTTTTCAGTAGATGGCAGCACTAAAATAAGTATTTTTTAACGTCATATTATAGTATTTTTTTTTCCTTAGCTTTATATTTCATTTATTTTACACTGTGTTTGTAAAATGGATTGAAAGTGTCTATATGTTCTCAAAACTAAGGAAGTAACTCATTTAAAATGGAAATAATTAATAAATAATTGTAAAAATGAATCTTAAACAGTGTAATAAGTTTTTACAATCATTGGAGAAAAGGTTCTGAAAACCAGCAGCAGATGGCAGCACCAAAATGAGTATTTCCAATCGTCTAAATTTCAGTAGAAATAGTCTCTGTTTTTTTTTGTTTTTTTTTCGTCATGAGATTATTTTATTTCTTATTTTTAATTCTGTGTCTGTGAAAGAAGGGAGAATAGAAACCATATATAAGAAAATGCTTTTGTAAATTAAAAATTAACATGTTTGTACTTTAGCTTTTTATGCTTTAAAAATGTTCATTCATGAATAAAGCACAAAGTCTCGTCTATTTAAAATTACGGTGCTTTGCACGTGGTGATATAGGTTGGGTTGGGTTGATTTTCGACGGCCGATTATCTACTCGAGGGATATAGGCCCTAGGGGGAGTGCCCTCCGTGGGGGTCTTTCTAAGGGAACCTAACCCGTATTTACGCATGGAAAATCCAAGGTTTCGAAGAAAACCACGAAAACTCCGAAACGGTTAGGCCGACGGGCCGTGGTGATATAAGAAAATAATTCGTTTAAACTGGCAGTAATGAATAAATAATGGATGAAACAAGAAAGAAAAAATGAAGCCTAGATTATGAAACACTTTCCAACACATTCAGAATAATGAAACAAAATAATAAGTTGAAGTCTCATTCAACCCTGTTGCAAACGCATAACACATCTGAAAACCCGATTTCAACTGTCTACAATCGGAAAGTGATTCGAATGGTTTGGACAGCCCTGTATAGGATATAGAGATTTGTATCTATTCACGACAGGTATGCCAAAATGGAGTTCTGTTAAGAGGCTACTTCAGTCAAGTGAAAAGACCCCTTCGCTCATGCTAATCCTATGGAAGACATTTATTACGATATCTCGTTTGCATTTCAATATTTTTTAAATGATTCTTTGTGCATCGGATAGCTGAGATTGATCTGTACAAAAGCCGTTTTTTACTTTTTCGATTTCGATTGCAGATATTTTTTATGAGGATGCTTTCAGTTTCGAAACCGATTCCGAAAAGGAAAGATCTCTTTAAAAATATCTGTAAACAATATCGAAAAAGTAAAAAAAAAAAAAAAAAAAAAAAAAAAAAAAAAAAAACGGCCTTTGTACAGCTATCCAATAAAAAAAAAGAATTCACTTAAAAATATTAAAATGCAACCGAGATATCGTGATAAATGTCTTCCATAGGATTAGCATGAGCGAACGGGTCTTTTCACTTGACTGAATTAGCCTCTTAAGAACCTCAGTTGAAAATTCCCCTTCCGCTATTTCCGCTCCTAAGGAGAATGGTACGTGAATTCTTTTGTGCAGCTCTGTATATGAGTTTATAGAATTTATAGACAATGAGTCACATGCAAAAATTGAACGCCTACCAAAATGGAAAACTCGCTTTCAACTATTATTGCTGGGAGACAGCACTGTAGCTGATTTCTTTTCTGTATCCCTGTAAATGAATGACACATGCTATTCTATCGCCATCGCATCTCGTAGTGAAATGCACTCACTTATATCAGTTTCAGTGCATTTGAGAACTCATTTGAATTAACCGCGTTAAAAAAAAAAAAAAATAATAATAATCCCCTCTAAATTTCGGGCTAAAGGGGAAAATTCACCCCCTGAGGGACACGAGTTTTCATTGCATTCTATTTCACACGGCTAAGAAGGAACTAACAGAATTTTTTCACACATATCTTTTTAAAATGAGCAAAATACTCCCGAATTCTCCTTAAGAATGTTGGAATACCAAAATCTTTAGAAAATATTTTTGATAACTATTAGTTTCTGTGCTTATTTATTGAAATAAAGTCTGACAAGAGTTATTTTAGCTTTTGAGCAATTTTTGATAAAAAAAATCAAAGTCTGACCTGTGATGACACATAAATTTTCTGAACTATCAAATTCCTGGGGGGGGGGGGGTCACGCCCCCCCCCCCAGTCCCCCTCAAATGGGGTCCATGACGCCCAGGAGCGTATTTAAGCAGAATTCATTTGGGGGGCGTATAGGACGATTTTGCCGACTAACTTAAATATATATATATATAATATATATATATATATATATATATATCTTTAAAAGTACGTTTCTGTGTCTCTATATATGCATCTACCCGGAATCCTAAAATGGACTGACTGATTTTAAAATTCAATAACTTGCAAATGGAGACAGCTATAAAATTAAATTCTTGCAGGAGTGTTATGTAAGATGTCAGGATTTTTTTACTGCGATTCTCGATTTTAGTTTAAAGTAGTGGCGGTAGATGGCGCTAAATCGGGGCCCGATATTTGGCCTCTCTCTTTTCTCAATACTGATGCGAAAGAAGGAGATGAAATATATGCAGTGGGCCCCTAAGAACAAAATTCCATTGGCGACAGAGAACTATTCCATATATTTAATCTCCTCCTTTCGCATCAATACTGAGAGAGAAGCGAAAAAAAAAAACCAGGCCCCGATTTAGCACCTATTGCTAGCAGTGTCATGTATCGCTGCTATTTTAAACTAAAATCGAGAATAGCTGTAAAAAAATTACTGACATCTTATGTAACCCCCCTGCAAGAATGTTTTTTTAAAGCTGCCACCATTTGCACGTTATTGAATTTTAAAATCAGTCAGTCCATTTTAGGACACCCGGTATGTTCTATATAAAATTCAACATTATTAACTCACCGAGATCAAATGTTTCACTTTAGAACGTCGAATACTTTACACTTTAGAATATTGAGGAGAATATGAGGTAGATTTAAAAATGGATACACCATCCCTTCACTAACGTTACATTGTTGTAAATGCTCCAGTAAAGTATTTTGATATTTTTTGCTGAATGTGCAGATGGAAATCTGCAATTCGGATTAATTAAACAAGTTCAAGTTTTTCGTAAGATGCTACTTGGAACTTATACAGAATTAGCTTATTTATATTTACATTAAAAAGGATTAAAATCAAAACTTATTTTAATTACATCTTTGTTCATTCTTTACATTTTAACCCACCAATTTTTAGGCGAGCCCATCTATTCACGACAGCGCCCAAATCTAGGTATTTCAAAATGTCCTTCTCAAATGTAAGCATCATGAGTGTATTCAAACGGGGATCGGTCATTGTTGTTCTTGGATATTTTTTTCCCAATTTTTAATTTACAATGTGCTTTCATTCGAGGCAACTGTGACTGGGGAAGTTAGAGCCAGACGAGACGACTGACATGGTTCGCAAGTGGCAGAATGTATATCAAAGATTCTGTTTTCATGTAAATATCGTCCATTCTTTCAGCCTCTGCGCAGAAGTCTGACAAAACTTTCAGCTCTGCGTGTAATGCTTCTATATCAGGAATTGCCAATGTTTCACAAAAGACATTTATCGCTTTCTCAACCAGATTTAGTGTTTATTTCTTTTTTGTAATAAGAGGATACATTAATTTATCCCTTGGTGAAATTATGGGTGCAAGAATTAAGACTTTCAGCTATCACCACTGTAAGAGTATCCAATACCTTCTGAAACTCCATGCGTTAGAACATTAGAAGTTCGGGAGCAAAGAGATTGTTTCAATGGACCTTATGCACGCGACCTGAGGTCGAGGCTAAAATTCGTCTGCTGGCGGTATTTACTGGCGGTGTTTAGCATAGCAGTCTATGGAGCGTGAGTTATTAATGCTTGTTTGTTAAAAATACCGCAAAAAAATTCTTTGATGCAGCAGCATATGCTTAATATACTGTAATATAAATTCAAAATGTTATTCTGTAAACGAGAAAATTCCCTAAGTTTGCAAATTTTCAGTTAAAATGTATGCACTCAACCTGGGTCAAGGCTAAAGTCGTCTGCTAGCGGTGTTTGCGCCTGCGTATACTGGTATTCTGCCGGTGCAGTAACTAGAATAACAGATCATCATACCGCCAGCTCTGGCGTCTGACGTCACCTGAATAGAGTCCATTGCCGTCTAACTTCTTTTGTGCCAAACTTCGTCGATACTGCATAGCAAATTCATATAACGGATCAACACCTTACATGTTTTAAAAGAGAACTGCACTCTATATTTCCCTATTCATATCTTCATTGTCATTGTTGATCGTTTCCAATGATTTGATACAAGTCTTCAGTATTTTTGTAGTGTCTATTTTAAGAGTCTTCGATATATTTTTTCAGTAACTAACTTGCACTTGTACTGAACGTTCTTTCGAAACATCATAGTGAAGCAATGAAATCGAACGATAACATTTTCTTTCTTAAACCTCGTGGCTTTGTTTTGATAACAGCAGTAGAGGAATCAATTTTTTAAAAATTTGTAGGATACATTCAAATGAGATCCAAACTGCTTTCAATGATTCCGCTCGAGCAGACCATCTCGCCTTAGAAAGATTCACAGCAGAAGAGTATTTTCCATTTCTTTGAGCATGTCTACTAATGGCTTTTTTCGTTTAGTACTTGCTGTGAAAAACACAAACATCTTCCAGCACGTCGAACACATCACCTATAACATTCCTGGCATTGACGTATCATTATTGGACAAATGTTTTTGCCCCTACAGGGGGAGGCAATTTTGAAATATTTATTTTTATAGAATATTGTATTTCACTGAAAATACGCCACACTACCAATTGTTATTAGGTTATGTCTATCACAGGAAGTGTGCTAAAACTTTATTGCAACATTTGAGTCAAACGGTCTGACAAGGAAAATTAAATAAATGTTTGCAAAAAAAAAAAAAAAAAATATATATATATATGTATATATATACCAATGAAAATTTATATTTCCGATCCTGCATTTCAAAATCACACAATTATTCTGTAATTGGCATTAACATATATCTACACAATCAAGGAAAAAATTATTTTAAGGATGAAATTGGTTTAGGAGAATATATTGCATGATTGGAAAAGTTCGTGCCCGATTTCCGATGCATCTGGTTTTAAAGTGTACCTAAGTTATTTTAAATGGCGAACTGCAGTCGAATTGTCAACATTTAGTCTCTCAGTAATTCCTTTAGTTCAGTAATCCGCGGTTTATTATTTTCTAAATTACGGATTAAGCCACTATCAATACTAGAAGGTCGCCCAGAGTGATTTTTGTCATTGGATTGAAATCACCATTTCAAATCGGCAAAATCTCGTTTAACTGACCTAAGAGTGGGAGCACGATCCAAATAAAAGTCTAGAGTATCATTTTAGCACGTCCAAGACTCACTCCTTTCTTAAACTCATGTAGGGGAGCTAGGGGATGTATGGGACAAGGGATGGATATAACAGATATGCGAAACGAAAGTGTTGAGTCTGTGACATTTACAAGGAATGTAGGGCACAATTCAACCCACGATTTCTGAAAACGTCTCCTAAGTGTCGCCGAATTCTCCAGACATGCTGCTTGTAAAATCGTATGACTGGAAAACTACCTGTTCTATTTAGAGCTCATTCTTTGTAAGGATGTGCGATATCTAGCATGGAAGATCGACATTGGTTTTGACGACTTCTTTTAAAACTTCCAAAAGCCGATAGGAGTTTTTCCATCTCTGTCGCGACATATTTCAACTCAACAGCTGATCGATCATGGTGCGAAGCATCTGGTGTCGTATCTGCCATAATTCCATAAAATCATACTTCTTGAATATCCCTGACTATCAATACATTCAATTCCCATACATTCAATAATTGTTGTTAAATTTCTTAGATTTTAGTTCAATTTGAAAAAAAAAAAATGACCTAGTAAAGATATTTATAAAGTTTCGAATCATTACCTTTAATACATTTGGAGTTATCATGCGCGCAAGTAAAATGATATCGGTTTTGAGAAAAATCGATTTAAACATAAATGTTTCGCTTGAAACAGACGAAGGCTAATTTGCATGTTTTCTATAACGGGCGCAAATTTACAAACATTTTAATGCGGTTTGTGGCAAATTGTTCAGTAAAACATTAGATGTCAAATGAATTAAAAAACAAAAAATCGATTTCTTGAAGATATTAAAGGATGGGTGTCTCCTTAAACTTCTCCCATGTAAATTTTTCATACATTTAACTTTCTGGCAAGGCTGGTTTTAGAAGAAGGCTGAAACATTTTGTTATGAGAAACATTTGTTTTTGCGTACTTTCGAAAGTTAACTAAAATAAGTAAAATGAAAATAAAATTATGGCTGCCTTTGAAGTACTTTTGGAACTACTTGCGAATACGCCCGGAGTCCGCCATCTTGTTTGTTTTTTTGGCGTGAAAAACCCGTTTTCGTGCCAAGCAATTGTCGCCCAATAGTAATTTATAGCGACTTTAGGCTTAAAAAACTTTGAAAAATTCAGAGATTAAACAATTTAAGAAAAGCAAAAATAAATTTTTAACAGAAATCAGTAATTTTCATAAATATTTCTTTTTTTTCTTGCTTTTCTTTAAGTGTTTAATCTCTGAATTTTCAGTTTTTCAAGCCTAAAATCGCTATAAATGACCCTTTTAAAGCAGTAGATTAAACAAAATATTCAATTTTAAATAAAAAAGAATGCAAATTGAACAGAAAACAGCACTCGATTCGATTCGTTATTTATAATACTAAAAATAGGGGACCATCTCCGGGCGATTACTCAAAATCTGCGATTAGCCAAAACGCAAAATTTTAACATTTATCCAAAAACAGGTTAATATGTATTAATAATAGCAATATTGAAACATTATACACAAAATAATTTTTTTTCTTGATTAACAAAATATGCGACTAAATGATATGCAAATGTAAATTTTTCTTGATTAAACATGCGAAAATATTTTATTATAAATTTCTAAATTAAATTAAAAGCACAATAAACCACACAATATTTAAAGATTATACACAAAATAAACTCAATTTTATTTTTCTACAACAAATAGAAAGCACAAAATAATCATTGTTTTTTTTCTATTGTAAAATCTTCCCACTTTACTCCCCTAATAATTTCCAAAAACTAATTGAAAACATGAATTTCTTTATGAAAATACAAATAATAATAAAAAAAAACAAAAAGAAAAACAGTATTCAAAAATACAACCTGACCACGTGTAGCTAAAGATAACAGAAAACCCAAATGCATAGGGCTCCTATAATACAGGCTGAATCGTCAAACATTTTGTTTCCCACTTTGACCAATGAGCGATTGTTGCCCACACGGCGTGGCCAATCGTTCTTCTCCTACCGGCAATTAAATGGCGGCGTGAGTCAGCCCGTATTATAGGAGCCTTACAAATGCACGTCCGCACTGTCCAGCTTCTAACAGCCAAGGTTCTTCTACATAAGGTTGTTCCATTTGAAGGATAGCCAATCAGAGTAGAGCAGGACTGAAACGTCACGTGGCGGACAAGATCGGAGAGAGACCGGCCGTGACAATGTAAATAGATGAGTAAAAGAACGGAATATGAAGTAAATAATTTTTTTAAAAACAGATCTTTGAAAGTAAACTGAACGAAATCACTTTCCTTAAAATAATTTGTTCAAACACTGATTGCAGTTAGTTAAATATAACATACATAATGGTTAAATAATATCGCGATACATTTGTTTCATTCAAATACTTCAGTACATTCGCGAAAAAAATTACATTTTTAATGCGTAAAAGTACAAATGAAAACGTTTAAACTATTGTAAAATAAAATGAATGGATGAATTATATGAATATGATGACACAGCAGTAATAATAAAAAGACTAGAATTATCAAACAGAATAAATTAAACAAAACTCACATCAAAACTTTTAACAATAATCCATTGTCCGATTACTAGATATAAGTTTTCAAAAAATTTCGAATGTCACTATACTTATTCAGGATCAAAATCAATATGATTCAAATATCTGTAACAATATATATACACGCGGCTTGGTTTCTAGAAAAAAAAAAAACTACCGGAGCTCTAATATTCTGCAGTAATAACAACAAAGTTTATAATCCCCCTGGCCCTGACACCCCCCCCCCCCCACACACACACACACACACATACGCACATTTATATTTCATACACTATTTCAAATTTTAAAGCAATTTCGTATTCCTCAAAAAGAAATTTATATTTTTGACATATCTTTAGGAATTAATGTCTAATAAATTCTAATAAATGAACAGAGCAAAAACATTAAAATCAGGAGTGAGAAATTTTCAGAAAATCCTACTCGTCAGGGACTTCTTTGTATTGGTGCGCAGCATTTTTAAACTCTGGTCTGTTCTGATTAATATTTAAATATTCACTAAAAATAAAGAAGTACTGGAGCTGCGCCCCTGTGATATTCGGAGCAAATTAAGCACCGTGCAGAGCTAGACAGTTATAGAGAATATTTCAGAAAGATCAGAGAGAATATTTTAAAAACACGAACAAAAAAGCAGCGAGTAAAAATGGCAGAAACAGTTGCGACTAATTCTGACATTCCTCATCGCCATTCTGAAACCATTGAAAAAAAAAAAAAAAAAAAAAAAAAAAACCCTACACAGGACACACTACGTCACATACGTAAGCGCTTTGGTAGGAAAGAACGCAAAATATTAGAGATGGGAAAGAAAGAAATAAAAATTTAGGCTTTGATTTTTTAGAAACACTATTTCCGCTAAATTCCGGAGTGAGCGCCGGTGAATTCAGGCCGATATTTAAATTTCCACTAAAAACAAAGAAGTAGCGGAGCTGAGAATCAAACAGAATATATTAAATTATTAATGATAATATCCAACGCAAATTAAGCACTGCTTATAGGCTAATACTTCAACCCTACATTAATTTTCATCTTAAATTTCTGCTTCATTTTATTAATCAGAGTAACACGAATATAATATTTAATAAAATAAATATCATCGTTATTCTGTTTGCGAATCGCCGAGTTAGCTAGATACGAAGTGCATGTCGCTGCATCAGCAACCGATGTACAACAAAACTACGAAAAGTCGAGAAAATCGCACAAAAATCGTTATCACAGCGCTTCCTTCCAGGGTTACATATCCATTTTCAACTGGGATCTGGCGTCAATAGTCAAAAATATGCGTATGAAGTTTGGTTCAAATCTATGCCTAACTTTGTATGCTTTCCGGTGAATCAATGATGAAAATGGAACAAAAATCGCTATTACAGCGCTCCCTCCGGGCGGAATATCCCCAAATTTAACCTTGACATGCTGGTCATAGTCAAAAATACATAACTTCATATACTTTCCGATGATATAATGAGACATACATATATACGGAGAGACAGATATTTAGTAAAAACATGTTTTTCGGGATCTCTGACATTTAAAACGTGTAAATCCGTCAAAAACTGGAAGTCGAACAAAAATTCGACTACAATACCTTCTTCTGTTATAGATAAAAGAAAGTAAAAAAGATAATGCTAAAGCAAATATTTTAATAGAGGAATTTTTTTTAAGGTAAAAAAAAAATCCCTATAACAAAAAATTTTTTTTAATTTTTATGCAATTTTTGACGTTTTCTTTTTTAAATTTTTGCGGCGATTTTTCCATATGAGTAAAAGGAATCCGGCTTTATTTTTTTTAGCCCGCTATTGTATTAAATCTTGTCATTTTTTTCAATAAAGTTTATTCGGAGTTTGTACAAAGATTTTCGCATTTTTCTCGAATTTTTTAAGCTATTTTTAGAATTTTCAGATTTGTAAAAGGAACTCGGTTACCAACTTTTAGCGAAATATAATAAATTTTTTCCTCTGCGAGTTTCGAACTTTTTTCCCCCACTTCATGGCGATTTGTCTACATTTGTGAAAGAAATCTGGTTTTAATCTTTTATTCTAATATAGTAAATACTGTCCTCTTTTTTTTTTTTTTTTTTTTTTTTTTTCTTTCATTAAAGTTTATTTTGAATTTCTCGCGATTCTTTTATGCAGTTCTTAGAGATTTTCGCGTTCTGCAGAAATTTTTTGACGCTCGTAAAAGGAATTCGGTTTTGAAATTGTAGCTTAGTATAGTAAATTTTGTCCTTTGCGATTTTAGTGTTTTTCTTTGCGATTTTCCAGAATAATAATCGCCAGTTAACAAAATTCCCTGAATTTGAAGAATTCGGAATTTCGACTTCCGAATTTGAGACTCTGTACTGTATTGTTAAATCTGTGTACGTGTTCTCCGAGAGTTATTAGAACACGTTGATATAGTGCATTCACTAGGTTTTTTTAAAAAAAAGGCTGTTAAAATAATATAAAAATTAAAATCATTCACAGAAAAAAATCCAACGCAGAACAGCATACAGAATACTATTGAAACGAGCGAAGCCAGGCGAATCTGTCCGCCACGTGACGTAATGCGCGAGCAGTTAAGGAATCTTTACAGTTGGCGCATCGCACGAATGGTACCCCCCTGCTAGCAGCAAAGTGACGCTGACGCTACCGAAATATTCGCGGGAATGACGTAGGAAAATATAGGGTTGCCAGAAATTACAATCGTCGGAAATCCAACGGGAGAAAAACATCGCCAGCACGAAATCGCCAAAAACAAGATGGCGGATTCCGGGCGTATTCGCAAGTAGTCCCGTACTTTTGAGTATGCATCCTATTTTTTAAAGTAATTTATCTATGATTTATCCCACAGTAATTAATTTATTCCACGGCGACGTCAGCTGCCTTTCCTCTGCCGCTCCCTCTGTAGGTTTTTAAATTCAAAGATCTTAGCTTCTAAAAATGGCAACATCATTTCAAAATAATCTAGCTTTAATCGATATTTTTAATCGAATCCTATCAATCAATCGAATGATAGTAGATTTCGTTGATTATTGTTTAGCTTGGTTTTGGTATGTTATGGTTTTTACTTTTAGTTTTTGTATTATTGAACCCCAAATAACACGTTAGTGGTTAGTATCAAAAATAATATTCTTATGTTATTACTTATACTGATTCGGATTATATTCTTATACAATATGTAATCTAACAGATTATTAACCGGAACAGATGTCCAGGTATTAAGACAATGTTAACAAGTTGTTATCAAAAGTATTTTTTAACAAAAAATGCCCCCATTGAAGCAGACTGACGAACAAAAAGATGTCATTTTTAAAGTAGTAACATTTGTTTTTTACTGTTATTACAGAGTCTGCAACGAAACGCGTTACCGTTTAAAATGCGTTATAATTATATCTGTAATAGAAAAAAAAGTCTGTTTGTATTGAAGTATTTGTAAAAGTATTCATACACGCATGTATGACTTTCAAGTATGGGACGCTGAAAACCAAATCTTGCAAAATACTCAAAATATTTAGAAGACACATTCATAATGGCATTAGGGGTGGAACTCAGTTTACTTACAATAAACAAAAGATAAAAGAACTGTTTTAAATCTTTCTTGAATAATCTCCCTGGGAAAAATCAACTCTGTGTACATAAAAATGCACCACTATTTCTGAATGTGGATTACATCTCTAGGTAACTGTTTCATCTGCAGATCAAGGGTTCACCTAGTCTCATTTTTATACTGAATTTGTTTTATTTAATTACTTTGTTAATGATAAACAGCATTTATCGAATATTTATTACATTAAACACAAAATGATTCATCATTAATCAACAGCAAATTCAGTTTATTTAATAATAAACATTCAACTTCCACTTTCATTCCTTTCATATTAGTTCCTATTTACAGGTTTCATGTGGTTCTGAAAATACTCAATGCTCACTCATTGTAATGAAAAAAGATTGTTTATATTTTTTGTGAAAATTGCGTTACTTACTTCTGTCATATCCAGTCCAAGTCATAGTCACTGTGCCAATAGTGGAAACAAAAATAGGCACAGTGTCATATACACCCCATATTGACGCGATTTTTTTCCGATGCCAATTTGTCGAAAACATCAACAGCATAAACAACAACATCCGGGTTGCCATATCAAGCAAAATAACAACACTTTGGTACAGTTAAGTAACACAAGTACATGGTTAAGTTATCGTTGCGTATATGACATTATTGGCGTCAGAAAAAAATCGTGCCAATATGGGTTGTATATGACATCTGCGCCCAAAAATATTAGTTACCGTAACCCTTATTATTAATTTATTTTAAATTATTTTTTTGCTTTTTTTCAATTTAACTGCATAGCTAATATTATACCTATAATATAATTGTGTAATGCATGCAATAGAAATGTATTATATAACCTATAATATATTTATAATTTGTGATATTTCAGAGTTTCACACAGACAGTTTCAGGAGGATGCTGCACTACTCTTATGTTCACAAAGTAGCACCCTTCTAGCCCCTCGTCCAAAAAATGAGCACCCTCCTTGCCCCCACTTGAAAAAAAAGTGTCTTTACTCCTAAAAACTTTCCTTGCATAAGTAATAATTGACCCATTGTTGCCTTTAAAAGAGTTCCCTGACTATTAAATAGTTTTAACAATCAAAAGAATGCTTTTGAAAATTAAATAAAGTGCCCTTTTCCCACAAGCCTGCCTTTTTTAAAACCTGGAGGAATCTCTGATATTTACATCATATTCATTTAGGAGTGTATAACAAACCGCAAGAAATAAAACTACCATTGTTCATATAGTTTTTTACTAAAAACTGTCAGTGGTGTTTTATATATCTGTATTTAATAAATGTATTACACTAAATTACTATTTTTTCGGTTTTCAAGGTTTTAATGAATCAATATTTGACAAAGCTGATTACATAGTTCAGCATTATGAATTTAATGATTATGCGCTTAAAGTTTTCAAAATCCAGGTATTGGAGATTTATCAAAATTCTCATGATAAATTTTCTTTTTAAGGGGGGGAGGGCAGCATCAAAATCCATGATTGCCACGGGTGCAAAAAAGTCTAGTTGTGGCCTCGAAACACCCAAGTTACTGTTATCAATATACAGAAGTCAACATAGACGATTAAATCCGTGGGAAACATTTGAATAATCAGGGCAGAACTACGTTTTTCACGGTTTTAAAGAAAATTGTAAAAATTGTCTTATATTTGAAACGACATATTACGCTTGCTATTGAATGTATAAAAACATTGTAAATATGAAAGTTGTAGAGAATTTTGTCCTCTTTAATTGTGTGATAGACAAATATTATGCTACGGTAACGTGTCTTGAGATATTTAAAAAAATCAAAAATAGTCCCAAAATTTTGTTGTTTTTTGGCCATAGAAAATTTAGCCTTAAGATATTTTGTTAGAAAACTTGGTTTTTCCATGTTGGCATCATTATAAACATGTCAGAAAAAAAAAAAAAAAAATCTTCTACCCGACCTTTTGCAAGGTAACTTCTTTTTTTGGTACATTCCCCCTGGACTATATCTGCAAAATGTTATTAAATGCATGCATGCAAAATGTAAAATTTTTTTTTTAATTTTGCAAGAATTTGTTTAACAGTTCAGTAGTTGTTACTTCAAAAACAGTAGTGAGAATTCCACTCTCAAATCCACAACTTTTGTGTCTAACATCACAAAATCTCAATATACCTGGAAAAGTCAGGAAAATTTGTTGCTGATCTGGAATACACAACCTGTTTTGGAATATACTAGCTATTTGTTTAAAATGTAAAAAGCAAAAAAAGGGTTACTCTAATTAATATTTTTGGCACCATTGTTGGCACAGTGAATAAGACCTGTCCCAAATAATACACATGTACAGCCGTGGTAAAAAAAAAGTAAACACCCCCTACTAACTCCTCAACAAATTATCGTAGATGAAAGTTACTGGTACCGAACGATTGGAAATAAAGTCTACTTTTAAATGACGTATATAAAATTTGCTTAGGGGGCCATCTACATATTAAATCGAATCCAAACTTCATTTTTTTTCAATGGCAATACCCAATTTTAACGAGATATTTCAAATCTTCGGTTCAAACTATGCCTAGACACCCAATTTCAAGTCATTTGAATGATAAGTTTTTGAATTATACATTCAAAATTTAGTACTTCTAATGTTGGATTACATTTTCATATTTTTATTTATAACTTCTGAAATTATGATCCTAATGTTCTAATATTTTGTGTACCGTATTTTCGGGTGTATAGCCCGCAGGTTATACAAGAAAAAAACATTTGGAACAGCCGCTGCGGCTTATACACGGTGCGGATTATACAAAGATTTTTTTTTTTTTTTTAAGAAACGGAAAATCGTGATTTTTCTATAATTTTTAAACCCGAAAAATTTTTAAAAATCGTCGAAATTAGTGATTTTTTTTCGCTATGCTGCGAAATTTAAAGAATTTTCCCGTGATTGTAATGTTTTTTTACCGTTTAAATGCTATTATTGGTTTGTTTATGACGGACTCGGAAACTTCCGATTTTGAAGAATTTTCCGATTCCAGTGATTAAAATAAATATTTTTGAGCAAATTACTGTGTTCCTTTTTATACAGTAGTTTTATATTACTTATAGTAATTATTGTTTAAAATAAAATAACATATTTTCTGGGCGGTAAAATGCCATTAATGGATCCAGTTGTATATTACATCCAATTCTCTCAAAGTTACTGTTGTGATAATTTACCTATTATCTGCTGCTGCAATTCAAAAAATTAAACTGATATAAATGGTATTTAATGTTTGCCTGAAATGTATGCAATTAGCACAATAATTACATTTACTTTTTGACATAAAAAAAAAATATTGTGGAAAAATTTGTGCATTGTGTTGCTTATGATAGCTAATTATCTACGAAATGGGCCCGGAGAGGCGGGGATGCCCTCCTCTAAGGGAACCTAACCCGTATTTACGCACAAAAATTCAAGTTTAGAAGAAAACTCCGAACGATTAGGCCGACGGGCGCGATTGGGTTTGAACCCATGACCTCCCGTCTACCAGCTTTTGAGAGCAGAACCTCTCAGCCACTGGTGGGCTGTAGAAAAACGAAAATATTTCTTGAATTACCTCTGACAATAATTTTGTTATTTTTAAAGGGAAAAAAAAGTGACTTTTTTCCAGATTAAAAATAATGATAATAATAAATAAGTTAAAATCTGGTTTTATTATTATGGAATTATTAAAAAAAAAGATTTTAGTACCGTAATTTACGGTAAAAACGCAGCGGCGTTTACGTGTTTTCAATTGAAATTTCAAGCGATGCGGCGTTTCTAGTGATGCAGCGCTTACGCGCAATAAAAATTTTTATTTCACTCCCAAAAATTCAGATACCAAAGATGAGAAATTTCATATTAATGAGATTTTAAAATAATGTGGGCGAGCCGAAATTTTCAGACCCAGGCGATCGAAATATATTGGCCCTGCCTGGGCTAAACTTGAACCATTTATGCTAAAAATCTGGCCCAGCCAGCCAAGAAAAATCAATTAAATCAAGTCCGGGATCCTATAAATAAAATTATTTAAGACATATTTTTTACATACTCGTGCAAACATTTTGCAGCTTAAACTAGTATGTCCACAGTCTATGAAATATGGAATGGCAATATTTTTGATTACTTAGAGAAATTCATTTAAATGATAACTCATTAGAAAAAATAATGTAGTTTAAAATGAAAGAAAAATATTTAAGAAAAAATAATTTTGAAGTTCTATAAAGATTTTTTTTAAATATATTTCTTTATAATTTAATAAAATGAAATAAATTTCTAAAGATTTCGTCGAACAAAGGAAAAATTTCACTGTTATTTTCGCAAAAACCTGCCGGCTTAACATGGCCCCGAAAAAAAAAAAAAAAAAAAAAAAAAAGTAGTTATCCAGTCCCGGCCCGGAGCAGCCGCAGATAAAAATTAAGCTCGATCGCGGTCCGCCCCGAGTCTAATAAAAAGAGATTATTAACCAGGTCCATGCAGATCTCTAAAGTGCACGTTTTAAGTGAAAATCCTATAAAAATGATTTAAAACAATATTCATAGGATACATAAAACAAATTAGTGGATATAATTTTTTTTAATGCTTAATATTCCATATTTTCTAAGAAAATATAACTACAAGAAAATAATCTATTTGTAAAAAAATGTATTTTTCTAGAAAAAATACATTTCCCCCCCTCTATCCATAACAAAACAATAGCAGGTAAAATCAGATTACAAGATCAAATGTTGGACTCACTCTGAACCTGAACTGCAAGGTCCGGATTGTATCCCATCCGAATCCGAAAATTCTACTTAAAGTCAACTCGAGACCCGACAAGAACAAATTTTGTCAACCGAAATATTAAAACCAGAAACTAAAATGAAGGAAAATTAATCCATATTTTAATGCATTTACTGAAAAGTAGTCTATAATTATGTTTTTCTTGTATCAAATTATTTCGGCTTTTACCATTTTAACAAATATTCAGCATCATCTTTTGGAAAAAAAAAAAAGTTAACTGAAACGAATCAAATTCCAACACGACCCACGTC
The DNA here is from genome assembly GCA_963932465.1 of Maratus speciosus. Classification (NCBI taxonomy): domain Eukaryota; kingdom Metazoa; phylum Arthropoda; class Arachnida; order Araneae; family Salticidae; genus Maratus; species Maratus speciosus. The sequence continues at coordinate 2,796,539 of OZ010795.1, read as the reverse complement.
AAAAGAAAGAAAAATAAAATCCTTCCAACCCAACCCGAACTTTAGTCTGGTTCGGGTGCTATCCGATTACCCGACCCAATGCAGGATTCAATTCTGTACCAAGTGATTGAAATAATTATAAAATATAACTTTTAAATGTTCATGCAAGAAGTATTTTTAAAACATCTACAATAACGCCAAATATTCTCAAAAATGACCATAAAATAAATCAGATTAAATTGCATTGTTAAATCATCTTGTATTTAAGAAACAGCACAGTGATGGTAAGTGTTTTTTTTTTTTTTTTTTTTTTTTTTTTCTTGGTAATCATTTTGTGTATAAATGCTTTTAAAGCAAAATCTTCTAATTGAAATCTATATTTATTTCTTTGATATTCTGACAGCTAAAAAGTTCCAAACAGAGCGATAGATAAAGGGGAAAAAAAAAAAAAAAAAAAAAAAAGAGCTTAAAGATCGCACGTGATATCTTTTCGTAGTGGTTAGCATGAATCATATAATGCTTATAATCCTTATCGCTCCACGTGCAAAGAAATAATAAAAGTAGGTCATGGAATTTCTTGCAGATTGATTGGAATTAAATAAAACCGATTCGAATTAAATAAAAAGTTTTGTTTTGTTTCTGATAACTTTATTATAAAACACGCATACACACATAAATAACGGCTGCATTCACTATAAGTCATTTTTAATTTTAAATGTATAAAACTATTGCCGCATTTATTAATACTTAATGAAATTGAACAGCGTTTTTCAGTTTTTGATAAGGGAAAAAACATTTAGAAAATGCTGAAAGTTGATTTTTTAACTGAATTTCCAGATGAGACAAACCGGGAAAGGTCATCATCAAATAGCAATCGCTTATAACTTAAGATATAATACATTTATCGAAAATGGAAAAACGCATTCGATTTCAAATCACTTTGATAGATATGCCAGCAGATTCCATGCTTTTCCGTTTAAAAATGAGTTTAAAATTCTCGATGAATTATTGTGGGAGGTTTCTTTTTAATACCCCCCCACCCCCTCTTAAAAAAATCCAAAACATCTGCATTCCCGATCTACAGATTCTTTTAGAAATGATTAAAATGAGAATTTTTATATCTTATTCAATTGACGAAAAGGGATGTGATAACGTTATTTTATTTGTACATAACGCTAAATATTAAAAATAATACGTTTACTATCTATTTGTAAATAATTTTAATATATGGCACTGTGAAAATAAATGTCATTTTAGCACGTCGTCATTTTAATGTCGTTCGAGCACGCTATTTAAGATACTTAATTAAAGTTGAGATTGCTAACGCCCAATCGTTCTCATGACGCTCTTTAGAGTATAGAAAAGTTTACTCAATTTTAACGGGATTTTTCCTTTTAAATATTATTTATAATGAATTATTAATTTTGAATATCGTACTTATATTATTTATATCAAATTAATAATTTCATATTTCCAGAGCTCCCACTCAACTTGTGTAGTAAAAAAGGGGACCAAAAGGGAGCACATATTTTGTAAAAAAAGAGATCAAAAGGAAACTATTTTCGCAAATCGTAAAATAAAATAAACAAGGAAACCCTCCTTTCCTTCAATTGTCACTAATTAATAAATGTTCAAAGTATAATTTGTTATAAAGAAAACGCTTGCTCCGATTGAAATTCTGAAATTCATTATCTTAAAGTCATTGCTATTGGTAGAGGTTACAAACCTTCTAAGACAGATTGAATTTCACGAATTTTTCCACGACTATTTAAAGAAATTTGCGTGTTTTTCGGGATCCTTTGATGAAATTTATATGTTTTTCACTATCTGTTGACGAAATTAAAGTTGGCTAGTTGGCTGAATCCATATCAACTCAGGCAGGGGGGTTACCTTCATAGTCTCAGAAGTTTTTGAATTGAACATATGTTAAAATTTAAGAAAAAGTAAGATACTTGTATATTTTCATTTTGCCCCAAAAAAATTCCTGACCCGAGATACAGGCCGCCAAAGATGACATCCCCGGCATCCTTTCTCATTCGCGATTTTCGATAAAAATTTTAAAGTGCTCTATCTCTAGAATGGTGCAAGATATTTTGTTGCGGTTTATTTTATTTTAAAGGTAATATTCTTCTGTTTAAAATTATATACCCAATTTTGAAAAATGTATTCAACTTTTCTTGTGGCAGCCTTTTGAAAAAAAAATTTTTTTCTCAAAAAAAAATTTTTTTTTTTTGGAAATGCCAATCCCAAAAATTTTGATTTTTTTGCTGTTGATCAATATCATTGGGAACTACCTTCACTGTAAAGGAGAACTTCCACTTTTGAGTTTAACAAATTTTAGAAACATTTAAAAAATTCAGAGAAGTTTACAGGAACTGTATATATACAGTTCCAGTAAAAGTCACTGAATTTTTGCTTATTTGTATCATATTTGTAAGGATAAGCCTACTATATATCCTAAACAAGTTAGAAATTGCAATATCAAATGTAGCAAATGTGGTGCGTGCGTACTATAACTAGTTTTATAAATATTCATGTCTTGGTGCAATAAGTTACACTCTTGGGCAAAAAGGGCATGAATACAAAATTTATTGTGATTCTACATATTAAATTCAGTAATACAGAAGTAATATGAATTCATCTTAAAAGGACTTAATCGCCATGGCAACCTAGAATCATTACCTATCATGGTATATCATTGAATCAATTACATATTATAGGATTTTTAAATAGAATGAAGAAAACTTTTATTAATGTCTTTTATGTTTTAATTTGATTTTCATAGCATTTGAAGTGATACATACTTTATTTTCAATACCGAACATAGTAAAACAATCTCAATAACATATATCAATTACACAGCAATACAAATTATATTAATACAAGTTAGAGTTCAGACAGATGGGCAGACAAATCGAATCCATAAAGACTTTCAACTATGTTGGAAATTGTTAAAAGCACATAAATAGGTCGGAATTTGACTTTTAGAAATTTATGTCAATAGACGGAAGCATACTTGAATACTTTCATACAACCCTGTATTTTACCTACTGTCTTTATATATATGCCACTATTTAGCTAATATTTAATTAAGATTAAAACATCCTTAAAACCAGTGAAATCACACTTCCAGAGATTATCATCCATAGACGGCCATGTATCTAATTCTTTGCGTGGACCTGTATATCATTTTATCTATATTCTCCAAACATATCTTAGTATACTAAATGTAGTTCAGTGTAAAAATGCATAACTCATATAAAAATCACCTTTAAGCTACTTTCATTCATACTCAGTAAACCCTTAAGATTTCTTTTGTGTAGCCCTGTATATGATCTATAGCATTTGTGCACACAACGTAACATGGAAAAATTTAGTTAAACTTAAAAACTCAAACACAACTAAAAATGCACTTCCAGCAATACCCTTATGATTTCTTTTGTGTAGCCCTGTATATGATCTACAGCCTTCATACACACAACGTAATATGGAAATATTTAATTAAACTTGAAAACTCATATCACAACTAAAAATGCACCTCTAGCAATCATGGCTAATGTACAGTATTTCCAATAAGGTAAAGTATCCGAAATCTTTTGTGTGTCCCTGTAAACACTATGCACTTTCTATGACACAGGAAGTAATTTTTTGTAAACCTCTGCCTGCAGTAAAGTATGTATCACTTCAAATGCTATGAAAATCAAATTAAAACATAACATTAATAAAAGTTTTCTTCATTCTATATAAAAATCCTATAATACATAATTGATTCAATGATATACCATGATAGGCAATGATTCTAGGTTGCCATGGCAATTAAGTCCTTTTAAGATGGATTCATATTACTTCCGTATTACTGAATTTAATATATGGAATTATAGTAAATTTTGTATTCATGCCTTTTCGCCCAAGAGTGTAACACTTATTGCCCCAAGATCTGAATATTTATAAAACAAGTTAATACTATGCACGCACCTCATTTGCCACATTTGATATTGCAATTTCTAACTTGTTTAGGATATATAGTAGGCTTATCCTTACAAATATGATACAAATAAGCAAACATTCAGTGACTTTTACTGGAACTGTATATATACAGTTCCTGTAAAATTCTCTGAATTTTTAAATGCTTCTAAAATTTGTTAAACTCAAAAGTGGAAGTTCTCCTTTACAGTGAAGATAGTTCCCAATGGTATTGATCAAAAGCAAAAAAATCAAAATTTTTGGGATTGGCATTTCCAAAAAAAAAAAAAATTTTTTTTTCAAAAGGTTGCCACAAGAAAAGTTGAATACATTTTTCAAAATTGGGTATATCATTTTAAACAGAAGAATATTATCTTTAAAATAAAAAAAACCGCAACAAAATATCTTGCACCATTCTAGAGATAGAGCACTTTAAAATTTTTATCGAAAATGGCGAATTGGAAATGTTGCCCGGGATGCCATCTTTGGCGGCCTGTATCTCGGGCCAGGAATTTTTTTGGGCAAAACCAAAATATACAAGTATCTTATTTTTTATTGAATTTTAACATATGTTCAATTCAAAAACTTCTGAGACTATGAAGGTAAGATTTTTTTCTTTGGCTGCCTGAATTGACATGGATCATACCAGTTTTTAAAATCTTTTGACGAAATTAGTTTTTTTTTTTTCGATTTTTTGACGAAATTTGTGCTTTTTTCTGCAATTTTTTGCGATATTTTGATAAAATTCACTTTTTTTCGCGATCCTTTGACGAAATTCACGTGTTTTTTTTATTTTTTGGTAAAATTTGCGTTTTATTGAGAGACCTTTTGCCGAAATTCACGTGTTTTTTGCCACCTTTAGACGAAAATCGTGTGTTTTTTGCCACCTTTAGACGAAAATCGCGTTTTCCGCGATTCTTTGACAAAACTTGCATTTTATTGAGAGATCTTTTGATGAAATTCACGTTTTTTCACGATCTTTTTACAAAATTCTCGTTTTTTTCGCGATCCTTTGCCGAAATTTGCATGTTTTTTCGTGATCCTTTGTTGTAATTTGTGACCCTTTGACGAAAACGCATTTTTGGCTATTCTTTGACAAAACTTGCGGGTTTTTTTTTTTTTTCGCAATCTTTTGAGGAAATTAGTCTTTTTTTCAATCTTTTGACCGCTTTGATTCTTTTTATCTTTCGACCGCGTTTTTTTTTCGATCTTTTAACGAAATTCACGATCTTTTGAAGAAATTTGTGCATTTTCGCAATCCTTTGACAAAATTGGCGATTCTTTTCGTGATCGATTAACGAAATTTAATGGTATTTTTCGGAATATATTTGCGAAAAGTGCAATTTTTCCGCGATGCTCGGCTAAATGCCAAACATCGGTAAAATTTTAAATAAAAGTCGGTTAAAAGTGTCAAAAAACGGACTTTACGGACCTAACAATGAAAAAACGGACCAATACGGACTTGAAGAAAAAAAAACGGATCTAGTGGGAGCCCTGTAATTTCGGTGCTTGTGGTTTTTAAAATTTCAGTTTAATTAATTTTTTTGTTGCAAAATAATTCGCGATATACCAAGGTAATAATGCAATTTATCATCCGCGCCATATGCCGGAATTTAAGCTGCAAATTTCGCGCAATTTTAGTGTAGTTTTTCGTATTTATATTATTTAAATTATATTAATAATTTCGAATTTTGCATTTAAATTATTTATTTCTAATTAATAATTTCATTTTTATGATTTCTTAATTCTTATTAATGTGTTTCTGTTTAGCACGCCATTCGCGATTACCGCGGAAATTTCACATGCGGCGTAAACCCTGGTCGAAATATACATTCGTAGATGGTGTATAGCCCGCGGGCTATACAACAATGTAGCTCCGCGGCTTATACACAAACTTTTTTATGGTACTGCTCGATTTAGGGTGTGGGCTATACACTAGATGCAGGCTTTACACCCGAAAATACGGTAACAATAATACTAATATACCCAAACATAAATACGTTGGATTTGCAATTTTTATAATTTTCTGATATGAATTATGAAATTAATATTAAAAAAATTATGAATTGCAACTTGCAATTTTTTGGATGGATTCAGATTTATTATGTCCTGCTTTACGGAAATCCAAAATTTCACATTTTTCTTCCAAGTAGTTTTCAAATGATGCTTAAAAAACGGCAAAATGAAGGTTTAAGGGGCCGTCTATGATAGAAGTAACTAAATATTTTGAAATTTCTTATGCTATTCTGTAATCTAACAGGCTTAATTGACTGCTTAAGGTGCCTTGATCAAAAAGGGAGCTCTCTCTCGGTTAACCATCGAGTACCAAATTTCAATTTGGATACAGCCCTTAAAATACGCTCGTTTTAAAATAATTAATTTCTGGGAAACTTATGGTATGAATGGCATAAAAATTTGTTTTTAGACTAATTGAAGGGTGTAGAGTTCATTTATGCTGTCAGAATTGTGTACTGCTATTGAAGAAAACAAAGTTATGGTTAATTTTAATATGTAGATTGTCCCCTAAGCAAATTTTATATACATCCTTTAAAAGTAGACTTTATTTCCAATTGTTTGGTACCAGTAACTTTCTTCTACGATAATTTGTTGAAGAGTTAGTAGGGGGTGTTTACTTTTTTTTTTCCACGACTGTACCAAACTCTAGTAATTTTGCTCATTTAAAAAAAAAAAATTGTACTGTAAATGCTCCCTCTACCACTCTTGTTATACACATTAGGCTAAATGGGTGTTAGATCGTTTGTTTACGCTTTACATTCATGGAAGTTTCTCTGTTATTTCTTTTAGTCGCAGATTTTAATACTTGTGTAGTTTAGGATGATTAGTATATTTTGTATATGTGTATTTTGTGACTTTATATTTCATTTTATTTCTTTAGCCATTGACAAAGACACTTTTATTTTCAGTCCTGCTATGAGAACATTGGCTTAAATCACTTTGATGGGGTTACATCACACGATTGGAACCTTTTTTCCGTTCAGCATGAAAAAAGTAAGTCGACATTTCAGTTTTTGGAGTCATTCCCTAGATCAGTCATTACTTAACTACATAAGTCAGAAATTTTATGTTGTAATATTGAATACAAAACAAATTAGAAGTTGCTAATCCAGTATAAGTATATGTTAGATAGCAACTTATATTTTGTTTAGTATTATATAAGTCAGATTCAAAAAAATTTCATGAGTCTATAAAAAAATTTCTACTCACAAATGCTATTACATTTTTAAAAACTTTTGTGCTAACTGTATTTTTTAGATCTTTTAACTTAATAGGCTAATTATCAGTTAATTATTTTATGCTATTTAAAGCTGAGAAAGAACAACAACAACTTTTAGACTTAAGCTGTTTCTGCTAGGAATAAATTGATGCCTACAGAACCCATTATCCGGAATTCTGAAATCTGTTAAACTTTTTTATTCAAAAATTTACAGGTTCCTAATTTTTTAAATCCATTATTTCAATGTGTTAAGAACTGAAATGATAGGTTACATCAGTGGCATATGCAAGGAACCAAGACACTGCCTCCTCTTCCCTTCTCCCCCCACCCCCCAATAGAAAAAAATGTCTCATAATGTAATTGCAATAATTCACTCTCTTTTTTTTTTTTTTTTTTTTTTTTTTTGGTGAAAAATATGTAACTTTTTTTTTTCTTTTATTAAAAAAAATGTACTGTTTACATGTTATCCAGGCCATGAGACAGATCACCAAAAGTGGTTTCCAATCCTGTTCAAAACAGTCGTTTAACATTATTTAATACATAACATTGTTGAAAGTGATACTTAATGACAAATAAATAAAATATAATAAATGAACTAGGAATTTTTCAAAAAGGGAACACTATTCTAAAAAAGAGTACATTTTTTCAAAAAGGGAACACTATTCTAAAAAAAGGGCCTGTTTTTTTCAAAAAGGGCACACTTATACCTTGTTTACTAAAAATATTTTGAACCGGTTTGTTTAGGGTCCCTAAAATTTACGATATTTTCCCGGGATCAATTGAATTACCACGGGCAAAATAGGAAATGTTAAAAAGGGCAGCCGGGTGCAAAAAATAAATAAAAAGGGTTGCCGGGTGCTGCGCCCTGCTAAAGCGGCTTAGAGTCAACACTATGTATGAATAAAAAAACTGTAAACCATAATAAATAAACTATATTGCACATTATTATTATTATATTATAGCTCTTATAATGTATGATATGCTATAAAGTTGTTACAAAAAAATAAGGATTACTGTAATTAAATTGATGCTATGTTTGGTGCAGTCAGTGGCGGCTCGTGCCAATCTTCAATGATGGGGCCCGGTCCTCATAACATATTGTAAATTTTTATGTATTAATGTTTCTTGTTTAAACATGAAAACAAATTATTTAAGAATAAAATGAAAAAATAATCTTACTTCTGGAGATAAAATATTAATTATTTTTTCAAGTAATCAACGTTAATTTCAAATTTATCAAATTAATTATAATTTTTAACATACTATTAATTGCCGTTATTAGCGTTGAACATACTCTAATCAATCGTTATTTAATTGAAAAACAAATATACAAAACATGCATAATAATAATAATAATAATAATAATAATAATCTCACAACGTTACCGAAAAAAATATAAACTTTTTACTTGCAGACATTGAAACTACTCAGAAATTAAAATTTAGTACATTATTTAAATAAAAATCTGGTATGTTTTTAGCTGCGCAAATCTTTCACTTACATTAAATTTAATTACCATTACTTACATCAAACATTATTAAATTAAAAAACAAATTCACAAATCAAAGAAAAAATAATTATCTCATAATTTAATAGAAAAAAATACATACTTTTCTTGCAGAGATTTAATCCATTCACAAATTAAAATTTAATGCATCATTTAAATAGAAATTCTGCACGTCGATTTTTTCGACGAGCAAATCTTTCAATTACTTTTACATTAAATGCTGATATTGTACTAATAAAATCTTTGTGGACTGAAAGAACAGCAAGGGCATTTAATCGTTCCTGTCCCATGGAGTTTCTCAAAAATGCTTTAATTCTTTTAAGTGTGCTGAAGCACCTTTCTGCCTCTGCTGTCGATACCGGTGTCACCAGGACAATTCCAAGTGCCTTTGAAAGCTCAGAAAATTCTTCGGAAAGATTATTCATAAATGTTAACAGGCTCGAAACTGTTTGAATGTTTTCAAAAGTGGAATTATGATATATTACATGAAGTTCATTTATTAATTTTCCTTTATCAATCATATTGTAGTTTTCTGCGATAATAGAAATGTTTTTTTCAGGGAAATTATCCTTAAATAAACTGATTTTTTTTGGATCCAGTACTGCAAACGCATTAAGAGTCTCTTGCTCTTCAAACCCGTTTTTCATTTCGGATATTATAATGTCGCACACTTCTTTGGCATTTATTTTTATTGTGTTATAGCCACTGAATTTTATGCGTTTCCTTTTGCAAGTATTTTCATAATTTTCAGCAGTTTGATGAACATCAATTTTCCCTCTGATTTCATTAACGGTATCTGTAAAACTGTTGAAAGCTTGCAATGCATTTAATGAAGTGGTATTTGTCATCTGAACAACATTATATAAAATATTTACATGTTGAAATATCGAATTGAAAAAAGAAAGGAGAAAGAGAAAATCATCATCTTCTAAAATTCTGTGTAAACCATGCGATTCACTGATTGTTCTGTCATCCCACTGCACTTCGTTCTGAATTCTATCAAAACATTCTGATAGTTCGGACTTATTTTCTTCTATGAAACTGATGATACGTGAATGAAAGTTCCACCTGGTTTCTGACGGTACGGGAATTCTTTTAGCACATATTTCACGAAATAAATCACTACGCTTAGGTGATGCTGAAAAAAAGGTAGAAAATGAATTTACATTTGCAAAAAATAATCTGATAGATTTAATATTAGTGCAATCTTTCTTCAGCACTAAATTCATTTGGTGGGCATAGCAATGGATGTACTTTGCATGAGGAAAATTGTCTCTCATTCGCTCTTGAACCCCAGTATGGCACCCGCTCATAACAGCTGCATCGTCATATGCTTGTGCAGCGAGCTTATCTTTTAAATTAAATTGTTCTAAATTTTCAGTTAAGATTTTAGTAAGTCCCTCTGCTGTTCTGTCATGGACATCAATGAATTGAACAAACCTTTCCAGGGGTTTGTTGTTTTTTATATATCGTAAAATGATAACAAATTGCGATGTGCAGCTTACATCAGTAGTTTCGTCAGCTTGTAATGCTACAAAATTAGAAGCAGAAATCTCATTTTTAACTTAATGCATATACGTTTCATATATATATATACAATCCAACAGCTCATTCTGTATAGTTTTTGAAGTATTTTTAGATACTGTAGCATTGTTTAAATGGTCTTCCAATATAGTGTCCAGTTTTGAGGTGTATGTGACCAAATCTAAAAATATACCTCGGTTTAAAGAATCTTTCCGTTCATCATGACCCCTTAAAGCTATTTCAGGAAATCCACAGAATTTCAAACAATTGATCACACAATTTAGCACATACCTGTTCTTCTGAACCATTTCATTATGGTTTTGTAATGAAATCCTGTAACCTTCATCCAACTGCGCTACAATATTGACAGTTCCGAAGGTTTTATAGTTGATAGCATTATTTAAATGAGTAGTACTCATTTCATGTTTTTTTACTCTTTCAGAAAGATGCTTCAAATCGGTACAGCCAGCCATACTCCATAATTTTTCCCCTCCAAACAATAAACAATAAAAACAGAACAATGCTTTTTTTTCTTCACTCGCTGAAATCCACGGAAATTTGTCAAACCACTGTGTAGAGAAATAGCGCAGTTTTTTCCCATCTTTTTGTTGCATTTCAAAATTCTTCGGTTGATAAGGTCCCAGGCGTTTAATTTCAAGCTTTTCTTCCAAATTCATTGTTGAAAAGGGCTTTCGTAATAAATCGTCTACAGAATTCATTTCTTTTTTTTCTTTCAAGAACGTAACAATAACATGCGTCTCCATTTAAAGAGAGTACTCAAAGATTGAGTAATTTGACGAATAACCAGCAATAGTAATACAAATGTCGCCAAATATTTTTGAGAATCCCCGTATTCCAACAAAAACTCATTCACCTTTCCTTACTTTGCATGAAGGGCAAACGCGCCGAGTGCCCCAAATTGCAAAAAAATACGGAAGATTTAGCTCTAAAAGAGCAATACATCGCCAAAATTGAATGATACGTGAGGGAGGGAAATAGTCGAATTAACGCGCCATATGGGCACAAATGTCTCGTGCCCAGATAAAGTAACCTTGGTGTCGGGAGGAAGTAGTGGTCAGTAAAGTGATTTATTGCCTCTGAGAAAAGCATAGATGCTGAGAGTCGATAACGGATGAGTGGGAGCGATGTAAGAAGCAGTTTGTTTGCAATATATTTTCAGTAAACAGTTCTTTTTTTAATATTTAAATTAAAAATATGAATATATATATTTTTTTATGAAGAGAAAATACTGGTGGGGCCGTGCCCCAGTGGCCCCAATGGACCGGCCGCCGCTGGGTGCAGTTGTATGTAAGTATACCATAAACAAAATTCTATGCGCAGTTTCTTTCTGCATAACAGAAACATATTAACCACGCAAAGCTATAATGATCTGACAATGTTCGACTTCCAACTTTACAGAGTTGAACAAACAAAACAAACTGTAGATAACCCGCTCCTTTGTTTGTTTGCAGTTGCCCTTTAGTGTGTTTTTTTATGGAGTGCTCAAATTTTAGGTCGATTTTGAAAGAAATCCTACCTATTACAATTTCCCTTATGTTGGAATTTCTGTAAAATTTTTGCAGATCTACGCTAATCATGGCCCCTAGTTCCCAAAACCACCCCCGGTACAAAACTTTCTCTATCTATGTCACTTTTTTATGGCACAATAACTTCCATAATTTTTCATAAATCTCTGCTAAACTAATACATAAAATCCAGGGCTAGACAGGATTTTTGATAGGACTAACTCTTACAGCAAAAAAAAAAAAAAAGGGGGGGGGGGAATTGAAGAAGAAAAACAAAATCATAACTTTGTCAGTTCATATATTCAAACGATACCAAATCCACTCAAATTTATTATAAATCGTCTTAATATTATCTATAACTTTTTTATTGACAAGTTTTTAGATAGGGCAAAATCTTGTAGCAAAAAAAAAAAAGGGAGGGGTGATTGTAAAAGAAAAAAAAAATTCCGTTAATCCGCCACTAAGGCGATTAAAAAAATGTATCATTGGTGTGATGAAAACTTTTAACATCCATCGGAAATGCTGTATATAGAGTTGCATTGTTAAAGGTGCACGCCTCCTGAATAAAAAGGTTCTCAGAATTTAAAATATAGAGTGTGTGTTCATTTAATGAAACAAAACTTTTGTAGTACCATGTTTTTGATAAGGTGAACTCTAGTAATGAATGATATTACTAAAAATATTCTGAAGGGATGAGAAAATGAAGATCAAAGAAAAAATTATTGTATTAACATGATTCTGATAAAACCAACTCTTGCAAAAAAATTAAATTAAAAACTCATCAAAAGTGGCTGGATAAAATTGTTAAACTGTGTTTTCTCTAATCTTTACGTAGATATTGTTGATGAAATTAGTACTTAACTTCGAAACCTACCTCTGCCTGTAGGCCAAGCCGACAGAGATTTTTAAAAAAATACCTTATTGTATTTTAATAAAAATTTGTTACACAGCCTAATTTACTATTATTGTAACTTGCTGAAAATTTGAACAAAATCTGTCAATGAACAATGGCAATATTATTTTTTCCCCCTTTATTTAACAGTACGGAAAAAATACACGTTTTGCTTTTCATTTTTTTTTTTTTAATCTTTTTTTCTGTTTGCTTGCAGCCCAATCCTTTGTTTTACCACACTCAAACAATACAAAATTGCTGTCACATCCATGGAGTGCATTTTTATATGTAAAAAATGTAATTTGAATAGTTTCTCTCTTGCTAAACAGGAAACTTTTGCATCGTCACAGCATTTTGAGGTGCTACTTCCCTCATGCAAAAACACCTGCTCCTTAATGTTAATCTTATAGTTTTTTTAACCGTTTCATTTACACCTTGATGGTATTTTAAAGTACCATTTAAATAACTTGTTATGAAATTCATTTAATGTATTGATTAGTATTAATACAGTTTAGAATGAGTTATAATACTTTATCTTATTCCAAAAGCATTATTGGTTGAAAAATCAAAAGTATATTTTTAAAAGAATGATTTATTTTGCTTTTGCATCTTTTCAGCTTTCTTGACGTTGAAAGATTGTGGGTGAAAAGTTTGTTTGGAATTATTTTTATATTTCTATAGTGGCCGAGAGGTTCTGCTCTCGAAGCTGGTAGACGCGAGGTGCTGGGTTCGATCCCAATCGCGACCGTCGGCCTAATCATTCGGAGTTTTCGTGGTTTATTTCGAACCTTGGTTCTCCAAGCGTTAATACGGGTTAGGTTCCCTTAGAAAGACCTCCCGGGAAGGCACCCCCCCCCTTTTAGGGCCTATATCCCACGTGCTGATAATTGGCAGACATAAATACAACCAACCAACCAACTTATATTTCTATTGTAACAACATTATATTTGTACATATCCGAATTATATAAAATACTAAAGATTTTGAATAAAAGATTTGAGTGAAGCTTTAAATATTATACAAAATCCCTGTAAATTCAAATTTAATTAATTTTAATTTGCAAAATCCTTCTGAAATTTATTAAATGATTGTGTCAATCTTATAATGTAATTTCAAAAATTCATCGAAAAATGCTTTAGAAGATGAAATTTTCACGAATTCATAATATGGGATGTGAAGGGTTTTAAAAAATCTTGCATTTCAATATTTTGCAATGATATTTTTTTTTGTGTGTGTATGTTAGCTGAGGTTGACCTCTGCAAAGACTGTTTTTTATTTTATTGATTTTGTTTGCAGGTTTTTTTTATGTCAATGCTAAAATATTTTCAAGAAAATTACATTTATTGGCATGCCCCCTCCTCACTTTTGCCAATATTTCATGTTGTCAAAAGGGGAGGGGGGGGGGCTTATTTTTAGTATTTTATGGTATTATGACATTCATAAAATGTACTTATTTTTTGGATTTGACAAAAATAGAAATAGTTTTGAGAAAAATGTAAATTGTTTTAAATTAAGATAGTTTAAATATCATTTAAAACAACTTAAGATGTCATATGTATGATATCACATGTAAAATGTCATATGTATGATATACGTAAAATGCCATATATAAACATCACATAAGATTTGATTTGATTTGATTTGAAGACCACCGAAGTCGGAATTGCTTTGGGGCCTATAGCTACACTGGCTGTCGCCACGAATGATCCTTTATTATACACAGAAATAATTACACAATTTTTTACATTACATATTCGTCAACATACAAGGATGAGATAGCACAAGGAAATTCACAACACCAGAGAGATACAGCCTGGGGCTCCACACAGTGGCACAACCAGAATTTTGCATTAGGGGGAGGGGGGGGTGGGGGGGGTGAAAAGTTGATAATGGTTATCGCCGGCTATTTGTATCACCGGTTAGTTGAATCAGTCTAGTTAATGATGAAATCATGATTTTTTTCTCGGTTAGTAGAATCACTTGTTACGTTGGTTGTGATTCATTTAAACAGCATTTTACAATATTACAGTTACAAAACATAAAATGCACCTGTGAAATAACTATACTACTATGTTAGTAAAAAATGATGAGCAAAACTTTAAGAGATAGAAAAGCACAGTACAGCAAACAATTTTTGTACGGAAAATAAGGAATCCATTGTTCAGTCAAAAATACACATGTGGTTTCACTCCAAGTCAATCCCGAATTCTTGTTTCTAACTTGAAAATTTATTAAAAAATTAAACTTTGTGTCAGATATAACAATATCACGAGAATTGGTGACGTTTATCATCATCCGCGTCCAAACAGGGCTGAATTTTAGAATGTAGTTGACGTTATTACATATCCGTGCAAAAATTAGAAAATTTCGCCCGACCCAACAATTTTTTCAAAACTTGCATATAAATTTCCATTGTTCTACAATTAAAATTTTCAGTTTATTATGTTTAAAGAATTATCATTTTCTAGGCAATAAATGTTATAGGCGATGACAATTTCAAGGCAATAAAAATAAATATAACGTTTGAAAAAGAACCTGCATGTGACGAAATCCTGTCTTAAACGGAAAAAATGTGTTGATCCATACAAAATGAATATATGTTTGAAAAGAATATAATACATTTAAAACAGACGATGTACCTGCTAAGAAGGGAACTTGTCTGTAACGAAAATTTCGATCCCGTCTTAGAAAATTTTATGACATAGCCAGGGTTGATTCTGTTCTGAATTTTCCGAAAATTAAAAAAAAAAATCGCTCATTATTCCGAAAACTCCGACATAAAAATATCGCGGATTTCGACAAATGGTTGCCATAAAAAATCAATTTCGTCAATCGTTCGCAAAGAAAAAAAAATCGCCAAAGGATCGTGGGGAAAACACGAATTTCGTTAAAGGATCGCAAAAAAAACAAACAAAAGTTTCGCAATAATCGCGAAAAAAAAAAAGTCTAAAGATCGAGAAAAAGCTAAATTTTCGTCCAAAGATCGTGAAAAAATGCAAATTTCGTCTAAAGATCACGAAAAAACGCAAATTTCGTCTAAAACGGGGGTGATTATGAGAAAAAAAAAAAAAATACGAAATCCACAGCAAATTTTCTGAAAAGTTACAGCAGAGGGGGGGCGGGGGTTCTGCGGCCTTCTGACGAAATTCGCGTTTTTTGCTATCTTTTGACGAACTTTGTGGGGGTTTTTTGCGATCTCTTGACGAAATTTGCTTTTTTGCAATCTTTTGGCGAAATTTTCCTGTTCATTCGCGATGTTTTGAAGAAATTTGTGGTTTTTTTATGCGATCTATTGATCAAATTTGTGTGTTTTTCGCAATTTTTTGACGAAATTTGTTTTCTTATCCCATGATCTTTTGTCCAAATGTGCGATTTTTTCGCGATTTTTCGTCGAAATTAGCGTTTTTTTTATGCGTTCTTTTGACGAAATTTGCAGTTTTTCCTCACTTTTTTGACGAAATTTGAGCTTTTCCCGCGATCCTTTGACGAAATTGGCGATTTTTCTACAAACGATTAACAAAATTAATTTTTTTCGGCGACCATCTGTCGAAATTCGCGATACTTTCTATGTCCGAATTTTAGGATTGGTGACAGATTTTTTTCAATTTTCGGAAATGAATGCCTTAAATTTTCAGAAAATTCGGAACATAATCACCCCTAGTGTAGTCTAAAGACTGCGGAAAGAAACGCAAAATTTCGTCAATGGATCTCGCAAAAAGTGCAAATTTCATCAAAGGATTGCGAAAAAAGCCTGTAAATTTCATCAGAAGATCGCGTAAAAAAGCAAATTCCGTCAATGGATCACAGAAAAAGCGCAAATTTCATGAAAGGATCGTGAAAAAAAAACCCACATTTCGTCAAATGATTACGAAAAAATGCAAATTTCGTCAAAGGAACCCGGAAAAAAATTGAATTTCGAGAAAGAGCCACAGAAAAAATGCATAATTAATGCTGGGAGAGAATTTCTCTCACTCTGATGTAACCTTTCCGAAAATTTGCTTTGAATTTCAAGATAACAAAATAAATATCGCAACCCAGGACACTTTTTTAAAAATGGATAATACAAACATGAAAAAAGCTAAAATAAGTATTTTTTTTTTTTGTCAGAACTCCCCATATAAGACAATTTTTAACCGCAATGGCGTCAAAATCTCTATTTTGTAGAAATTTAGTATGGCAAGGAAGGGCTTGTTAAGTTTTTTTATGAGCCAGGCCGAACTTTTAGATTTTATACCGGGCCAATAATTTTTTTGTGAAAAAAAAAAAAAAAAAAAAAAAATGGAAAAACAGGCCGGACCGGGCCCGGGCCGAAATTTTTTTCTACGGATAGGTTCGCGCTCGGGTGCGGAAATTTCGGCCTGTATTTAGTTCGGCCTGAGTTTAGATTTAGACTTCTAACAAGAAGTTTGAAACTGAAAGAGACCTATAAAACGTATGTTTTCTGTTTTTGTCTGGAAGTCGATGGTCCATTATCATTTTGAACAGAGCAAAGACAGAAATGCAATTAAAAAACTGTACACTGTATAATACTTAAACTCAAAGAGTCTATACGGCAGGAAATGATCATTCTCTTAGCCTAAGATATCTCGAAAATGTGATCCATAACCTTTTTCAAAACAAATGACTAGTTCTCACTTAACCAATGCATGTAATATATGCTTTCACAGTTTTAAATTCAATATTCGCCGTTTAATTGGATCACTTTGTGGAATAGAATTTGATTCAGCAAAGCCACAGATTCCAAATAAGCCAAAAAAATTTTAATATTAATTTTAGTTTTGATTCATAAAAGCGGTTAATTTGCCTAACTAGTGATTCATATAAGTGGCAATTATAGTAATTTTTGTAGCTCTGGGAGGGGTTTTAACTCCGAATCCCCCTTCACTGCAACAGTGAATTAGTTATTGAGTTATAAGCGATTTTGATTGCGTGACGGCCGGTTTTTACTCCTTTTTGTCGCTATCACGTTTCAAATTTGGTTCAAAACATGTACTGTGACACTGTCTTCTGAAATATCTTTTGCGTTTATCAAAGAATGGAAAGCGTCTTTCAGTTACATTGTTTTTGAATGACAAAACCTGCCTATTTCATGCGTTTCCGAAAAAAAATTAATTAAAAAATGTGTCTGAACATCCCTTTGGATTTGAGAACAGCCTTAACAAAAGGACAATATACCTGAACTGTAAAGCATGCACGTTTATATCATTTCAGAAACATAAATATAAAAGAATTATATACTTTCCAAACATACCTTAATTAATAAAAGCTTGGAGGAAGTCAAACACTTAAAAAATATGTTTTCTTACCATCTTTTCATAAATTTCTTCTCTGAAGAGGATTTAATATCAAACTAATACCTTAGCACAACAGCAACTAATAACAGAATGTGTGTTGTGTCTACTCTTCAAAGCATGCATTTTGTGTTTTCCTGGTATTCGAGGGTCTAATCCCGTTTCTAAAAAGGGAGCAAGAAACAGATGCAATTAATTAAGACTCCCAATGGTGCAGTACTGAAGAACCCAAGGCGGCATTGACAATGACAGGAAATGACCATTCTTTTTAGCCTACAGCTGATTTCCTATAGTGCGAATGAATGCTATCCTCTTTCGAAATGAGTGATCAGTTTTTGTTAAAAGCCGATACATGTTACTATGTGTTTCCCCATACCATGTTCCCCATTTGTAAAATAAAATACATTACCGCCGTTTAAACGAATCAAACTTTTAAACAGGATATGATTCGATAAAGCGGCGAAATTCGAACAAAATAAATATAATTCTAACTTTAGTTTTGTTTTAAATGGTTTGATTCATAAAAATGGAAATTTCTGTATTTTTGTCTTTGCTCTGGGGGGGGGGGGGGGGCTGTAACCCCGACCCTCCCCCCTCACTGCGCCACTGGCTCCACAAAGAGTGTACAACGGAGCCAGTGGGAATCGAACCCGACAAGCCTCCTACGCTCTCAAGTGATTAGCGGCATGGTGCCTTGACCACTTGGCCACAAGAATTCTGAATCTTCCTCATTCTAATAGTCGGGAAAATCGAAATGCTTGTTCCTGCACTGTCTGCCCAGTAACAGGCAAGCCATTTCCTTTTAAGTATTGATGCCACAAAAATGAAATTTCCTCAGACGTCTTTATGATTACCTTTCAGCAAGGCTTTTCTTTGCATTCCACTTCCACTGGTTTGGGCAGCACACCCCTTTCCAATTTCTGCTCAATTTTTCTTTCAGTCACCCACTGTACTTTTTTAAACTCCTAACTCCGAAGGTATAGGTTTTGCCATTATCCCAGATTGCAGTCGATTTATAATGTGTAGTTTCTCTTCCATAGTCCAACAAACTTTCTTCGTATATCACCCATTTGGTTATTCTTCAATAAATAAACACAAATCACACCAAAAGTCTATACGAATGTAACCAATAACAACGGCAAATAACGTCTGCACTTGTTACCATACGAAGCTGAACTGAAGAAACAGGTTATCAAGCCTTAACCCCCCTTCCTTGTTGTCTGTCATTGCTCTGCTATTGCATTCTTCAATCCCTTCTTGTCGAAAGTCAGCATTTTTCCACGGACGGGAACCTGCCTGTCCCGGCTGCTTGCAACTGTCCTCATTTTTTTTACTAGGCCGGATAGTATGGTTTGCCAGTTAGTTGGGAGTTTACTGTAACAAAGCAGTGGCGTAGCTACGTATTTTGGCGCCCAGGGCAGGAAGAAATTTTGTGCACCCCCCCACCCCCCACCCACCCACCCAAATGAAAAAAATAACCTACATGATTTTTCCTCAAAACAAAAAAAGTATTTTATGCTTGTACCGGGAGGAAACGATAGATCCAATCTTCCTTGTTTTTAAGGATTAAGCTCATATTCAAACACACGAAACTAAAATGCGTGGAACCCAATTATAGAAGGTTTCTAGTTTTTGTGAATTGTGAATACTGAGTTTGGATAATTTTAAAAACTTAACGGAACGTTCACGGATATGGCTGTTGTTTTAAGTGTAAGGAAGTAGTAACATTGGAAATAAATTTTCAAAAAAACCACATTTGCTAAAACTCCTAACTTATGTCCACTTATGGAAAAAATCTCCTATTTCAAAATGGCAAGACACCCTAGAATTTCAAATTGCTATACTCATCTATTTTTAACACTTTCCAACAAAGTTGAAAAGTGTTTATGCATTCGGTTTGTCTGTCCGTTCTCTAACTCCCGTAAATACAGTGCTCGGATCGTTCTGAAATTTTTGGATGTTAGTGACCCCTACCATAGCATGAACCCTAAGCAAATGAAGTTTGTAGCATGTTTAATTCATTTACAGGGACAGTCAAAAGTTTTCCGTTATATTATGGCCTATGGGGAAAAATTGTTCAAACTGATTTTTAATGATGCTTTCAAACATAAAAAAATTGATATGCATTTATCAAGTGCACTAAAATATGCATTCTGTAGAATATGTGGTGCAAAGAATAAATATTATTCATTTACAGGGCCACACAAAAGAATTCCGTTCATAATGGTAATGGGGAAATTGTTTGTGGTGTATTTGAAAAGATTTCAAATACTATATTGTATCCAAATTACTGCATATTAGTAATGATTGCTTGAAAAGCATTTTTAATTATGATATGTACTTTTTTAGGGTTTCGTTCATCTGACGAAACCCTATTCGTCTCGCTCCTCTGTCTGTCTGTTTCTCTGAAACTATACATGTTGGAGACTTGAAATTTTGCATACTTATAGCTGAATACCACACATCATACGACAAATCATAAAACTTTGAAAAAGTTGTACATTTAACCCTTTGGGTTCCCACATGTGTATTTTAAACAATTCTTTCTAAGTGAGTGCTAATTAGGTTGGCGGCGTGAAATTTTAGCTGAACACCTCACATCAAACGACAAATCATAATATGTTGAAAAAGTCGTACATTTAACCCTTTGGGTTCCCACATGTGTATTTTAAACAATTCTTTCTAAGTGAGCCCCTATTTAGGTTGGAGGAGTGAAATTTTGCATACTTATAGCTGAACGCCTCGCGTCAAATGACAAACCATAAAATTTTGAAAAAGCCCTACATTTAACCCTTTGAGCTTCCACATGTGTATTTTAAACAATTCTTTCTAAGTGAGCCCCTATTTAGGTAGGAGGCGTGAAATTTTGCATACTTTTATCTAAACATCACATATCATACGACAAATCATAAAATTTTGAAAAAATCGTACATCTAAGCCTTTGGGCTCCCACATGTGTATTTTAAGCAATTCTTTCTAACTGAGCCCCTTATTAAATTGGAGATTTGAAATTTTGCATACCTATAGCAGAACACCTTAGGCCTGGCAACAAATCATAAAATCTTGAAAAAGTCTTACGTTTAACCCTTTGAGCTACCACATATGTATTTTAAGCAATTCTTTCTAAGTTTTGAAAGGAATATTAAACGAAACCCTCTGTGCGATCTGTGATCACACTTACTTACTGATTCACTATATTTATGCATACTATAAAGTGCGTATAAATGCTATAGTTCATATACAGAGCTGCAGAAATGAATTCATAAAGGTTACTGAGTATGAGCATAAATTGCTTAAATTTGGGTTTTAAAGGAGTTATGCATTTTTACGCCGAACTGAATTTAGTTTACTAAGAAATATTTGTAGAATATAGATAAACTGATATACAGAGCTACGCAATGAGTTGGATACATGGCCGTTTATGGGTGGTAATTTCTGGAAATGTAATTTCAGTAGTTTTAAGAGTGTTTTAGTTTGAATTAAATTTTAGCTAAATAGTGGTATATAATAAAGGTACTAGGTAAACTACAGCGCTGTACAAAAGTATTCAAGTATGTTACCATCTATTAGTATAAATTGCTGAAAGATGAATTTCAACCTGTTATGCATTTTCTTGCTAAATTTTCCCATTATATAGTACATACCGGGTGTCCCAAAAAGGACTGACTGATTTTAAAATTCAATAACTTGCAAACGGTGACAGATATTTAAAAAATTCTTGCAGGAGGGTTATGCATAAGGTCAAAAGTTTTTTTACAGTGATTTTCAATTTTAGTTCGAATTGCAAACAATAGATGGCGCTGCGACCAATAGACGCTGAATTCAGGCTCGATTTTTGGTACTTCGTGGCCCGGATAATACATTTCCATCTCCTTTTTCAGCATGGAGCAAGAGAAAGGACTAGAAATCGAGTCTGTATTTAACGACTATTGCTTACAGCGCCATCTATTGTTTGTAAATCGAACTAAAATTGAAAATCACTGTAATAAAACTTTCGACCTTATGCATAACCCTCCTGCAAGAATTTTTTTAATATCTGTCACCGTTTGCAAGTTATTGAATTTTAAAATCAGTCAGTCCTTTTTGGGACACCCGGTATATATATAAACATACAGATCGAATACAGGGCTGTTCAAAAGAATTGGAATACATATTTGGCTATGGGCGGTAACTACTAAAATCAGATTTTGAAATGTTTACTTAGTTATCTTATTTACCTTATTTCCCTGAGTAATGAAATTTCGTTAAAGCTTTCAGGGAGTGTTGGAAAGTGTTTCATAATCTCTGCTGTACGCATGATTTTTCTTACTTGTTTAACATAGGAGAGGGGGGGGGGAAACGAAATTTTTTTCTTAAATCCTTGTATCAAGACCTAACGATTATGCAAGAAATAAATTTGCATTTATAATTTTCTGTATTTTTTTTCAGCTTGAAATCTTTAAGGGGCCACCATTTTGAAACGGAATGGCGAATCAAGATGTCCAATGTATTTGGTCAAGATCTTAATAAACCCTTAACATATGCTCAATCACTCCAAATCGGTTTACGAGCACAGTTCATGCCAATGATCAGATATCTATAGAGACAGATACGTACTATATACATGGTGACGCAAAGAAAAGATAACAAACGGTGTAAAAAGACCTTTATTTCACATAAAACTTAATCGAAGTACAAAATACAAATGAAAAATATTACAACTCGTAACAAGTGCTCAAAATGTGCCCCATTAGCCGTGATGCGTACTTCACATCGGCACCACATGGAATTGCGAGCACGTACCAATTGTCCCTATACCGTGATTACTGCAGTACCCGGACCTAAACGCCCTAGATTTCTACCTTTGGGGATATCTTAAGTCTCTGGTGTACGAGACACTTCTTTTGGCCATTGACCTCATGGTACGAATCGCAGAAGCCGCGGCAGTGTTCGTGAGATTCCTGGCCAATTGGAACGTGTTCGCGATTCCATACGGCCCCAATGTGAAGCACATCACGGTTGTGTTTATGACGGCCAATTATCAGCACGAGGGATATAGGCACTAAGGGGGGAGTGCCCTCTGTGGGGGTCTTTCTAAGGGAACCTAATCCATATTTTCACTTGGAAAACCAAGGTTCGAAGAAAACCACGAAAACTCCGAACGATTAGGCCGACGGTCATGGTTGGGATCGAACCCAGCACCTCCCATATACCAGCTTCGAGAGCAGAACCTCACGGCCACTGGTGGGCCGAAGCACATCACGGCTAATGGGGCACATTTTGAGCACTTGTTATAAGTTGTGATATTTTTCATTTGTATTTCGTACTTCATTAGGAGTTTTTTTTTAAACAAAGGTCTTTTTACACCGTTTGTTATCTTTTCTTTGCGTCACGTTCACGATGCAATTGCACCGTCGCGATCGTTTTTCCAACCCCTACTTCCTGTGTATTTCTTGTTCCTCATAATCTGACACACCCACATGTGCCGTTTGAACATGACCTTTTGAATCACCCTGAATATGTAGATGAAAAGGAAATACTTTTAAAATTCAAAATTTAAATTAAATTTCAAAAATTTAAATTAAAATCCGTTTTACCCCTTGTAATTTTGTTTTCCTGCATAACATTTATTGCATTCACCATTGAAATCAGAGAGTAATTTAAGATAGAAAATGCTCATGTTTGGACAATTTTCCTTCGTTTGCAGATAAAGCCTTGTACATCACAGATCCCGGGAATTTCTGCGGGTCTTGACTACATGTCAATCAAGAGCTAAATTAACCATAACCAACTAAACTAAATGTTCTTCCCAAATTGTCACTTTCGCACCCTGCTGGAAAATTTTACAAGCCCAAACATATTAACAAGAAATGTCCATTTAAGATGCTTGTGTTACGAAATTGTTGCATGCGAATTAACACCTGCGGTGTAGATGTATGCAGAGAGCTAAAAATAGCATAGCCATACCACTACATGTGTGGTTGTGGAAAGCAATAATTAGCTTAAGCTGTTGCTGTGAGAAAGGGTTGAGAATTTAACGAGGGATGAACTTCATTTTCCTCATCTAGGTCGCAGATCGAAAATTATCGTCTGCGGAATCTTGAAACCAGATAAATTAATTTTAATTATTATATATGTGTCGATTGTGTTAAAATAAACAAAGAAAAGAGCCTATTTTATTTTACAAGTATTCGAACATTATTGTTTCGTGATTCAAGATTTTTTTTACTTCGTGACTTCCATGTCCTTATCTTGACCCTGTAGGTCCCGAAATTGACGTAAATGGCATGCTCGTGGGACTCATGGAGATGATTGTAAGATGAAGCGACGAAATAAATGTGTTCGGACCAGAAAGAGGTTCCCGAGTCAAATTCTTTTCTCACATTAATATTCCAGTTATTTCTTACATAGTTTTCTTTAATGCATATGCGCTGAATTTAAGTATATATCAAATATATTTAACTTATAAAACAACGAAAACAGCCATTTGTATTGGTCGTACTAAGAAGGCTGAAAAGTCCTACTGTGTTTTTTATACGATTCAAGAAGGGAAAATTTGGGTAGATTGCCCACATTTTATTATTTGGCTTTTTTCAATCCCAATTCGATGAAAAAATGTATTTTCCATTAAAGAAGAAATAATATCTTTACTTGTTCTTCAAGCTAAATCCATTTTGCATGGGTTCACAAAAGCCCCGTTACTCCAAAATATTCATATGGAATGCAAAGAGCACAAAAATCAGCATTAAAACCAATCTGTGTGTGTGTGTGTGTGACGGAGATGGCTAGAAATATCTACCACACGTGCAAGTCTGAAAAATTGGGTGAGGGTAGTCCAAGGCAGGTCCTGATGCACATGAGGCTCAGATTGCTAATTTTTTGATAATTAGCCAATAATATTAATTAAAAATTCATCAAAAACGTAATTCTTTTTCACAAAATGATAAAATTACGCACACATCTGAACCTTTTTCCACAGCCGAAATGAAAGAAATTAAGAATTTTCACTAATCGGCGAAAATTAAGAAAACTAATTTAGATATCGATTTGAAAATTTCAGAGCCCATGTAGAAAAATATTTTTCACTTGTGTATGAAATTTTGAAAATTTCGGTAATTTTTCTTTCTTTTTTTCAAAAAACTGATGGCGACAGTACAAAAGTTTGGAGAAAGAACCATACTAGGTCGAACATTCATTAAAAACTGAACTAAAAAGATATCTTTTTCCGGTCGACCCCTCCATTTAATTTCCGAAAATCGATGGATCATAGATGACATGTAGACAATTGATTTAATTATTAAACATTGCCAAATGCTAAAAACATAATTTTAAAGCATTTTATCGATTTAATCGATGATTATTAGTGTGTTCTGTTGCAAGAGTCCTGTGATATGAGAAGAGTTCCACCACAAATGTTTCTCCCCTTTATTTACATTTAAAAGTATGTTTTCCAAGATATAGACCTCTTTTACCACCATTATCGAACATTAACGGCACATTCTTTTCTCAGATTCTATGGGTCAGATTTTAACGGGAATCGATTCTTTTAACTTAGCTGACGATTTTCTTTCAGTTTTTAGCTCCACCTTCCAGTCCAGAGGTCTCATTCTTATCCCGGGTTCTATGGAGCCAATTTCAACTGGGTTTTCGATTGTCTTGCAGTTTTTAGTTCTACATTCCACCGCCAGCTGGCAGGGTTTTGTCTCTGAGGGGGTTGCCAGGGGACAGGGTCTGAGGTTTTGTCTGAGGCAGCGGAGACCCGTGCCGGAGATTCGTTTTGAAAGAGATAAATTTGAATGGAGGTTTTTAGTGGGTAGAGAACCGTGCGTAGCACATCACCCATTCTAGAGGTTCATTTTGAGAGATTCGTTTTTAAAAAAATATATGAATAGAAGTTTCAAGAAGTCCCGGTTCGTTTGGAAAACTCTATGAGCGGGTCATCTAGTATACAAATGAAAAATGTTCTTGTGATACCAGAAATGTGACTCCAAGTTGCCAACAGGCCTTTTGATTAATAAACTGGAGGCTAGACAGTTAGAAACCTCCATCAGCGATTGACAATTATGGATCGCTTCATTCCCCCCACCTTCACCGAATTTCTTCACAACGTTCACACACAAAAGGAAAGGTCAACAATTATTATTTATTGTCAAAGATATATTCTTATTTAAATTGAAATAATTTCGATTTAAAACTCTCTCAATTTGGTGCTCCTTTTTAACCATTTTGCGCCTCGATTCAGGTACAAAATTAGCTTAGGCCTAGAAACATTTTCTTTCTACACAAACTTTTCCTTTCTTCATTATTTAGATATAACAAAATATCTTACTAAAGAAAACATTCACACACACACAAAAATTAAAAAGAAAAAACACAATTTTTATTTACTGTCACAATATGATATAATTTCTGTTTAAACCTCTCTCAATTTGGTGCCCCTTGCCCCCCCTCCCCTTAGCCACTGTAACAAAGTCACTAGCTCACATGTTCAGCAGAGAAGAAACCTGTCCCACTTGCTTTTTTCTTTTAGAAACTTCTATTTTTAAGTTTTCAAGTTTAAGTTTTGTGGGCAGTAGTTGTTCTATTTTCATCACAATTATAAACACGGTCTGGAGTGACACTGTACCACTCATAAACACTTTTTCAATTTTAAAAAAATGTATCCACATTTTCTTTGTTGAAGTGGGTGGACCTCCCTACACTTGCAGCTTCAGATGTTCTTAGTTGAAAGAGCTGGATGACAATCTATGAAACCACCTGTTTCTTGTTTAGACCCTAGTTCATATAACTCGCAGTAAGTCTTCTAGCTGAAGTTGAGAAAATCATTCCACATGTTAGATCAGCTTTCTTCTCAGATGATTTAAATTTTATCATGTACCTTACAAGTGATGTCATTAAATTTAAGATATGGGATTAGATTAGCAGAGTTTAAATAAAGCACAATGAAAGTTTACGCTAAATGTCCCGATATAGTTTTAAATAGTTATGAAAAAGATAAGAGATGTATAGTGGCGAAATGAAAACAAATTAAGTTTAAAAACAAACTAAACGTTTATTGAATAAAATATAAAACAATAAGTTTAAATATATTTCAAACAGTAAACAAATCTTTAAATTCTACTAAGTACATTAAGCTGTCAAATTATATATATATCCAGAAAAACATATTTGGCAATAATAAAAGTAAAATGGACCTCACAGCATATCTATAATAATAAAAGAACAGATCACTCTGGTGTGTGTGTGTGTCGGCGATGGCTAGCAAAGTCTACGGCGCGTATGAGGTTCAAATTTTTTCTGAAGAGAGTTCAAGGCCTCTCCTAATGCACCTGGCTCTCAGAATTTTAATATTCTAATTATTAGCTGAGTAATTAATGTCAGAATCTCAAAGCCTATTTTCCTCGATACTTATACACCCTGAAATGGTACTTACCTTTATTCCATTGGTTTTCCTTATTTCCATTCTAATACATTTCAGTTACAATAACCAAGTTTTCTTTTCTTTTATTATTATTATTATTCTTTAATTTGTGTAATTTCCCTTTTAAATTTGTCCAGTTTCAATTTTTTTTTTTTTTTCAACGTTGCTTTTGCTAGAATGTCTTTCACTCGAGACGTGGCTGGGGACCTATGAATCTTGCTTCCGCAAAAGAGTCGGGCTAGAGTAGAAGAATAAAGGGCTGTGAACGAAGGTGGGCAAAATGGAGGAAATTCTCAATTTGTGAATCAATCAATGCTCCATTTCAGCAGGAGTCGTTCGGTAGCTTCAACGCCCAGAACCCAACCCTTCCACTTTTCGGTGTCTTTAATTTGTATAATTTCCATTTTAAATTTGTCTGGTTTCAATTTTCAATTTTTTTTTTTTTTTTTTTTCAAGCTCGCTTTCGCTAGAAGTGTCTTACACTCGGGACGTGGCTGGGGACCTATGAATCTTTCTTCCGCAAAAGAGTCGGACTAGAGTAGAAGAATAAAAGGCTGCGGGAAAAGAGGGAATGGAGCATTTTTGAAATGGAGAAAAAAAAGGAAGTTTTCTTTTGGTTATTATTTTCGTTTATTTATTTTCCAAACTTTCATTCACACATCGTTCATCATTTATTTCGTTACGATCGTTCTTCAAAGATCGTCTGTTCATTTCTACAACGACTCCGATCTCGGCGTACCGATGTGACGTCACGCCTTTTCCCGATCACTGAGCTTTGAACCGTGTCGGAAGATACAATTTTTCTCCTTTCGGTTTTGCCGTAAGGCAGGAAGCGTTTCACTCAACCCCACGGATTGGGAAAGGATGTTTTGATCGTAAGGGGGCGTGTTGCATACAGATGATATATGCCGGTGATTTTGAAGTTGTACAGAGCTTGTCGTTTTTAGTTTTGAAGTTGTGTGTGTGCTTTGAAGACAGTTGTGAGTTTTTTTTTTTCATGTTAGTTTTAAATGAAGCTGGTCTTTTCTTTGAAGGAAGTTGGTGTTGCTTCTTGCTGTTTGATTTTAGAGGAACCTTGTCGTGTTAATTTCTTGTCATGTTAGTTTTAAAAGAAGCTTGTGTTCAGTTTTAAAGAACTTGTTGGATGTGAAACTTTGTTAGTTGTTGGAAGCACGATATTTTTAGAAACTTTGTAGACTTTTTCTTGTTGAAAATAAGCTTCGATATGTTTGCCGACTTCAACATTTTTTTCGGATAACTACGATGTGTTTTCGCTGTTTCGTAACACAAATACAGGATAAACGGTATGGTGTTTTTGTGATAAAGATGGTTTATGATATCGCCAGTGTTTCAAGTTTACTTGGCTCTTCATCATTTTGCATATCTTTCAAAACATCGTCATTTGTGTTTAAAGTTATTATCGCAATATTAACAAGGGCTGTATGTCAAAGGTCACAAGTGTTCATCATAAAGTTAATCTGTAAGTTTTTCATTTTCATATTTTGAGTGCATATTGACATCTAAATATATTATGAAGAACATCACATTATTGAACTGTTCAATGATTTAATTCATGCTGTTTACTGCCGTTTGTCATTAAATTATTTCATCATAATTTATTTATTTTTCTATTATGTTTCACATTTATTTAAGTCATGTTTCTTTTCGTTAAAAATAAACGTTAGTTTTATTTCAAACTTAAATGTATCTTTACTTGTTTCACACTTTTACATTTTCTCAGTCACTATCCTGCCATGGTTACCGACAACACTTCAAGTTAAAATATTTTCCAAACTCTGCTACAATTTTAGTAATTCTAGACCAGTCCTGGTTTCTGGACCGAGAACACGGGTTATGGGCCCAGATCCTATTTTAACCCTTGAGTGTCAGCAGTAACCATTTGGTGCAAATTTGGAAGTGACAAGTGTTAGCTACAGTCGGCCATATGAGCTCCTAGTAAATTCTAGTCGAGGGAGCTGCACTGTAGATGTATTTTTCTTTAAGAATTTTTTTTTTTTTTTTTTTTTATAAAGTAAAGATTGTAATGACTCAGAAAAAAAAAATATTTTTGAATTTTTTCAGTTTTTTTTAATAAATTTTTTTGTACTGTACTGTTTATATTTGGCTTCCAGTACATTTTTTACTTTGGAAAAAAAAAAAACTTCTTGCCTTAAATTTTCTATTCTCTTCTGACAATGGCTAGTATTCAGGTTAGTATCAGCAAATTGAATTCTAACAACTATGGAAACTGGGCCGCTGATGTAAAGTATCTACTGCTTGACAAGAATGCCTGGGGCATTGTAAATGGAACGGAGAAAGCTCCCGATAAAACAGATTCAGCAGCAGATAAAGACTACCAGTCCAGAATCAGGTCAGCCCTTTCCATAATATACCTGAATGTAGAGCCGGAATTCAGACGAATAATAGAAAACATCAACGACCCTAAGGAAGCATGGAAGAAGCTTAAAACACATTTTCAGCCGGACAACCATTCCCGTCATATGCAGTTATTTTCTGAGGTATTGGCTTGTCGAATTGAAGCTGGTGAAGCAATTGACATGTATGCAGCCCGCCTGCAGAGAATTGCAAACCAATTAACAGCCATGAATGAGCCCATCAAGGAGACATATCTTTCATTCCAGCTCCTACGATGGCTCCCGAAAAGGTACGATGGTTTAGTCCAAAGCATTCTTCGATGGTTTGAGGATAAATTCAAGTTCAACGACATACTGACCGAGCTGATCGCAGAGGAATCCCGCCTAAAACTACGATCAGAAGACTGAGTTGAATCTATCCAAAGCAACATTTCTAGAACGAGACCACCTAAGAACTCTAGTTACAGACGGAAGTTCCAAGGAAAGTGCCATAACTGTGGACGAATGGGCCACATGAAAAGAAATTGTGCCTATTCCAATCCTGAGACTTCTGGTCCCGACTCGTCTGCCGGAAATAGCTCCTGTGACTCATCCACTTCCAGAGAGACCGTCCCTAGATCTAATCCTGTTCGCCCAAGGAACAGAGGTGCCACTTCAAAGCCTAAGTCCACTTTTAAGCCTCACCGTCACCATAGCATCCAGGTACATTATTTAATTTAATCAAATCTTAGTAAACTAAAGGGTGATGACGACGCCTGGGTCTTTGACACGGGTGTGTCACACCATTTCTGTAAAAATAAAGATCTTTACGTTGATTTTAAACCTCTGAGAAATTAAGAACTTGCTGTAGCAGTTGATGGCGCCACCTTCCCAATCAAAGGGACAGGCACTGTTGATTTAAAATTGAATGGGGAGAAAATGCGTTTCGGGGACGTTATGTTCTGTCCTAGCTTGAGACGTAATCTTATATCAGGGTCTCGCCTCGGTACAAAAGGGGCAAAGTACAAAGGATGTAGGGGAGAGTAAAGGCTTATCGCGAAGATAGAACCCTTTTCTGTGCATTTCTTAAAAATTGCATATATTATATACACCCTGAACCTAGTTCTAGAACCATAACTAATTCTAAACCTAAAAGTAATCTTAAAACTAAACATGTTCGATTTGAGGCATCAACCATCCAAAAGGATGACCTAAAGCTTTGGCACAGAAGACTGGGGCTCATCAGTCCGTCCTTAATCGAACATACTGATAAGTGTAATGGGGTGAGGGCTCTTCCACACATCAAAAACAGGGATTTTGAGTGTGAAGTATCCTAGCATCTAGCCCGCGCGCCGAAGCAAAAAGCGTCACAGAATGGGGTGGGGTCATTTGAAATTGGCAATCGTCTGCTCTGTGGCTGCGAACGTAAGGAGTTTCTTCGTGCGAAAAGCGTATTCTGCGTTTAGCGAATTGCCGGAGAAAAAAAAAATTGCAGCTGCGTGAAGTTTCTGGTAAAGAGAAATTCAATTTTGAATATTGGCAACATTGCAATCCGTGATCACATGGAAATATTGTTGTGGATTGTGCTCGTATTCATTTTTTCTTCGTAGATGAGTTATATTTTTTTTTGTGTCGTGAGTTATGGCGAATATTACTGATATTGCGAAAGCTCGCGATATTGACCGAGATGAAAAAAACAAATTTCGCTGTGAATGGCTTACGAAAACCGTCACTGTAAAGTTTGGTGGTAAAGAAAGTAATGTAATAGTTGGCGATTCTATACAGAAAGTGGACGTAAGTGGCAGAACAATTTTTAGTATTTGTTCGGATTTACAATATTATGGGAAAAGAGGATTTGCTGCAATATCCGATCATTTGCAGTCGAAGAAGCATGCAGAAAAAGTTTTAATTAAAGACGACAACTATTCTTTGCCAAGTACTTTTTATGACGATAACCCATCAAATGCATCAACATCTGCATCAACCCCTCGAAATGTGCCCATATGTGATAGGGTATCAAATTCCGGGGCACTAATATTAGGTGTTTTGGCGGAGCACAGTTTGCCGTTTTCTATGGCAGAAGTTATCGTTGATGTAAACAAAACATTATCGGAAGACAGAAAAGCCTTAAACGACCTTGTAATGAAACGTGCTTCTGCAACCTATAAAATGAGATTTGGCTTAGGAAAAACTTTTGGAATCTACAGTAATCTTAAAAACTTCCAAGTTTTCCTTAAATATCGATGAGTCAACAAGCACCAACCATATGCGGGTAGTATCTCTTTTATGCAGTTATTTTTCCTCAAGTGTTGGTAGAGTTGTTGTGGAACACTTAAATTCACTAAGTGTAGACACAGTAAGTGCAGAAATCTTATTCAATGAAATTCAATCATTATTTAATAAGTATGATATTCCGTGGGAAAATTTAATATCAGTTTTGTTGGATTCCTGCAATGTGATGAGAGGTCCCAAATCAGGGCTTGAAACCAGAATAAGATGCGAAAAGGCTCCACATGTGTTGGATGTGGATGGTGACTCATGTCATCACATCCAGAATGCCTGTAAAAAGTTTTGCATACCATTTAGTATGTGGTTAGAAAATCTATTTAAAGATATATACAATGATATTAAATGGTCTGCAGATATTAAAACTTGTCTTGGTGAAATTTGTGATGTGTTAAGTGTGAAATTTGTTTCACCAGTATCCTTTATTGCACATAGATGGATGTCCTGTTATGATGCAGCTTTGAACTTTGTTTATTTAATAGATGCACTCACACTTTTATTTTATGCATTTCTCAGTAATGAGGACAAAACTGTGTATTTTTCCATTCTATGCACTATTTATAAGAATAAAAATCTTTCATCTTCTGATAGAGCAACAATCAAAGGCATTCAGAATAAACTGTCTTCAAAAAAACTCACAGATGATGGAGTAAATAGAAAAAAGCGAATCTATCAGAAACTTTTTTATTATAGGCAAAAAACATGTCTGATTGCCAACTTTTATATTGCTGCATTACCTCTGTTAAAGAAATACATTCTTTTGTTCCAGACTAAGGAACCGCTCATTCATAAAGTGTATGATGAGCAAAAGCAGCTTTTTTTAGATTTTCTACCTTGTTTTATGGCTCAGGAACACTTGCAAATTAAATCTGCTAAAGGTCTTCTTGATATTGATATATCAGATGAAGAACTCCATCTACCAGTCCAGAAAATGTTCATTGGTGCAAGGACACAAGATGTTATTGAAAAGAAACTCAATAATCAAACTGTTGAAGATTTTCTTGCTTCTGCTAAAAAAGCTTATGTTCAATGTGCCATACATCTTCAAAAAAGACTGCCTCTAAACAACCAATTTCTCAAATGTGTCTCTGCTATTGATCCTACTGCAAGGGGCCATCAAATCACCTGTGAAAGGCTGCAGAAACTACCAGTTTTACTTTCCAATGTTTTATCTGATGAAGAGAAAGATAAGTACCAACTAGAGATTTTTCAGTATCAAGTAGATATGAAATTAGCTCCTCCTGTTGATGATTCTGGAAAATTGGTATCAGTTGATATTTGGTGGGCAAAACTTTTTAACATGCCCAAGTATTATACACTTGGCAAGGTTGTTAAGGCTGTTTTAAGCTGTTTTCATGGACCACAGGTTGAAGGATCCTTTAACATTATGTCAGACATAATAGATAAAAGATCTGGTAGAATGCAGATTCAAACATATTCTGCTATCCAGACTGTAAAATATAAACTGCTAGCAGAGAAAAAATCTGCTGTTCAGTTTTTTCATAAGAAAGATTTTCGTTGTGAACCAGTAGATAGAAAGTTATGCTATAATTTGAGGTCATCTAGAATGTGTTATCAAAAATAATTGAACGAGAAAAAAGAGAACAAAGGGCTAACAATAAAACTGTTCCAATGAAACATAAGGTGGCAGAAATCTGTTCTGTAGAAAATTCAAGAAGACTTCAGCATAAAAGGAAACTTCAACAAATGGTTCAAAATATAAAAAAGAAAAAAATGAAGTTAAAATGAGTTTCCTTTCCCAAAATATAAGATTGGATTGTTTTTATATTAGACTGCAGATTTCTTTTCTATTATTTTGTAAATATTTTATTATTATTATAAGAACTAACTTTTCTCTTTGGACAATAATTTTTTTGGATTGAGTAGCTTTCTTTTAAGGATATAATACTTGTTATTAAATATTTTTTGGTAAGTGATATTTTCCTGCTAATAACTTTTTTTTTTTAAGAATTTTTTGCTAAATGTTAAATGTCAGTTAAGATGCATAGAACATTTGATTTTAAGATTGGCACAAAATGTTTCTGTATGCAAAATATTTTAACTCAACAATGGTTCTTTATTATGTAACAAAGAAAATTAAAATGCTGATAAAAAATAAGTTAGTCTTTAGCATTAATGCTATAGGTCATTTGTAATTTTGCTTGCATATAATTTTCTTAATTTAAAATAACATGTCTAATGTGACATACATGACATGCACATATCACTATTATTTCAGTGTGCTAAGTTAAACTTTTTTTTTTCTCTCTCCTTTTGCCAAATAATAAGTCTTGAATATATTTTTTATGTTCACTGTATGCAATTTAAATTAACATTATTTACAATTATATTTGCATGACTTTCTGTAGGTGGTGGCATTGGGGGGGTGGGGGGGTGGTGTGAGGCCGTGAAAGTTCAGCTTTTTTTTTATAAGCTTGTAGCATGTCTGTTTAAAACAAATAAGATCCAAAAAGCCACTCGAGCTCTTGCACACAGATTTATGGGGACCAACTAAAATCACTGGCAGAAATGGAGAGAAGTACTTTTTAACTATCACCGACGACTTCTCCAGAAAAGTTGCAGTTCACCCATTGTGCAATAAGACACAGGTCTTCAAAGTTTTTACAAACCACGTCAAAAGAGCCGAGCTGTTTTTGAATATCAAACTTAAAAGTGGTCGCAGTGACAATGGGAGGGAATTCTCAAACAAAGCTTTTAAGAATTACTTTGAAACAAATGGGGTAAAACACGAATTCACAAATATCTATTCTCCGGAACAAGATGGAGTTTCGGAACGCCTTAATCAAACGCTAGTAGATGGAGCTAGATCAATTCTGAATGAGAGTAAGATGAACCTGAAGTTCTGGCCTGAGGCCATTCTCTACTATACTTACACACTGAATCGTGTTTGCCACAAGTCCCAAACTAAAACTCCTTTTGAGTATTACTGTGGGAACAAACCTTCTATTCGTCACATGCGTCCATTTGGATCCATTGTATATGTAGGAGTACCTAGACAACTCAGGGGATCCAAGTTTGAGGCAAAAGCCAAAAAGGGAATACTGGTGGGGTACGCAATGTTCACAAAGGGATACAGAGTATGGCTTCCTGATGGAAATAAAATAATTGAGACCATCAATGTCAGATTTAGTAATGAAGCAACTCTGCCCGAGGATTTGCAAACCCAAAGTGAACCAGGTCCTACTTATTCCATAGGTGCAAACCCTTTCGATGTTGCAGAAGAGTGCAACGGAAGCGGTCTGGGTCCCACTTACATTATAGGTACACAACATTCTGAAATCAATCCTTTTAGAGAATTACAACCTGATAAACCACCTCCTGCCTACCTCCTAAGCCAGACCAGTCTCACTTTGATGATCCCGCCTCCAGTCACACATCTCTGGATGAAAGTGATGAGGAGGGCGAGAGGTGTTCACGAAGTTTAAGAGATGCGGCATGGTTTAGAAAGGCAGTACGACGTCGTGGCGATAAACGCACGGACATATATTATTATGAGGTAGGTGAAACAGATAGGTTGAGATCACTCAGAGAGGTTAGAGACTATTGTCAAAAACATGGTATTAGATTTGATGCAAGATGGTTTAGTTTTAAAGGAAAGAATACATATGAGGGGTTGGTAGACACTACTAACGTAAGCTATAATTCTAGTCCTAGCCAAACACCACCATATGCTTCCATATCCTCTATATTTAATCCAACCACTGCATCTTTACCTGGACCTAGTGGTAACGCAGACATATGACTAGACACTATACCAAACACTTACAAACAGGTTCTTAAGTCCCCTCAATGGGAGTTCTGGAAGCAAGCTATGAAAGAGGAGTTAGATGTCATTAATGACAAGAAAGTTTGGAATCTAACTGCCTTACCAAACAATGTAGAACTTCTGGGGTGTAGATGGGTGTTCACTCTGAAGTGTGATGACAGGGGTCAGATAGCCAGGTATAAAGCACGTTTAGTTGCACAAGGATATAAGCAGGTTAAAGGAGAGACCTATGACGAGACTTTCTCGCCTGTGGTCAACTTTAGCTTAATCCGTTTCTTTTTCGCGGCTCTGGTGACCTGTCATGGTTGGATAACACACACACAGTGTGATGTAAAGGGGGCATATTTGTATGCACCTCTTACTGACACAGACACATTAGACAACCTCCAGGGTTTGAGGTCAAGGGGAAGGAACACCTAGTTTGTAAGCTTCAGAGGGCACTCTATGGGCTCCATCAGAGTGGTCGTGTCTGGTTCTATGAGCTGCACAAAGTCCTAATATCTCTTGGTTTTTTTTAAATTAAATTGGTGCAATTGTGTATATACTCTGATTGATCACATTGTTTTATTGTTATATGTTGATGATTTTGTAATATAAGCATCAAGATAATATTAACAAGGTTCTAGTTTTATTGAACAAACATTTTGACATAAAGGTTTTGGGTAAAACAAGGAAATTACTTGGGGTAGAGTTCGAGGAAGATAAAGAGGGTGTTGTCTCAATTCATCAGATTGGATATATCAACGAGGTATGTTCAAGTTTTCAACAGTACAACATACCTATCACCTCACTCCCAATAAGTAAAGGCATGGTGTATACAAAATTGCAATGTCCCCAAACCGATTCTGAAATGCAAGAGATGCACAGGTATCGTATAGAAATGTTTTGGGCTGTCTTGCTTTTCTCACTAGTAGAACTCGGCCAGACATCGCATATGCGGTGAATATCTTCAGTCAATTCCAGAGCAATCCTGGTATTGCCCACTGGATTGGCCTCTTGAAACTACTGGGTTATGTCCAAAGCACTAAACATTACAAATTACGTTTACCTTGTCAGTAAATCAATTTGATCACGTATACCGATGCTGATTTCGCTGCAAATCGGGATGACAGGACGTCAATGGGAGGTCAACTTTTATTGCTGGATAGAGCTCCAATAATGTGGAGAGCCTTTAAACAGAAAACTACCAGTCTGTCTACAATGGAGTCAGAATTTGTTGCCCTTACCGAAGCAACGAAAGAGCTTTTATGGTTTAGTAGAATTATAACAGAATGTTATAACAAACACATCTTTACCGTGCAACAAACTAAACCCACTCTATTAGTAGACAATATGGCAGCCATTGACTTCATAAAATCTCCTATTGAAAACTATCGTACCAAGCATATAGACGTTAAATTATTTTTCGTTCGTGATCTTTTAAACCAAGAGGTATTCAATGTTAAGCACGTAGCCAGTAAATCCAATCTTTTGGATATTTTTACAAAACCATTTACTAAGTATGATTTAAACAAGTTCATTGAGGTGATTTTTAATTTAAAGTCTAAATAATTCTGTATGATATTTTTTCAAAAAAAAAAAAAAAAAAAAAAAAAAAAAACTCCTCCTTTGAACTTAAAAATGCTTGTATAAATGATTTTGATGGTTAAACTGTTAAAATTGTTTAACATTTTTTGAATACTGAAACTATTGGGTTTCAGAAACATGTCTTTTATATTGTTTGAATCTTATGTATATACACTTGTTTTTCATTACTATTGCACCGTACTTATACACTTGTTGATTTTCTTGTTTTTCAGTATAAAGTACTGTGATGTTTTATTACCCTCATTTCCAATGGCGCAGACAATTTAATTCCCGCCGGAATGTGGTCGGACCTCACATTGGTTCATCCTCCGGGACCCGAGCAGCCTCAGGAAGCGACTCGCGAGGTGCCCTTGTAAATAGCCAGAGTGGTCTGCAGTGGGTAGCGGCCTTCGTGAGTGTTCTGGCCACAGGGAGGCCTCTCGCGGGCATTTTTATTTTATTTCAGTAAGTCCCTCGTTATGATTACTGGAACTGCCACGTTTGTCCCGTCCGTGCTATTGGAAATCGAGCCATAATCTTCGTTTTATGTATAATTGCATTTTTCATTATGCAGCGTATTTTTTACTGAAAATACCTTTCTACTTGTGTATTACATAAGTAGTCAACATAAGTAATTTTTATAAGTTATCTAGTTGTTAATACAATACTTGTTAAGTGAGCTCACTCTATAGAAATAGTATTAGTATATATATATATATATATTAGATTTTGTTCACTATGTATATGAATATGTATTCTCACTATGGTTAAGTAAAATGTGTTTTCTTGAAAATCAAAGTCCATTTGAATATTTCAAATCTTGAAAATGAAATTGTACTAAGTGAAAAATCTTTATAATTGTCTACATAAAAATGTAAATTACCTGAATTTCGTCATTAATTAAAATATCGGTAAAGTAGTCACGCTTTGACGTGATGAGGTATTATGTAACAAGGTCGAAAAGAACTTTTCTTTAAAATGAACTTTTGTGTTTACAGGGCTGCCACATGCTACTAAAATGCTACTAAAAGCAACTATTTTCAGCATCAGGCTACTATGGCTACTATTTTAGCCCAAAATCCTTCAAAAGTGACTATTTTGGAGGAAAATCAGAAAAAAGGAGACTATTTTCCAATTCCAGCTACTATTTTTGGGAAAAAACAGATTTTCCATCAACACAGATCTGCTGACTCTTCCCTTTTTGTTTTTTTCTTTAATCCAATACCCTGTTACAATTTATCATAGACTAGCTGACCTGCTTGGCTTTGCCCGGGTCTGTAAAATATTTTTAAATGAGCAATAACCCTTTAAGACCTGACATACATGATTGTGTAGGTGATCCTAAAGAAAATGAAAAACATTTTCCTCTTTTTTGTACGATTTACAGTCAAGCCTACAGAATTGTATAGATCCTTCCTTGGCATAACCTGAAATGGGATATTTTTAGCTCACAGGCTATCAAAGCCTGAGAGCTAATCTGCCTGCCCGTTCTGTATGTATGTATGTACGTACGTACATACGTATGTATGTATGTATGTATGTATGTACGTACGTACGTAACGCGATAACTCTTGATAGAAACATCCAATTTGCTTCAAAAAATTTTTCTAGGTTTATTGTGATAAGGCGCTTCCCTGATTAGTTTTGGGAGTTCATTGGTTAAGGATAAAGAGGGAAAAACGGGGTTAGTCCACCCCTCTTAATTCAGATAAATGGGTTTTTCATGCAGAATCATTCGATTTGCTCCGAATTTGGTATACCGGTTTATTATGTTAAGGAACTTCCCTGATTAGTTTTGGGGGTTCATTGGTTAAGGATAAAGGGGGGTTAGTCCACCCCCTTAATTCAGATAAATTGGTTTTTCATGCAGAATCATTCGATTTGCTCCGAATTTGGTATACCGGTTTATTATGTTAAGGAATTTCCCTGATTAGTTTTGGGGGTTCATTGGTTAAGAATAAAGGGGGAAAGGGGGGGGACTAGTCCACCCCCTTAATTCAGATAAATGGGTTTTTCATGCAGAATGATTCGATTTGCTCCGAATTTGGTATACCGGTTTATTATGTTAAGGAACTTCCCTGATTAGTTTTGGGGGTTCATTGGTTAAAGATAAAGGGGGAAGGGGGGCTAGTCCACCCCCCTTAATTTATATAAACGGGTTTTTCATGCAGAATTATTCGCTTTGCTCCAAATTTGGTATACCGTTTTATTATGTTAAGGAGCTTCCCTGATTCGTTTTGGCGATTCATTGGTTAAGGATAAAGGGGGATAGTCCACCCCCTTAATTTAGATAAATGTTCTTTTTTTGCAGGATTATTCGATTTGCTCCAAATTTGGTATACCGGTTTATTATGATAAGGAGCTTCCCTGATTAGATTTGGAGGTTCACTGGTTAAGTATAAAGGGGGAAACGGGGGCTAATTCCCCTTCACTTATTTTTTTGAGGGCATTATTCTTTAAAATAAGAGTATAATATATACAATTAGTGTGAATAGCCTGTGAGCTCAATGCCATCAGTTTAGCTGGGCACTTTTCTTTTTTATTTTTAAATATTTTTTCTCCATCAAATATGATCCTATTAATTAGGCAAAACCATCAAAACTTTTCATTTCTACCAAAAACCTTCTGGTATTTAAGGGTCAAATTTGTGTTTTATATCTTTAACTCTAAATTAATTTTGTCTCAAATACGTAGCTGCTGACTGTGGAAAAAATCTGTTTAAAAAATATATAAATAAAATAAATAATAATAAACCTGATATTTAGCAGTAAAAAGGCTCGAAATAACTGCCACGGGAAACAAAAGGGGAGGGGAGTATGTTTAATTTTTGTGCTAAAATACTGATGTAACTGTAAAAATCAGTGACTTATGCATAACCACTTTTTTTCACATCAAAATCCTGAGTGAAATTCTTTGATTTTTAAACTGATTATTCGGTCATTCATCCCCTCCCCATCCCCACAAATATAACAAATTGCAGAAAAAGGATAAGGGAGGTTCATAACGTGAAAGATTGGACAAATGGCTTTCCAATGATATATCACACTAAAGGTTCGTAAAAAGTTAAAAAATTGTCCTCTCAAGAGACTGTTACGGCCTCGGAATACTCCCCTCCTCCCATTTTGAAATTTTTATATTTTATAAATAATATTTATCAGAGGGCTCCATAAAATCAGATCTATCTAAAATGATATTTATTGTAGAAAATGCTATGATTTTGATAACTGCAACCTAAATAGCAGGTGAAGTCCACTAGTCAGTATCATGATATATTTTTAATCTTTTTATATATCCTATAATAAAAAAATCTGACTTAAAATTCATGGTAATTAGTAAAGAAATGGTTCTTTATAGATTTTTACAAAAATTACATATTTGGATTCAGTGATAAAAAATACACTAAAATACATAAATTTCAAATCTATAAATGCATTTGTAAAAATTTTATATACCACAAAACAATCCCACTATGAAAATTATTGGAATTTTTATATATATATATATATATATATATATATATATCCACAGACAGACTTTCTCTCCTTTACTGCTGATAAAAAATTGAAAGCATTTATTTTTCATTTTAAAAAATTGATTTTTTTAAATAATTAATTTTATAATTAATCGATTTAAAAAAAATTACATACTTAGAATCAGCATAATAAAATATGCATAGATGCATAAATTTCAAATCTATAAATGCAGTATTTGTAAAAATTTTATACCATGCAAAACAAGCCCAGTATACAAATCATTTGTGGTTTTTATAACCTTGGCAACCCTTCCCCCTCTTGTCCAGTTTGAAAAAGAATTTTCTTTGCCGTCTGATCCATGCTTTAGTTGAATTATGAATACTTTTCCATTCTTTTAATTGTTGTTTTCAATTAATAACTCGGCTAATTATTATAAATTAAATTCTTACTAAGGTGCACCAGGAGAGGCCTTTGACTACCCTCACAAAAATTTTCAGCTTTGTACATGTGCTAGATTTCGCTAGCCATTGCAGACAAACAAACACACAGAATGAAACTTTCTTTTATTAGTATAGATTTACAGTTTGTTATCATTTCAGTATCTGCCCCCCCCCCTTTCTATTTGAACTGGATAAATTACACTTTTCAATCCATAAATGTATCTCAAAGATGCCAATCATCCAAATTTTTGAGGGAAACTATTGATTTTCTGATTGACTCATATGTTTTACAGTGTATTTCTCCCAAATTTTTGTTGCTTTAAAAAATATTTTAACTTTTAACTGTCATATGAATTTTATGCGATTCATTCTAGATTTTCTCACTGTGGTGTGTGCATTTGATTTATTTCTAGTCTCTTCACTCATAGCATAAATATATTTCATACCTGAAATTTAGTAACCAATCTGAAATAAATGCCACTTAAGAATAAGATACATTTTATTAAATAAATTTTCTAGTTAAAATTGGCATATGAAATGGAAGACTTGCAAATTATCAAAAATTTATACTGAATTGATAACAAAATGTAATTTAGCAAAACTCAGGGATCTCAAATTTTGGAACATTCTGGTGGTCAGTATATTAATCTTTG
This sequence comes from Maratus speciosus, assembly GCA_963932465.1. NCBI lineage: Eukaryota > Metazoa > Arthropoda > Arachnida > Araneae > Salticidae > Maratus > Maratus speciosus. The sequence continues at coordinate 2,754,663 of OZ010795.1, read as the reverse complement.
CCAGTGATCTACCGCTGTGCTGATCAACATGGCATAATTCTCTGTGTTCAGTCTTTATCCAATCACAACATAAATGTCAACGTCCATGTGATAGTTACTTCATTAAAATCTTAATACCAAAAATAAATAAAGTCACACAATACTTTGAACATATCATTTTTGTTCTATAATTTTTACAGTGATTTTTATGTAGCAAATGTTTTTCTTTTAAATTTATTATTGAAAAGGTCAAAAAGATGTTAGATTTATTGAATTTGTTGCTATTCTTTTCCTAATAGAATTGGCATATGAAATAAAGGATTTTAAAATTATCAAAAATTGGTACTGAATTGATAACTAAATGTAACTTACAAGGCTCAGGGATGTAAAAATTTTAAACATTATGGTGGTCAGTATTTTAATCTTTGCCAATGATCACTGCCGTGCTGATTGGCATGGCATAATTTGCTGTGCTCAATCTTTCTCTGATAACAACAACAATCAAATGTCAACATCCATGGGAGGCTGATTAAGACAAAATGGCAATCTAGTATTCTTCTTATACAATCACCAAAATTTAAAGAAAAAAAAAGTGGGAACATATAGATGCATAGGAAGATAAATATATATATATACATCTCTTTTTGTTTTTAACCTCTTTACAGTTTTAAAGTCCAAAATATTGATCATTACAGGATAAAAAATGGATTAATATATATATATATATATATATACTAGCAAATCTACCCGGCTTCGCTTGTGTCAATAATAAGGGTCCTCCCGGGTAAAATACATTAAAATGAAATAATACGGCAATGACAATAACTGAGATGGGTGCATTCCCGTCCACGAATCGTTAAAAAGACTGTTAAGATATATAAGTAAAATACTCTTAATTGCGTCTACTATTAACTATACCATATAATAATATATATTCCAAACAAATGTCATAACATATATTAAAGTACAATTATTTGCTTAAAAAGAGTCATTTCAATAAAAAAAACATTAAAAGTCTTAAAAATTTACATGTTTCGACTCTTTCATTGAGTCATCTTCAAAATATACAAAAAAAAAAAAAAAAAACTACAAACACAATGCCACTAATGACCTAACCCATAAATTTTGCCTTTACTGAAAATGTTTTAACTTATGATCATCATACAATTTTTGTTTTTCACACTGTCGAATAGAAAAAGTTTCTGTCAAATGAAATTTATTTGAAAATTGTATCTCAATTTTTTCATGTGAATGGATATTAAAGTAATTTTCAATCATGGATATTTTTTGATTTGCAATGCAGCCAGGGGTAAGATTTCCGCGTTTTTTCACACCAGTATTTTGTTAGAGAAAATGATATTTCATTTAATCGGAACACTCTCTTGATTTAACAGAACAACATTTTCTTTAAGAATATACCGGTGTGCAAAACGTGGAAATCTCATCCCTGCATGCAGCCCAATTATGAAAGATATACCTGTTTGCTCTTAATGCAATGTTATAAAGTAAAGACATTGATGAACTATGAGTATCTCTAGCATCATATTGTTGGTGGCAACAAGCTAACCCAACCATAAATGTAACTTTTACTGCAATTTGACCTTTAAACATCGCACATTTGATTATTCCAACATCTAATAGAATACAAAAAGGTTCAGTAATATTTGTTTGAAAAGCTTATCTCAATTTACGGATTGTTTATCCATTTTAAATTAATTTTCAATCACGGAGATATTTCTAAATATACCTGTAACCCAATTAAGAAAGATATATCCGTTTGCTATCAATGCAAAAATATGAAGAAAAGACATGAGTAACGGTTTGCACCATATTGTTGGTGGCACCAACCTAACCGTACCATAAATTACGCTTTTACTGCAATTTGATCTCTAAACATCATGCATCCCATTATTTCAACGTCTAACTAAAAAGTCTGTCAGTCATGAAATTTTGTTTAAAAATGAAAAAATGCTTACCCTAAAAAATAGTAGCTATAATTTCTATTTAATATAAATCGTAGAAAAATCGTATTTTATATAACCGTATTCGATACATATCGTAGAATGTTATCACTGCATTTCAGGTATTGAAACATTTATCTAAATGATATAATTAAAGATTACAAAGAAATAGGGAATAAATTGTAGCATCCAGTTTTTAGAACCAGTTTGAAATTATATTGACGAAATTGACGTCATATCTAGCAAACGATTTTTTTTTACTATTATCTTTTTCCTTAATTAATTTCTTGATATTGAAACGATTTCATTAAAATAGATTTCTTAACATTCAACTAAAGTACAACTAAGGTCATTTTAAAACATGCTTAGTTAAGGTTTTTACATAAATATATGAAAAATGTGCATTTTCTTTTTTGAATGACGTCAATTTCAAAAAAAGCAAAAATATAGTGAGACAATCCGAATTTTTATTGATTTATAAAACAAAGTACTCGAGTTATCAATTTTTTTTTTAATTATTGAGCAGTTTTTTAGATGTGTGGCAACAGGAAATAAACTTGAATTTGAATATTTAAAAAGAGATATTTCTATAATATTAAATTATGAAAGGTCGTAGAAAAAAGGGATAAATATTGGTCTGATGATTTTTTAAAGTAGACAGTGATCTTTTCCACGTTCTAAAACGTATATACAGCAAGTTTCGTGCAAATCCGTCTAAAATTGAAGGTTTGTATAAAGGACATACACACAGAGAACGGCTTTTATATATATAGATTTAAACTGCAGTCTTAAATTGTAAATGTCTTTTACTACCGAAGCATGGCGTACGTAATACGTATGTCTCACATTGCAGTAAACATTTCATTCTTTCAATGAAGACATTCATGGTTTTTTGAACAAAACATTTTTATATGTATAATTCCTAACTTCTGAAATAATTTTATTTTAGCTTCCTCATCATCAGCTAACTGCGAAATGGTAAAATCTATATCAGTATCAGTAATAAATATTTTCTATTCAAAAAATAACAAATTAAAAAGTTTTTTGTGAGATTATGATGGAATAAAATAAATTCCATCATTAAAAATTCCTGCATAAAAATATTCACGTTCAGTAATTAGCAAATGTTAATGTGTGGCACGGTTTGCAATAAAAATCGTTTGCTAGATTAGGGTTGAAATAAATGGTGCGATACCATACAGTTTGGCATGGTATCGCGACGAAAATTAGAACAAAAAAGTACCACAGATTTTTTTTTATTTAGTTTTAGTTTTTGAGGCGTTTGAATTTTTTTTTTCTAATTGGCGAAGTTGTTTTTATTTAACCAAAAGGATTGGTTAAAAAATTATTCAATTTCAATGTTTTCCCTTACTATAGTAACAGAATGAAAAGAATGAGTTTTTAGAAAGTATCACTTGAAAAATTCAGGTTTTGGCGCCAAATTAGAAAAATATGAAATATCTCTCGAACTATTGGGCTTAAAAGAATTTAGTTAGTACCATTCGATTCAGCATACAAAAATACACCAAAATATGTTAGTTGAAAAATATCTATAAAATCAGATTTTTAAGGAAATTTTTTAAAGTTCATTCTCTTTTTTACCCCCCTTGGGGGTGGAATTTTGGAAAATCCTTTCTTAGCGGCACTCTATATCATAAGAAGTATTTTTACCCCGATTTTCAAAATTTTAGGTTCAATAGTTTTGGCTGTGTGTTGATTAATACGAAATTCAGACTTTCTTTTATATATATAGATATATAATTGGTATTTCCAGAAATCAATTGACTCAGAACCTTTGACCTATTTTGGCTTGTGTTTTATTAATCAGGCTTTGATAATAAAAGAAAATTGATTTTTTAACAGAGTTTTTAAATTTAATAATAAATTTAAAATGTCAATAATAACAATTTAGAATATGGTTTATTTCTTGTTTAACCCATTGGTGGCTATAAAATCCAGCTTTATGCCATTTTGGCTATTTTACATAAATTTCTTGTAAAGGTTAGATCAGTTTTACACACAAAAGTTGCACATGACTGTTCTTTATCAAATGCATCCTTTCTGATAAAGCTATTTTTTTTTATAGACAGATTTCCTGCTTTAATTAATTAAAATTGTAGTATTATTTTGATAACAAATAAGGATTCTTTTCCTACCCTTACCCCCTTTTTTAAGTAAGCATGTAACTATTTTTGTACAAATGCTACTTTTTTCATTGTAGGATACCATTTTTGATGCCATTCAGCAGTGGCAGCCCTGTGTTTAAAAAGAACTTTTAACTTTAAGGTTACCAAGAGGGTTATCGTTGAATAACTCATGTGTTAAAGCGTTCCTCAAAGTAGTGAGGATTATGTAGTTATTTTTGGTATAATGTGTATTGAATTTATATAATATGTATTATTGAAATGTATTGTTATGGATATAAGTATATCTATTTTTACTTTCTTCTATCTTGACAAGAAGAAAGTATTGGTTTCATGAAAATTTTCGAATTCCAGTTTTCGACGGATTTACATGTTTTATGGGTCAGAGATTCCAAAAAACATGTTTTTACAAAATGTCTGTCTGTCTGTATGTGACACAAATTTTGTGAGCGCTCTATCTCAAGAACTAATGCATGGAATTTAATAAAAATTTATATTCAGGTAGTCCCTGATATAGATTGGTGCTGATTAGTTTTTGGTGTAAATCGCCGCTGCTATGTAGCATTTTGCAGGATTTCCGCGAAAGCTCTATCTCAAGAACTAATGCACAGATTTTTATAAAACTTCAGATTCCATTAATCCTTGATATGAATGGGTGCTGGTAACGTTTTTGTGCAAATCGCCCAACAGATGGCGCTGCTATGCTGCATTTTGCAGCATTTACACGATTTTTGTAATAGCTCAATCTCAAGAAATAATGCACGGATTTTCATCAAACTTCACATTCAGTTAGTGCTTGACATGAATTGACGTTTTGCCCCTTGTGGTGTAAATCGCTCAACAGGTGGCGTTGCTATGCTCCATTTTTTGAGATTTCTGCAATAGCTCTATCTCAAGAACTAATGCTTGGGATTTCAACAAACTTCAGATTCAGGTATACCTGGATATGAATTAGTGCTGTTTGTGTTTTGGTGCAAATCGCTCAACAGGTGGCGCTGCTATGCTGCATTTTTCAGAATTTCCCCTACAGCGCTATCTCAATAAGTAATGCACAAATTTTCATCAAACTTCAAATTCAGGTATACTTTGATACGAATTGGTTCTAAATTGATGTAATTTCTTTTACTATTTAAATGATTCAATTGACGTGATTTATATAGAAGAAAGTTTTGTGATGGCCACAACATACTAGTTCTAATTGTATTTGCATAATGTGTATATCTTACTATCAGAGGTTGATAGTTAGTTTTGCATTGATAGGTAAAGGAATTTTTTATTTATCCATTTCCAGTCTTTCAGTATCAAGGGGGAGGGGTGCAATTGTCAGAATCTGACAGCCTATTTTCCTTGATACTTATACACCCTGAAATGATTCTTACCTTTATTCCATTGGTTTTCCTTATTTCCATTCTAATACAATTCAGTTACAATAATCAAGTTTTCTTTTGGTTATTATTTTCGTTTATTTATTTTCCAAACTTTCATTCACGCATCGTTCATCATTTATTTCATTACGATCGTTCTTCAAAGATCGTCTGTTCATTTCTACGACGACTCCGATCTCGGCGTACCCACGGTACTTAGAATACACGGTAGGGTCCACGAGTGAGATGCGCAGTAGATCGTCCAGTTCGTGACGTCACTGGCACCCATCGTTCAAGTTCTCCCTGTGTTTTTTTCCTTTTATTCGCATCGCTCTCTTTCTCTTCCTGACAATAAATGTTATTATTACTATTTTTTTTTTCATATGATCATTTTATGGCTTATTTTTATTATTAGTTTTTGAAAAGGATTTGACATTAAACTAATTAGTAACGCATTAATTCTTCTAGCTATTCCAAAGGAATTTCATTTCATCGTTTTTAACACATACTATAGCATGAAAAACATTTGCTGCGCGCATGCAAAAGATCAGATAATTTTTGCATTTATTATTCAAGAGTATTTTCAATTTACTTTAAAGAAACAGATTTGTAAAAGAATTTAAAAGCAAAACAGCTTAATTTTAAACCAAACCAAATTGTAAGATATAAATCAGTTTCCACATGAAAATTTTCAGCCCTACTACTACTTTAGTATTACTTTTCACTAATGTTATTGCTGAAAAATTAAAGAGAGAAGAATGAGTTGTCGAGATACATGAAAGGAAATAAACTTTTTCTTAAATAAAAATGAATGTGATCAACAAGATAAATCCAATGCTGATTTATTTCTTCTCTCTTAATAAGAACAATACAGTCACTCATATATCGCTGATAAATCATTCAGATATTAGATGAAATTAAATAAGAAAATTAAACTAAAATAAATAAAAAATATATGTATATCAGCTGGTTAGGGGGGACATTTTGCGATGTAGTACGTAAAAAAAAAAAAAAAAAAAAAAATTCTCGTTTTAAAGAAATTATGAAACAATATAAATTCCAGTTTTCTCAAAATTCTATTTAAAAAAAAAAGTTCCATATTCAGAAGAGGTGTATGTGTTGGCGCCGAAATTCGTCTGACAAATAAATTTTCAAAATCCAAGTGAGATGGGAGAGCAATTAGAATAAATAGTTTATTAAATAAAACTGAAATAGTATGTAAATTCTATTCATCATTAGAAGTTAATAATTGTTCCATAATAGTAATTCTCCGTATTTAACAGAGCCAATACAAAAAAAAATGTGTTCTCTGCTTGGTTGCAGAGTCAGGACTTCCACTATACACTCTGTATTAAACAGAGCCATGATTTAACAATTGGCATCTCTGATTACAGAGTCAGGACATGTTACATGTTCTCTGCTTGGTTACAGAGTCAAGACTGACCATTTTAAAAATGATACATATTATATAAAATAAACATCAAAATAAAAATTACAATATGCAGTTATAAATCTTCTAAATAGCTATAATATTCATTTAAATGACATCCAAGTAATTATAAAACTAATAAATCACCATCAATTCAAAATTATTATAAAGTAAATAAATCTATATTACATGACCTTGAAATCATAATGTTACTCATAAATATTGATTCAGGGTTATAAACAATTTAGATAAACAGATTAGATTTTTTCTGTCAAAAGAAATCACTTTTATAATTATGCTTTACAACATGAAAGATAAACAGAGTTAAATTATAAACAAATAAATTTGAGGTTATTTACGCCGTAACATCCTCCGCCTCCATGAACGGAGTTCATCGAACAATTATAACTTACCAAATTTCCACTATCACATACTAAATAATCAAATATTAAATACAAATTTAAAATATTACCTTAAATGTTAAGTATAACTAAAATGAAATGCAATTAAATCCTACTACTTCTATAAAAAACAGTTTCTGGAACAACTAAAAATAGAAAAAGACATTAATATACAAAATAGTTCAGAAAGTTACAAAAATTAGACATAGAAAAAAAATAATAATAAAGTTAGTTAAAATAAAATAAAATTCTATTATATTAAATGTCCATCGGTAGAGGAGACAATTTTGTGATAGGGCGTTTCAGTTCACCAGTAGAAGTCTTTAATTTGACAACACGAACAATATTATCATCCCCAGGAAATAGTTCAATTATTCTGCCCAATTTCCACCTTAATGGGGGCTGGTTTTCTTCCTTTATCAACACCAAGTCATTGATTTTTAAGTTCAGGTTGCTTCTAACCCACTTTGTACGTTGCTGCAATTGTGAGAGATAGTCTGACGACCACCTTTTCCAAAAACTTTGGAAAATCTTTTGTAGCAATTTCCAACGTTCCAAAGGAGTTACATAGGTAGAGGAGATATCAGGCTCAGGTAAGGAGGTCAAGGGTGCTCCTATAATAAAATGTCCTGGCGTCAGAGCCGTAAAGTCATTTGGATCAGAAGACTCAGCGACAAGCGGTCTTGAATTTAAGCATGACTCAATTTGTGCAATTAAGGTCAAAAATTCTTCATAAGTTAAAATCTGATCACCAATTGTTCTCTTCAAATGATTTTTCATTTGTTTTATTCCCGCTTCCCAAAGGCCTCCAAAGTGAGGGGCGGAAGGTGGGTTGAATTTCCATACTATCATTTCGTCAGTAAGATACTTGTGCAATTTTTCATCAGAAGCAATTAGAGACATCATTCTCTTTATTTCGCGGTCTGCCCCTACAAAATTTGTACCTCTGTCGGAAAATATTTCTAGAGGTTTTCCACGTCGAGCCACGAATCTTTTCAATGAGGCTAGAAAGGTTTCAGTTGTAAGATCAGTGACTAACTCAAGATGGATAGCTTTTGTTACGAAACAAACATACAGACAAACATAATGTTTAAAGGGTTTCACACCACGTCCCTTACGAGGTTTGATCAAAAAGGGGCCGGCTAAGTCGACTCCTACTCTTGAAAATACTCGAGCTTGTGTCACGCGTGCTGATGGCAGATTTCCCATCAACTGAGATGAAAGGTGTGATGAATTTCGGAAACATTTCATACATTTCCTTATTTCTCTTTTCACAGCTTCTTTAGCATTAATTATCCAAAATTTTTGTCGAATTGCTGAAATTGTCAATTGAGTCCCGCTATGAAGATGTCTCTCATGAAAATACTTTATTATCAAGTCTGTAACATGATGCCTTTTAGGGAGAATGATTTGATGTTTTTGATATTCAGACAAGTTTGCATTTTTTAGCCTACCTCCAACACGAAGAATATCATTTTCGTCAAGAAATGGATGTAAAGGAAGGAGTTTGCTTTTAGAATTTAGGATCTTTCTGGATTTTAGAATTTTCAGTTCGTCTCCGAATTCATGGTTTTGAATTAATTTCACAATAGCATTTGTTGCCCTTTCAAGTTCTGGAACAGTCAAAAAACCATAGACTCGTTCAGATGGGCATGTACTATTTTTGATGAATCTGAGGCACCAAGCCGTAATTCGTTTTAATTTAGACCAGGATGAAAATTTAAATAAAAGCTCAAATTCTGGAATATTTTGGGATATGGAGCAAACAAGCGTTTTACGTTGTTCTTGCAAGACCTCTTCATCAGGTAGATTAGGTTGAGTTTCAGGGGGAAATACTGGTAACGATTCTTCCTTCAGCCAGCTAGGACCATGTAACCATACCTCGTTATTAATCAATTCAGATGCAGAGCAACCACGAGAGAGAACATCTGCAGGATTTTCCTTTCCTTTACAAAATTTCCATTGTACAGGAGCGACAAGTTCCTGAATTTCGCGTACGCGGTTTGCCACAAAGGGCTTCCAGTTGTTAGCACTTCCTTTAATCCAGTGCAAGGTAATTTGGGAGTCACTTAGACAAAATATATTTTCATTCACAATTTTAAATATTTCCTTTAAATAATTCGCTAATCTTGCAGCCGTAAGTGCTCCAAGAAGTTCGATGCGCGGCAATGTAATTTTCTTGAGAGGCGCTACTCTCGACTTTGCTATTACAAATGAAGTTTCACAAGAAGAAGAATCACGTAAATAAGCCACTGACCCATACCCCTTTAAACTAGCATCAGAAAATATGAAAAGTTGAGCGGTTTCAGGATTTAATTTTGGGATAGTTACAAAATATTTTCTAAGAATTTCAAAATTTACCAAGTCTTTTATTTCATTATGCCATTTTCTGAATTTTCCACTTAAAGAATCTGGTAATGTAGAATCCCAGTCAATTCCATGTTCCCAGAGTTCTTGCATTAAAAATTTAATTCTTATCACGAAAGGGGAAATGAGTCCAATAGGATCATAAATTTTTGCCACAGTTTGTAAAACAATACGTTTGGTAATAATTTTATGGTCAAATTCTACCAAAAGTGGTTGTATGTCTATTTTCAAGGTGTCACTTTCTGTTATCCATATAATTCCTAATACCTTCGAAAGATTTTGTTCAAGAGTGTCTTCCTCAAAGTTTATTCCATGTTCCTTCCATAAAAATTTTAAATCGGAAGAATTGGTTTTAAATTTTCTGAGTTTCATATTGGCCTCACTCAATATCTTCTCTGCACCGTTTGATAAAACAAAAGCTTCATTTACTGAATCAGCTCCATGAAACAGGTCATCAACGTATAAGGAAGTATCCAGCATATTAACTATTTTTCCAAACAAATCTTTATACCCCTCAATGTGATGTTTGATGGTTGCAGAAAGGAAAAAGGGTGAAGTTGTTACACCAAAAGTTACACGGGTCATGCGAAAAACCTTCAAAATGGGATTGTTACTAGTGATATTGTCAAACCACAGGAACCTCAAAAAATTTCTATCTTCTTGTTGTATCTGGATTTGCAAGAATGCCTTTTCTATATCGGCCAAGAAAGCAATTTTGTGGAGACGGAATTTTAAAATAATGTCCAATATGTTAGGATTTAGATTGGGCCCAGGAAATAAGCACTCGTTTAACGATTTTGCCCCCTTATCTTTGGATGACGCATCAAAAACAATTCTTACTTTAGTTGTCGATTTATCTTCCCTTATTACTGGTCTGTGAGGCATGTAATACGTGTTTATTTCATCTTTATTAAACTCACATTCTTCAATTATACCCAAACCACATTGTTCATTTAATATTTTCTCATATTCCTTAAGTAACCATTCATTTTTGCACAATTTTGATTTTAATCCCCAAAGTCTATGTTTAGCTACATCAAAATTGGATTCCAATTCATTTTTATTTACTTTCCACAAAAGTTTAGTTTCATATCTTCCATTTACAAAATTTAAATTATCATTAAATAAATCAAGAGCATCTAAATCCTTTTGTGAAAATAATTCATTTTTACTATCACAAATACCCAAAGACTCTAGTTTCCAAAACTTTTGCAAATCAAAATTTTCTATTTCATTAACAGATACAAGATGAGCATTAACTGTTTCGTTACCTTTAGAGTTTATTTTTCCCACTATTGTGTACCCAAAAAGTGTATTAGCTACATATAAATGGTCATTAATTTCTTCAACGACACCTCTCTGAACATTCCAGAAATAATCAGCTCCAAGTAAAATTTGTACTTCGGATTCCTCGGGCGTAGGGTCGGCTAACCTCCATCTTTTACTTTCAATGTATTTTATAACTAGAGGGTCAGAATTGGGAACCTTCAATGTTGTTGCACTTATCAAATCGGTAGCTAGCACCTCAACATCTATAAAACGATGATAATTCATTTTACTTCGCAATTTAATTTTAAAAACATCATATTCTTCTTCGCGACCTTGATCCATGCCAAAAGCGAATACAGTTAAATGTTCTTTTCTTAAAACAGGCAAATTTAATTCACGAGCTAATGCTTTTGTTATGAAGCTTTTTTCGCTTGCAGAATCAAGTAATAATCGAACTACCTTTGATTTAGAATTACCTTGAGCAGTTACACAACATGTTTGCAATAAAACAGCATGCTTAGAATTTCTAAAATTACAATGAGAATTAGATACAACTGTTTGATTTTGATTTTCATTAATTTCCGGTTTCAAACTTTTCTTAAAGCAAAATAATTTGTTATGTTCAGTGCTTTTACAATTTAGACATGGCTTTAATTTTGTGCGGCATTGCGAAGATAAATGCGATTTCAAAAAGCATTTGTAACATCTACCCTCCTTACGTAACATTAATCTTTTCTTATCATCAGCTAAATTTTTACACTCGGAAGATAAATGATCATTACCTTTGCAAAATACACAAAAAACTTTAATAGTGGCATTTAAGGTATTAGCATGTTGATATTTATTTGATGTTTTCTTTTCACGAAATTCAGTTTTATTTTTATGTACAAAAGAAGAGGATGCATCATTTTTAGAACTTGTCATTGACAAAGCCTTTTCTCTACATTCTATTTCACATTTCAGAAAGGCAATTAGATCGGTTACATCTGACTCTTTGCTAGTATCACGTTTTCTATGATATTCAATCACTAATTCATGGGGCAATAGCTTTAGCAAAATAGGATTTAGCAATTGTCCATAAGAACTGGATGTTACCCCTAAATTTCTTAAACTTCTAATATTAACTTCGCACATGTCATGCAATCTTCTTAATGCGTTTAAATTTGAACAATTTTTAACTGGTTCCATATTTAATAAATTAGTCATGTGTTTATTAATAATAACATCAACCTTACCAAAACGGTCCTTTAATAAATCAATACAAGTATCATAATTTTGTTCTGTCAAAGGAAACCCTTCTACCACATTATAGGCCCGATTACATAACAAGGATTTTAGATAAGCGAATTTTTCTATCTTAGATAGTGATTTATTCTGGTGTATCGATGTTTCAAAACAGTTAAAAAATTCGACCCATTCTTCGATTTCACCAGAAAATTTTGGAACATTTAATTTAGGCAATTTCATGGCAGAACTCGTTTCTGTTCCACTAGCAGAACCATTCAATGAATTTACACGACTAGTTGCTATCATAGAAACATTATCCTTTTTACATTTTCTTAATCTATTTTTAATTTTAAATTTAGCACTGATCAATTGGTCAGTGTACTTTTCACTATTAGCAATGTCCTTTTCATATTCTTTTAAGTCGGATATTTGAGCTTCAATATCACGATTCAAACTTTGGAAAGCCGTTTCTTTTAAGAGAAATATTTCTTGAAGCTCTAATAATTCATCGGTTTTCGTATTATCAATGTCATCATTTAATAATGTTTCTAATTTTGTAATTAATTTCGTGAAACTCGTTCGTTCAACAGAACGTTTTGCTTTCAGCTTTTCAAGATTTTCCATTTTAAATAAAGAATAATTCTTATTTTAAAACATTAACCATTCATAGAAAATGAAAAAAATATTTTCTTACCTGTTAATTCCAGGTAATGTAGATGGCATGTCGTAATCCAAATGGCACAATAATAATTCCACACTAATCACAGGTTGAAATATAAATCACACTTGTTAATCACAAATCACTTTGACAAACTGCTCACTATTCTTTCAAAAAAATGTTTCGCGGGTTACGAGGCACCAAAAATAAATGTTGGCGCCGAAATTCGTCTGACAAATAAATTTTCAAAATCCAAGTGAGATGGGAGAGCAATTAGAATAAATAGTTTATTAAATAAAACTGAAATAGTATGTAAATTCTATTCATCATTAGAAGTTAATAATTGTTCCATAATAGTAATTCTCCGTATTTAACAGAGCCAATACAAAAAAAAATGTGTTCTCTGCTTGGTTGCAGAGTCAGGACTTCCACTATACACTCTGTATTAAACAGAGCCATGATTTAACAATTGGCATCTCTGATTACAGAGTCAGGACATGTTACATGTTCTCTGCTTGGTTACAGAGTCAAGACTGACCATTTTAAAAATGATACATATTATATAAAATAAACATCAAAATAAAAATTACAATATGCAGTTATAAATCTTCTAAATAGCTATAATATTCATTTAAATGACATCCAAGTAATTATAAAACTAATAAATCACCATCAATTCAAAATTATTATAAAGTAAATAAATCTATATTACATGACCTTGAAATCATAATGTTACTCATAAATATTGATTCAGGGTTATAAACAATTTAGATAAACAGATTAGATTTTTTCTGTCAAAAGAAATCACTTTTATAATTATGCTTTACAACATGAAAGATAAACAGAGTTAAATTATAAACAAATAAATTTGAGGTTATTTACGCCGTAACAGTATGTAAGAGATGAACTTAAATATTCTTCGCCTAGTGAAATCGTTGTGTTACAATTCCTGAAATTTATAGAAATTAGTTTTAGTTTTGAGTACTTATATAGTTAAATGTACCCAAAACTAAAGAAAAATAAAATAAACACTGTAGTATGTTTTTTTTTTTTTTTTTTTTTTTTTTGATAAAATGTAAGGGTTTGTAAGCAATATGGGACCTTAAATCAAAAACTTATATCAGATTAATAAACAGGTATCGATCTAGAAGTTTCAAAAATGCATATTGTGAGAATAAAAATATGTTGGTATAGCAATAGAATAAAAACTCAATTTTTATTTGAAAATATATTTTCTAATTTTTATTTATTTTAAGGTATTGAGATAATCCATATAAAATAATATTCCACTCACAATTTGTAATTTAATTTTTTCTGATAATATTTTAGTGCGTATTAAAAATTTAAGGATGCATATATAGTATATTAATCATAAAAACAATATTTGTTTGTTTAAAAATTTTTAACCGTAATATCGTAATATGACATCTATTTTTTTTTTCTTCAAATTTTGAATGTTATACAACCTAGTTTTTGTTTGACTTTGAGAGTTAGACAGTTTGACATTTACTGAACCGAAGCCCAATACCTAGATTATAACTTAGATAGACTTGACATCGTATTAGTTAATCGCAGAATCTTGTGTGCCAATCATTATTCTATTCCTAAAGTTAAAAGTCGTACGGACTTATATTTATTAATATTTTGATACCTATTTTAACTTATTTTCTAATTATTTGTAAATAAATTGTTTATTTTAAAACAAAAGTTGTTTTTTCTGAAATTGCGCTACCCTTTCTCACATAAGAGTGGGCGTAACAATATGTTCTCTAGAAAGACTATGTAGAAAGACTATTCTTCTGATATTTTTAATAATTTTATAATTTAAATTTCTGTATTAGTGTAAAATTTAAAGAGTTTTTTCTTTTTTTTTTTCTTTTTTCAATTATTATTATTATTATTATTATCTAAAACGTTATTTAAGCTATTACGGCTATTTAAGAAGTTTTTGTTTTCTTTCTTTACTCGTTTCCACTCCAAATTCTCAAACACAAAAATAAACACATTTTACAACACTTTTTGTCACCAAATTAACAACACATTAATGTGTTGTGAATTAGAAAACTACTTATATAAATTATTTTTTGTGTTGTGATTGTACTCTTAATATGGTGCAAAAGTGTTGCTATCTAGAAATGTGTTCTTAATATGTTGCAAAAGTGTTGCTATCTAAAATGTGTTCTAAAAATAGTGTTGTTAATTGTGTTGATGAAAATATTTTCTTACACTTTGTCACCAAATTAACAACGCATTGTAAACACCACACAATTTAGAACACTATAAAACAACAGATGTAAAGCACTTTCAAAAAACTTTCTACATGATGCCTTTAAAATAACACACACACTTACAACATACTATTTATTAAACATTTATAGCACAATTTTAAAAATGAATTTTTTGAAAACACATTTTCTCCTCTTGTAATTTTTAACAACAATTTTTGCAAACTCCTGCTAAAAGTGGCTAAAGTGAAATTTGGCACAAATTCGTTGTAAAAATTTGGCCCAACATATTCGCAACACATTCGCAACACAATTGAAAATTAGTTTAGTTAGAAGTGTTAATTATTATGTTCAGGTAGTGTTGCAAAAGTGTTTCACGAATTTGCAGTGTTGTTATTACACATTTTTTTAAAAATATTTATAAATTCAAAAAAATCACAAATATCAATTCAAAAAAGCTTTTCTTGCATTTATCTAAAGTTGCCCTGAAAATGCTATAATATTTTTCAATGCGTGTGT
Organism: Maratus speciosus; assembly: GCA_963932465.1. Lineage (NCBI taxonomy): Eukaryota > Metazoa > Arthropoda > Arachnida > Araneae > Salticidae > Maratus > Maratus speciosus. The sequence goes on along the minus strand of OZ010795.1, from coordinate 2,739,120 downwards.
TTTAAAGTACATAGTACTATAGAGTTTTTTAGAGTTATACTCGTAACTTTTAAAAACATTATTAGATCCGTTTTATGTTTTTAGAACATTAAATAGGGATTTTAAAAAATGTATAAAATTATAAATTTTAATAACATATACTTTATGAGAGTATAATATATATATTTTAAAATATACAACATAATTATAAATGCATTTTTTCTAAAGTTTTATGAATTGAAGCAAACATTTTCCGAGTTTTCTCAAACTATTTCGGAATATTGCGAAATTGCAAAAATGTTATGAAAAGACGGTGTCTAAAATATTGAAATACAACAGAGCAGGTAAGAAATTTGCTTTTTTACATATGTGTTTAAATAAAATAATGATAATTGTGGCAAAAGTTAATACTTCCAAATAACCAAATGAAAACAGAAGATAACTTTAAAAAACTCTAAAATGTTTAAGTAGTAGATGTTCGAAGTGTCACACACCACAGTAATATCATACACAGGATATGAAACAAATGTTGAACATCTTTTTATGAAACGGAAAGCTTTATACAAAGCGAAAAGTGCGTTACCCAAGACTGGACTTGGGTACCAGTGACGTCAGGGGGAGAAACGAAACCTGCGCGTGAACCCTACCGACTGTTCTACTTACCGTGGGCGTACCGATGTGATGTCACACCTTTTCCCGATCACTGAGCTTTGAACCGTGTCGGAAGATACAATTTTTCTCCTTTCGGTTTTGCCGTAAGGCAGGAAGCGTTTCACTCAACCCCACGGATTGGGAAAGGATGTTTTGATCGTAAGGGGGCGTGTTGCATACAGATGATATATGCCGGTGATTTTGAAGTTGTACAGAGCTTGTCGTTTTTAGTTTTGAAGCTGTACAGAGCTTGTCGTTTTTAGTTTTGAAGCTGTGTGTGTGCTTTGAAGACAGTTGTGAGTTTTTTTTTTCATGTTAGTTTTAAATGAAGCTGGTCTTTTCTTTGAAGGAAGTTGGTGTTGCTTCTTGCTGTTTGATTTTAGAGGAACCTTGTCGTGTTAATTTCTCGTCATGTTAGTTTTAAAAGAAGCTTGTGTTCAGTTTTAAAGAACTTGTTGGATGTGAAACTTTGTTAGTTGTTGGAAGCACGATATTTTTAGAAACTTTGTAGACTTTTTCTTGTTGAAAATAAGCTTCGATATGTTTGCCGACTTCAACATTTTTTTCGGATAACTACGATGTGTTTTCACTGTTTCGTAACACAAGTACAGGATAAACGGTATGGTGTTTTTATGATAAAGATGGTTTATGATATCGCCAGTGTTTCAAGTTTACTTGGCTCTTCATCATTTTGCATATCTTTCAAAACATCGTCATTTGTGTTTAAAGTTATTATCGCAATATTAACAAGGGCTGTATGTCAAAGGTCACAAGTGCTCACCGTAAAGAAAATCTGTAAGTTTTTCATTTTCATATTTTGAGTGCATATTGACATCTAAATATATTATGAAGAACATCACATTATTGAACTGTTCAATGATTTAATTCATGCTGTTTACTGCCGTTTGTCATTAAATTATTTCATCATAATTTATTTATTTTTCTATTATGTTTCACATTTATTTAAGTCATGTTTCTTTTCGTTAAAAATAAACGTTAGTTTTATTTCAAACTTAAATGTATCTTTACTTGTTTCACACTTTTACATTTTCTCGGTCACTATCCTGCCATGGTTACCTACAACACTTCAAGTTAAAAATATCTTCCAAGCTCTGCTACAATTTTAGTAATTCTAGACCGGTCCTGGTTTCCGGACCGAGAACAATTAATTTACAAACGCAACTCACTTTCATCAAAAATACACTTTTTTCTCGGCTTTTTTAATCAGATTGCTTTCGGTTGGTTGTTTTCTCGGAAGAAATTAAATAAACCGGGATAGCAATGACATTGGGTGTGTTCAAGATGCCTGCGCGCGAGAGCTTAGGGGGACAGGAGCATGGAGTGGGTCTTTATCGTGGATGCAATAAACGTTCAGCGCGTTCACGAACAAATCACGGTTTGATTAATTACAGTACTAATTATAAAGATAATTTATTGCAAACGAAAGGCGAGCTAGATGGCTGAATGGATAGCGCTTTGAACTCGAGACTAGGGGCTATGGGTTCGAATCCTTCGTGCCCAAAATTGTTTTATAAGTTTTTTTTTGGTTGCTTTATATTTTTCATAATAAATAAGATATTTTTGATAAAGATAAATTTTTATATACAGAAGCATATGTATTTCTATTATGATAATAAAATACTTATTTAGATACCAGAAAATGAGGTATTTCGCAGTGAAAGTTTTACATTTGAATGCCTTTTAATATTCAAAGTGATTTTAAGCAAATGAAAAAGTAAGTATTGCGTGAAAATATACGTTTGCGCTTAGGATAATTTCTTAATGTGTTTCTTTCCTTTTTTGAGTACTTTAAGAGTGAATTTTTGTCAAGACTGGGATGCAAATCATATTTTACGGTGTTAAAATCATCATGGAAAATATTATAAAAATAAAATGTAATAGATGTACAATATTTTAACTAAAAATATCTGCACATACAGTAGAACCTCAATTATCCGAAGTCATTGGGACCGATCATCTTTCGGAAAATAGAAATTTTCGGATAATCGAGAATGCTTCAATTTTAAGATTAAGGAGAAATATGTATATGCAAAATTTCTTATTATGGTAACAAGTGCTTCAGAAAAGTAAAGCAATAGCAGAATAGAAACAAGAATAAATTAGGGGATGGATGGGACATTCTCAATATTTCAGGCAATAAACATTTATTTTAAATTGCTTCCTAACCCCTACCACAGTGTGCTTCAGACCTAAAAGTAGGACCTCATTGCTGTTTTCATTTTCCTTCAAAGTTGCATTTTCTGAAATCTCTGCTTAAAAGTAAGTTTTTTTTACATTTGAAGATGTGAAATATCTTATACAATATAAAAAATTAAGCTATGTTGTAGTTATTTATTTTAAGGTTCAATATCAATAATTAAAATGAATGAATAGTAACCATTGTGACAAAATAATTTTTGAGGTAAAATGGCTGAGAAGGGATATTATGCATCATGGGGATGATTGGGACATTTCAAATGGGGATGAATGGGACATTCTCACTCCTCCCTAGAGATGTTGAAAATTTTATTTATTAATTAAATAGTATTATATAGGATGATAAATCAATAATTTACGCCAATTAATAGTATTATGAGTTGTTATTGTTTAAAATTTCTGAGTGTTACTTATTGTATTGTAATAATTATTAATGGATTATCAAAAAATTGGTACTAAAACTTAATCAAAATAGGTAAAATTGATAAAAATAGTATATGTGTATTGATCAAATGGGGGAAATTATATTGAATTTTGAAATGTTGCACAAATAAATCCCCACCCTAACATATTGGGTCAATCGCAAAGTCGGGTCGTGTTGGGAAAATCAATTCGTACCAGAAAATTCAATCATTTAATTATTAGACATTGATTCCGATATCTAATGTTTAATAATTATCGGGCAGAATTTTCCGGTACGAATTGATTTTCCCAACACGACATGACTTTCCGATCGACACAATAATTTCCGTTCTGCATGTTTCTACGATACATTTTATTAATATTAATTAATAAGTTATGATTGAAAATTATTAGCTATGCTATATTTAAAAGACATTTTGCACTTTCATTTCAAATCTAAAATGCCTCATAAGTGGAAAAAAAGAACAGGTTGATAGCCGAAGTCCGCATTAAAACTTAAAACTGCAATAAAAGAAGTTATTGAAAAAAAACCATATCGATTCGTGCTGTAAAATCATATTACAAATATAATTTTCATATAAGGTTATAATTATAAATTTTAATTTGGTAAAATTGAATACAGGGAGCAAAATCTTTGTGTCCCATCCATCCCTATTAGTGTCCCATTCATCCCTGCTGTGGGTATGATTGGGACAGGGAGGAACGTTTTTTTTTTATTTCATAATATTTTTATGAATAAATCGTAATCTAGAATAAATATTGTTCATATATGTTGGCAAATACCTAATGTATGAAATGTGATATATAATATTGATAGTAACTTAAATAAAAAAATATTTTTGTGAAAATGTCCCATTCATTCCCCACCTCCCCTACCTGAATTTTAATTTTGAAATTAAGTACCTTTTACATACATCACAAGGGTTTAAAAAAATGTTTTGTTTGTCGCAGTTTCGATTGCTTTTGCTTTGGAGCTCTATCACGGAGTTTTTTAATATTACTTCACCAGTATCGCAGTGCTAGGTCCCCTTTTTAAGCATTTACACCATTATTGTGCATTTTTAATAAATATTAGTCTAATGATTATTTCATATCCTATGATTAATTTTGACAAATTGAAGATCTAAAACGCTAAGTACTAAAACGGTTTAACATGTTTTCATGTTACGGCCCTGTTCTCAACTATCAGTTGCCCCCTTTTGGGCCCCCTATTATAACTCCTTTAAAAATAGTCCGATTCACTAGCTTTTTTTTTTTTTCTAACAACATCTTAGGCTCTCCAGCTATTACACGAACAACAACAAAAAAAATTTGCAGACTTCAGCTACCACCAATTTTGAATATTAATCGCCTTCTTGGGCCCTTGGTGAAGCTTCTCTTAAAATGATCCGAATGCCCCTTGCAATTTTCTTTACCATTGTTCTAGTATCATCTGATTACTTTAAAAACTACTAAAAAGTATATTTATACTAAACTACATGCCACTTAAGTTGCTGACCCCCTGGGATCCGGTACAGGGTCCCTTGAAGCTTTTGCACCATAAATTGTTAATAGATTGCCCCTCTTAATCCGATCTTCCTTTTTGGAACCCATTTTTCAATTTATTTATTCTCCCGTTTCCATATTCCAGTTAAAATCCTGGGGAACCCTAGGGTCCCATAGGGCTCAATCCGGAACCCCTTGAACTTTTTGTTTGCCATGTATTTTTCACTCCCTAATTCTCTCACCTTCTCACTGCATAATTTTAAAATTGAGTTTTAGACTCTTCTCCCTGGACCAACACCTTCATATTTTTATTGGGGCCCTTTTTAAGCATTTACACTATTTTGTGCGCATTTCTTAAAAATATTAATCTAATGATTAATTCATACCCTATGCTTAATTTTGACTAATTGAAGATCTAAAACGCTAAGTACTAAAACATTTAAACATGTTTTCGAGTTAGGGCCCTGTTCTGAACTATCAGTTGGACCCTTTTGGGCCCCCTATTATAACTCCTTTAAAAATAGTCAGATACATTTGCTTTTTTTCCTAACATCTTAAGTGCTCCAGCTGCTAACGATGAACGAAAAAAAAAAAAAATTCAGACTTTAACTACCATCAATTTTGAATATTAATCGCCTTCTTGGGGCCTTTGATTCTTTTAAAAAGATCCGAATTCCTTGCAAATTTCTTTACCATCGTTCTAGCGTCCTCTAATTACTTTTAAAAACTACTAAAAAGTGTCTACATCCCACTTAAGTCCCTTGTGCCCAGCACAAGGCTCCTTGAAGCTTTTGCACCATAAATTATTAATAAATTGCCCCTCTTAATCAGATTTTCATTTTTACTATTTTTGCATTTAGTCATTCTCCTGTTACTATATTCCAGTTAAAATCCTGGGGCACCTTACGGTCCTGTAGGGCCCCGATCCGGGGCCCTACAGGTGTGACATGCATTTTTCACCCCCTAATTTTCTCACCTTCTGATTACATAATTTTAAAATTGAGTCTTGGACTCTCCTAGACAAAACACCCTCATATTTTTATTGGGCTCTAGGGCCCCTTTATAAGCATTTACATCATTTTTGCGCCTTTCTTTAAAATATTATTCTAATGATTATTTCATACCCTGTGATTAATTTTGACTAATTGAAAATCTAAAACGCTAATTACTACAACATTTAAACATGTTTTCATTTTAGGGTCCTGCTCTCAACTATCAGTTGGACCCTTTTGGGCCCCCTGTTATAGTTCCTTTAAAAATGGTCTGAATCACGAACTTTTTTTTCTAACAACTTCTTAGGTTCTTCAGCTACTACATGAACAAAAAAACAACAAAAAAAAATTGCAGAATTCAGCTACCACTAATTTTGAATATAATCGTCTTCTTGGAGCCTTTGTTGCAGCTTCTTTAAAATCTGTCCTATTCTATTGCAATTTTCTTTAACTTAGTTTTAGCGTCTTCAAGCTACTTTAAAAACACTACTAAATTTTCGTATACCCAATTACTTTCTAGATAACACTCAACTTGGTTTTCGATTGTCTCCAGCACGTGCGGGCACTTCTGGTAAATGCTGCAATAGATAGCGAGGAACTAGATTACAGGTTCCTTCGAAAAGAAGTTTGATGGGAACGCATTAGACACAGCGGAAGACAATAGAGCCTCCGAAATTAGGTTCATTTAAAAGAATTTCCAAAGATATAAAATCATGCAAACTTAAGTTTTGTTTAAGGTTATTATTTACAAACCTCGGGCAACGCCGGGCGGGTCTGCTAGTAAAGAAATAAAAGGGATGATCACTGAGTGACTGGCATTCCTTAAAAGTTCCGTGTTGTTCAAATACACTCATGAACTGACGTAAACTAAACTGGATTTCTTCGATCAACAGATTCACAATGAAACACATCGGAGAAATACTTGTTTATAAATGTAACCACTTTATTGCAGAACACTTCGGAAAAACTTTAAATGAACACTGTAAATAGTAGATGAATAAATTAGCTCTGAACTTTACTTTAACTACCGATACCTCGACTCACAACTCCATCTTTCCCTTTCGACAGAGTCCGTACGTGAATCCAGAGTCGAAGCTAAAAACTATCGAACTCTTCAGAATAATCTTGTGATCGGAAGAAGAACATCAAAGCAAATTAAGTAAGAAATTAATTAGTTGGAAATAAATAGAACTTTAAAAAGACATCTTCAGCCATTGTTAAAACACTCTCGAAACTCCGAAAAGACGAAACACTGTTAAAGAGGAAGTGAAGAGAAAAGAAATTATATATCCACTGGTCGTTACAATAACATCTCATTACGCAATTCAAGGAGCAGTGTAAACATCATCACGAAAGAACGTACAGCCGTAGACTCAAAGGAACGACGCCATCTGGCGGCGGTCATTCGAACGAAATGTGTGCTCTTGTTTGCATGGAAGCTAATAGCTGAAAAACGAAAGTATGACTGGCAAAGAAAGTAAAGGGATTTAAAGACAGAATAACAGAAGTAGATAAAAGGTAAGGTAAGTGAAGTAATGATTGACTTTATAGTGTTAAAAGATATTTAAAGAGTGTTAAATAAAGAAATGTAGTGAAATGTAGAAGAGATATATTTCTGGACAGTGTCAAGATAGGAATAAGGTATTTACACTTATCAGGAAAATTCGTAACAGAATTACCCCTGTCAGAAATGACCAAAAAATGGAAAATCGAGGAACCACGGAAGAATCTCGTGTTTGGTGGTTTTGTGCGCGCTTTTAATAAATTCACAAACTCATAGCTGCTTGCAACTAAAAAGATTTATAGCAACAAATAGAATGCAATGATTACTCCATGTGGTGGAAGTGTCAAATTAAAAATAAAGCTTATTTTAAGCGTTATTGCCGATGTCCCATCCCTTCCTAATCTCCCCTACAGATGTAAAGAAAAAAATACAAAAAAAAAAAAAAAAATTTGGTTGGATCAAAAATGATAATAATATCAAAAGAAAAATCCTCCTTGCCCTTCCCCCCGCCCCCCTAATGTGATAGCATTATTTTATAATTACAGCCTTTATCTCAAACTCCAGAAAAAAATATTGTTAGAACAGGATCAATATTTTTACTTATATATACACATATGTATCGGTATCTATATTCGAGTTAAGTTATACCTAAGAATATATAATGTGATAATTAGGAATGCAACAGATATCCGGCTGATTTTTCAATATCCAAAATACCGTCGGATATCCGAATCACAATCACCGGATATCTGACTTCTCTGCCGGATATCCAGCAGAGTGCAGCGAAGCGAATATATAAGGATAACAGAAATCGTTTGACCCGAAACAATGCCGAACAATTTTGTTTACGATGCAAAATATGAAAGCAAGTTCACTATTCATGAATAAAAGGTAATTCTCAAAAGTTTAAAGAATTGCCATCTTTCCTAACATTGATATTTGAAATCTTTATAATAAATTTAAGAATTTACGTTTACTTCTTTTAGAAAATTGTACCTTTACTTTCAGAATGTAAAACAAAATTTGAAGTTGTTTATTAAAGTATGACTTTATTAATTTTCTTTCTTTAAGTTTAACAATTAAACAGGCCTATTTTTAGAAGAAAGTATTGTAATAGAATTTTTTTTCAATTTCCGGTTTTCGGCAGATTCAGATGTTTTAGGGGTCAGATATCCCAAAACATGTTTATACAAAATGTCTGTCCGTGTGTCGCCATCGTATCATCAAAAAGTGAATGAAATTATGCATAGAATTGAACCAAATTTTTTGTGAATATTTTTGGCTATAGCCAGACTACCCTCCTTCAATTAGGAAACATTCCACTTGCAGGAGGGAGGGGGCGCTCTAATCGCGATTTTTGTGCCATTTTCATTATTGTACCACCAAAAACTGTATGAAGTTATCCATATAATTGAACTCTTTTTTTTTTTTTTTTGGCTATATCCAGCAGGTTCTCCTTTAAATTGGAAGTATTCTGCCAGAAGGGGTGCTGTAATTGCAATTTTTGTGCCACTTTCATTTTTGTACCATCGAAAAGTGTGTGAAGTTATGCATAGAATTGAACCAATTTTTGGAAGGTATATTTTTGGCTATGGCCAGCAGGTCCTCCTTCAATTTGAAAATATTCTGCTGAAAGGGGGGTGCAATAATAGGGATTTTTGTGTTATTTTCATTGAAAAGTGTATGAAGCTAAGCATAGAATTGAACCAATTTTGTGTGTATATTTTTGGCTATGGCCAGTAGGGATGCACCGGATATTGATTTTGCCGGATATCCGAAGCTCCTTTGCCTGCCGGATTCGGATATCTGGCACTAGATATGTTTTTAGTTATATGGTGAATCATTTCTTTATATAACGCCATCTCAAAACAATAAATTACAAACATGTTTCACACATCATTAAAACATTTTAAATGTATTGAAGTATAATTTTCAAAAATTATATCTCTTTGACTATCAGGGCTTGAAATTCAAGTTTTCCCCAGGAGGGGAGTTTCTCACCCAACATTTAAAAATGCAGGGAATTGAACTGTTAGAAAGGAAAACAAAATATCTTTAAACCCCGTTATTTTTTATGTGCCACTTAAAGAATTACATTTATACAGACATGACAAAATACCATTGAAATAATTTAAATTAACAACTCAAGATAATTATCCAAAATGTTTATTCTTATTAAAACAAAGGAACAGAATAAAGTTTTATATATTACCATGTCTATTTTTCAACTTTCACCCAATGTTATAGGCAATTAACAATTGGCTTGCTAAATGAATTTCTTAATTTAGATTTTATTCCATTTTGCGTGATTTAGCCTCTTTCACAAGTTACATTTTTGACAAACAGCACAGACCAACTTTTATAACTTTAGAAATTATCAGAAACGCATGGTTATATTCTGTTAAAAATTTTTAGAAAACTTTGCAAAATCTGATATGCATTAATTTTTACTTACTTGCATGAATAATGTATACCGGTGATTCTATTGTCAATATCCTACGGTGATTGTATGTCACTTCTGAACAAACTTGTTTTATTATATCCGTAATGGAATTATAGTCAAAACTGTGATCCTTGGTATTTTTGTTAATTGAACTATGTTCTATGCATTTTAAATCCATATCCAAAGTTTGAAAAGGAAATAGTCAGTTGATTTCATCTATTACACGATAAAAGGTTGATTTAAAAAAGTCATGTCTGAATTTCTGTGAATTGCAAGAATCAACTAGTTTGTTATTTCTAAACATGTTTTTTTAAGTTTACCAAATTTTTTTTTTCTTCATGTGCACCACAAGTGTAATCTCATTTTGTTGAGTGCTGACTATTGGCCAGTTTGGTAGGGCTCAGTCTCCAGTGGCCATTACTGCCTTTTTAGTTATTTCCTATTTTGGGCACAGGGAAAAAACATCGTAAAATACATAAATCGGTCATTTAAAAAAATATCGCCGATTTCGTCAATAATGTGAAAATAAATTTTTAAAAAATTGTCGACTGGTCGCAAGAAGAAAACTGAAGTTCATGGGAAATCGGCAGTTGGAAAATATCACAAAATTCGTCAATTGATCATGGAAAAATATCGTGAAATTTGCCAGTCCGTCACAAGCAAATATCATGAAATTCCTCAGCCGATCGCAGAGAAAATACGCGAAATTTTTCAATAGGATGTAAAAAAACAATCGTTAGTTTCATCAGAATGTCGCAAGAAGAAACAGAGAAATTTGCTATTCGGTCACAGAATAAAATTGCTATATTTGTCAATTGATCTCGAGGAAAAAAAATTATGAAATTCACTGACTGGTCTCTGGAAAAAATCATGAAATTCGTCAGTCGGTCGTGGAGAAAAAGCACAAAATTTTTCAGTCAGATGAGAAAAAACAACCATGAATTTTGTCAATCTGTCATAAGAAGAAACTGTTAAATCTGCCAATCGATAGTAGAAAATATCACGAAATTTGTCAGTTGGTCCGGAGACTTGATCGTCGTTTTACAAAGAAACATTTTCGGAAAATGATTTTTTGGAAACAGCCGACCGCGCACAATAGGGCACAATAATAATCTTTAGGTCACGAATCCTGCCATCCCGTCTCGAAATTCAAGCCCTGTAATGTATATTAATAATATTGCATAAAAAATGTAATTTAAGCATTAAAATATTCTGTTTATTTGTACAATGAAATGCTGATAATTGCTACTGGATTTGGATATGGGATTGACTATATTGATAATTGCTAATAATTAATTTGTACAATGAAATGCTGATAATTCTTATAACAAATTTTAACCAATTAATATGTGTATAATTGTAGAGTATTTTCACAATGAAATACTACATACAGTGACCTCTCACTTATACGACTTTGAAGGGACCGTGGAAAAAAGTCGTATAACTGAGAGAGTCGTATAAGTGAGAGACCGCCTTATTATACAAGTTTCAAACTTTATAGGCATTAATTATTTTACCTATACTAAAAACGATAAGTTTTGAGTACTAAAAACGATAAGTTTTGAGTACTAAAAACGATAAGTTTTGAGTACTAAAAACATATTTTAACAAAATTTGTAAAATGTATTAAAAAATTAAACATAAAATGTGTTTAAAAAGTTCACAAAATTGTTCATTTACCACTATGTTTATTTTAAAAATTTACAGATAAGATTTTCTCAAAAAAATGAAGTGATATTAGTTTGTTTCTGTTGTAGATGGAAATAGAAAATGTCTTTCTCTAAGTCTAATAAAGCTTTTAAGCTAGTTTGGGAATAATCATTTTGATGGACATAATTCTTTAATTTATTTAAAGCGGTACTTGCTTTTGAAAAATTTACAACAGCAGGAACATTGCTCTCATCTTGGTCATCCTCCTTGCTCACGTCTTCATTATTAATATCCTCAAAGATTTCTTCAGCAGTTCTCAGTTCTGACAGAAGACGTTTATCATCACATTCTACATAATCTTTGAAATTAATACCTTCGTCCATAAACATTTTATTCGAGTCTTCGTTATTAAAGGATTCCATACGCTCTCAATATCAGGTTCATTCGTTCAACTAGCAGTTTGGTCTTGTGGGAAAACTGAATTTCCTAAAACAAATTTTAAAATTTAATTTGCTGCAGAAACGGCAGATCTTTTACATCGGGATGTGATGGACATTGATCCATTAGAAGTAAAACCTTTCTTTGTTGTTTTTGAAATTTATCATCCATCTCTTTTAAAAAATCATTGGAAATCTCTGATGTCACCCATGCTTTTTTAAAATTTCTGTAGCCACATGGCAATTATTTTTTATTCTTAAAGTATCGAGATTTTCTTGATTTTCCTATTACTAAAGGTTCTAATTTTTCTGAACCATCACTATTTATGCAAAAAAGGATAGTTAATCTTTCTTTACTTTTTCTGCACCCTTGACATGGTTCTTCTTTGTATGATAATGTCTTATCTGGCATCAGCTTGAAAAACAGTCCGTTTCATCACAGTTAAAAATGTCTTTAGGTCCCTTAATCCTTAATTAACATAAGTAGATTTTGAAACCATTGTCTAACATCATTTTCATTAACACATGCGCTTTCTCCTGTGATGCGGCGATGCAAAAGTCGATGTCTTTTTTTAGCTTCTTGAATCACCGCAAGACGCTGAAAAATTCTCGATTCCATACTTCTCAGTAAGAGTGCGTGCCTTTTTCTTTTAAAATCACACCATCTATCGGTAAATTTGAAGCTCGCATTTGGTTAAACCATGCAATTAATGCTGATGTCAATTTTTTAAATCTGCCATATTGTATCCTGGATCTCTTTGAATCGACATGCAGCAAACTGAAAAAATTACAGCGAAATGAATAACCTTTCACGCGTCTAGTACGAAAGCTTGTAGCGATTTGCTTTGACGTACGCGTTTTTTCCCCTTCGCTGTGCGGGCTGTACGCGCATAGGTCTTTTGGCATGATTATAGCTTGGGATGTGCTTCCGATATGTTCTCGCTTTAGTATTTTTGTCTAGTGATGTTCAAGAACTACCATTTTCGATTTGTTAAGTTTAAAATAAAAGTCTATTTTTCTTAAAACAACCTCATTCCTAAAAGACGACGCATTCCTTAAAGCTGTTAAAATTTTCCAGGAAAATGCATTTTGCAAAAACCCTGATTTCTCCACCAGTGCCATACAGAGACATGATCTGCAGGTAGTCATTTGGCTTTTGTTAAATGGCAGACACAAAAGAATTCCATACAATCACCCTCCCGCCATAGATTTCATCGTTAATAACAAACGAAGGTAGATAAGAAATGTTATTCATTATTCATAAACACTTTAACAATAATGAAAGGATAAATGTAAGAAAACGTGAATGATTTGTACTTTAAAGATTATAAAAATTAATTCTAGAGTGAGAAATGTAAAATCGCCTGAACCGTTTAAAGCGTCGTATAAGTGAGAGAAGCAGTCGTATAACTGAGAGAAGTTTAGCATTATTTCCCATAAAGCGTGGACGGGACCGAGAGAATTCGGCGTATAACTGAGAGAGTCGCATAACTGAGAGTCGTATAAGTGAGAGGTCACTGTACTTTCTTTTTATAATTTAAACATAAAATATCTACTAATATACCCATGATTAAAGAGTTATTTTCTCTAAACATAGGTTTAGTTGATGTCCTTTTTCTGTTTTAATTATTAGGTAGCTTTCATTACAAAAAGCTACCTATTGCAGCCGTTCGGAGGAAAGCGATTTCAAAAAATTTTGGTATATTTTCATCGATCATGACCCCCAGACCCCGAAACCACCCTCCGTTCAAAAGTTGATATATATATATATATATATATATATATATATATATATATATCCATATATATATATATATCCATATATATATATATATATATCTGACCTTTGTCATACTGTAACTCTCGAATTTATGAACCGATTAGGATGTAATTCGGTATGTACATAGTACATACCAATGTCTCGACCGAGTTCGTTGGCCAACTTCATCCGCCATTTTGTTTCAAAATGGCGGCCATTTAAAATTTTTAAAAACATTTTAAATTTGAAATGTGGTACCAAAGAATTGAAAAAGGAAAAATATTTTTTTCTTATGTATTTGACCTTTAGACAAAGATTCCGGAGCAGTTTTTGTTTCGTCTATATCTTAAAAAATGGCTGAGTTATAGCATTTTGAATTTCTAGCGTGGCTGACATTTTGAAACGTCCTGAACTTTGTCACGCGATAAAAGGCGTATTTATGAACCGATTTGGATGTAACTTCGTTTGTACATAGTACATACCAATGTCTCGACCGAGTTCGTTGGCCAGCTTCATCCGCCATCTTGTTTAAAAATGGCAGCCATTTAAATTTTTAAGAAAAAATTAAATTTGAAATGTGGTACCAAAAAATTGAAAATTGAAAAAATATTTTTTTCTTATGTATTTGACCTTGATACAAAGATTCGGGAGCAGTTTTTGTTTCGTCTATATCTTAAAAAATGGCTGAGTTATAGCATTTTGCATTTCTAGCGTGGGTGACATTTTGAAACGTCCTGATATTTGTCACGTGATAACAGGGGTTTTTATGAACCGATTTGGATGTACTTTGGTGTGTACATAGTACATACAAATATCTCGACCGAGTTCGTTGGCCAGCTTCATCCGCCATCTTGTTTCAAAATGGCGGCCATTTAAAAAAAATTAAAAAATTTAAAATTTAAAATGAGATACCAAAAAATTGGAAAATGAAAAAGATTTTTTTCGTATGTGTTTGACCTTAATACAAAGATTCCGGAACAGTTTTTGTTTCGTCTATATCTAAAAAAATGGCTGAGTTATAGGATTTTGAATTTCTATTGTGGCTGACATTTTAAAACGACCTGATTTTTGTCACGCGATAACAAGCGTATTTATGAACCGATTTGGATGTTACTTGGTCGGTACATAGGACATACCAATGTCTCGACCGAGTTCGTTGGCCAGCTTCATTCGCCATCTTGTTTCAAAAGGGTTGCCATTTAAAAAAAATTTAATTTAAAATTTAAAATGAGGTATTGAAATTTTGGAAAATGAAAAAGATTTTTTATGTGTTTGGCCTTGATACAAAGATTCCGGAGCAGATTTTGTTTCTGAAAATTTGTTCTTTTGTTTATATCTTAAAAAATGGTTGAATTATAACACTTTGAATTTCTAGTATGGCTAACATTTTGAAGCGATCTTGTATTTGTCACGCGATAACACTCGTATTCGCCTATTTCCATGTAAGAAGGCATGTGGATAGTATACATCAACATCTCAGCCAAATATAAGTTACTTTAAATAAAAGCAGCTTGGATAAAGCTGACTAATTTCGTGAAATTCTCATTCATAATGACTTAGTATTGATAAAAATTAGTATTGAATCTTCTATATTCGGTATCCACTAAATTGAGCTTCGTGTGTTTGAATAATATAAGTTGGCTTTTTTTAAATAAGGAATTTGAAAGCTACCTCTTCCTCCCGGCACTGGCCGGAAGGACTTTTTAATATTGTTTTTCCTCTAAGTTGCGTTTAGTTTTATTTTAAGTTAAATTATTTTGATATTTATAAGTAAAAAGAAAATTACTTTTAATTTTAAATATTTATAATGAAGTTACAAAAATAACTAGTTGGATTTGCCAATCCCAAAACTTTCTTCTATCTCATACATCTTAATATTTCAAAAAATAGTTCCGAATGTTAATACTTCAATATTATTAGTTCAATATTATACAAACTTTGATTTTGATCTAAAATTTCTGCTCCAGTCAAGTAATCATTATAAGAATAAGTAAATGTCGATCATGATATTTATTAAAATCCATAATTTTTTCGTTATTCTGTTGTACATCAGCTGTTTGTGAATAGCCAGCTTAGCAGGATGCGAAGTTCCTTTCGCTTCATGAGCCGCCAATATACAGTACAAAAAAAAAAAAAAAAAAACTGTGAAAAATCGAGAAAACTTTACAAAAATCTCTGTTACAGTGCCATCTTCTGACGGAATATTTCCAAATTCAAGGAGAAACTGCTTGGCCATAGTCAAAAATATACACACAAAATTGGTTCAATTCTATGCTTAGTTTCATACAATTTTCAATGGTAAAACAAGTAAGAAAAATCATGCGTTAAGCATAGATTATGAAACACTTTCCAACACTTTCTGTAGGCTTTAACAAAACTTCGTTACTTAGGGAAATAATGTATATAAAAGAACTAAGTAAATATTTTAGAAAACGCATAAAACATTTGAAAAACTGATTTCAGCAGTTACCATCCATATCAAATATGTATTTCAATTCTTTTGAACAGCTCTGTATTTGATCTGTAGGTTGATATATATGCTGTATAATGGGGAAATTTAGTTTAGCAAGAAAACGAATAACAGGTTGAAATTTCTCTTTCAGCAATTTATACTAATAGATGGAAACATACTTGTATACTTTTGTACAACCCCGTATTTAACCTAGTACCTTTATTACACGCCACTATTTAGCTAAAGTTTAATTCAAAGTACTTAATCACTCTTAAAACTACTGGAATCACATTTTTAGAAATTATCATTTATAGACGGCCATGTATCCAATTCTTTGCGTGACGCTGTATATAATTTTATCTATGTTTTATAATTTTATCTACAAACATTTCTTAGTAAACAAAATGCAGTTAGGCATAAAAACGCATAACTCATTTAAAAACCACCTTTAAGCAATTTACAATCATACCCAGTAACCATTACAAATTCTTTTTTGTATCCCTGTATATGAATTACAGCATTTATACACATCATATACAATGCAGGAATATAGTGAAACATAAAAGTACATACCATAATTAAAAATGCATTTCCAGCAATCATCCAGACCTGCCAACTGCTACGAAAAAATCGTAGTTGCTATGATTTGGACCTATAAACTACGATGCTATGAAAATCGGTCTTAAACTACGATTTTTTGCAAAAAACACAAACGCATTTTTTGTTTCTAGTAGCGATTTTTATCCCGTGCAGCATATTTTTCAGGAGTGATTCTGTTACGAAATTTCCAAAATTTCAAAGTATTCATTTCCGAAAGTTAAAAAAAATGGCCATTAGTATGAAAAAAATCTGAGCTGCAAATCAAACTTCTTAACATAAAACACTCTTTATGTATGTTAACCAGGAGTGTATCGTGTTTCTGTAAATATTTATACAGGAATTCCCTTCCTTAGAAACAAGGGTGCTATTTTAAGAATTTCTGAAAGGGGGTGGGGGGAGGTTCTTTGAGGGTCAGAGTTTGAAATATTGTGCAAAATCGCACAATTTGCGAATTTCGTTAAAAGTTCATGGTATAAAATGCGGATTTCAACAAAGAATCGTGATAGAAAATTGTAAATTACGACTGTGGGGAAAAAATTGTGAATATTTTGAAATGATCGCGGGAAAAAACCCGCGAATTTCGTCAAAATTTACTGCACTGGGCTGAAAAATTGGAACCAGACTCCTTTTACAAATGTAAAAAAAAAAAAAAAAAAAAAAAAAAAAAAAAATTCTGCGAAACAAAAAGAAACACTAACAATCATATAAAAAGTTTTCAGAGGAAAAAAAATTAGTATATTCAGTTGAAAGACCGAAACCTTATCCTTTTTACGAATGTCAAAAGATGGCTGCATAACACGAAAAACCAACCAATCAATCTCCATATTAATTTAAATTTTGTGCGCTACGACTTCTCATTTTCAAAGGTTGGCAGGTCTGAATCATCGCTACCGTACAATACATCGGATACAATGTAGTATCTGAAATCTTTTGTGTGTCCCTGTAAATGCTATGCACTTCGTATTATACATGAAATAAATTATAGTAAACCTCAGCAACGTATATCAATTCCATTATACATGAAATAATTTAACATAATTAAAATACGCCGGAAAAAATTCCCTCCACCCGTATATCATTAGGTAACGGAATTCTTTTGTGTGGCCCTGTAAATGAATAATATTTATTCTTTGCAGCGCATATTCTACGGAATACATATTTCAGTGCACTTGATAAATGCATATTACTTTTATTGTGTTTCAAAGAGTGTAATATCATTAAAAATCATTTGAAACGATTCTTTCCCATAAGCCGTAATGTAACGGAAAACTTTTGACTGCCCCTGTAAATGAACTAAACATGCTACAAACTTCATTTGCAATAGGGTTCGTGCTATGGTAGAGGTCGCTAACATCCAAAAATTTCAGAACGATTCGAGTATATTTACGGGAGTTAGAGCGCGTACAGACAAACAGACAAACCGAATGCATAAACACTTTTCAACTTTGTTGGAAAGTGTTAATAATGAAAATAACACAAAAATCCGTATTATAGCGCCCCCCCCCTTCCATCAGAATATTTTCAAATTGAAGGAGGACCTGCTGGCTATAGCCAAAAACATACCTCCCAAAAATTGGTTCAATTCTATGCATAACTTCATACACTTTTCAATGGTACAAGAATGAAAGTGTCACAAAAATCGCTATTACATTGCCTTATTCTGGCGGAATATTTCCAATTTAAAGGAGAACCTGTTGGACATAGCCCCAAACAAAAAATTTTGTTCAATTATATGGATAACTTCATGCACTTTTCCATGGTACAATAATGAAAATGGCCCAAAAATCGCAATTACAGTGCCCTCCCCCCCCCCCTTCCAGTGGAATGTTTCCATATTGAAGGAGGGTAGTCTGGCTACAGCCAAAAACATTCACAAAAAATTTGATTCAATTCTATGCATAACTTCATTCACTTTTTGATGGCACAATGGCGACACACGGACAGACATTTTGTATAAACATGTTTTGGGATATCTGACCCCTAAAACATCTGAATCCATCGAAAACCGGAAATCGAAAAAATTACTATTACAATACTTTCTTCTAAAAATAGGCCAGTTTAATTGTTAAACTTAAAAGAAAGAAAGAAAATTGATAAATTCATACTTTAATAAACAACTTCAAATTTTGTTTTACATTCTGAAAGTAAAGGTGCATTTTCTAAAAGAAGTAAACGTAAATTCTTAAATTTATTATAAAGATTTCAAATATCAATTTTTTATAAAATGATGTCATTTGCCTCCGCTAAAGCAATCCACTTTTACAATCCAATCTTACACTTCGTCTATAGAGAAGTATGCATATGACATCATTATCGCGGAATAACAGATAATATTCTTGACATAGCTCGTATTTTAATTTCAACTTATTTTTTCAGGTTTTATGAGAAAATGGCAGCAAAAAGATACAGTAATCACCTAATTTCGACTATTTTCCGTTTACTTTCAATGACTTTCAATAGAAATGCGGTACTTTTGTTGCCACGATTGGAAAAATGGTATTAAAAACTACAAAAAAATTAATATCTCAATAATAAATTGCGATAAGGGCCAAATTTGACAGTTCCGTTCAAAATTGGCCCTTATGAAGGGTGGCCCTTGAATAGGGGTGACCAAATTTTTCATTTCTCTTTCTTTTTATCCCGTGATTTTTAAAATCTGCACATTCTTTCAGTAAGTTCTCTTTGTTTTTAACAATATTGTTCATTTGGTTCTTGCTGTAATTAAACTGTGAAGCCAATTTTCTTGAAGATGTTCATTGATCATGACAATTAATGACTTTGATTTTGTCATTCAAATCCAAATGTACTCTTTGGTTTCATTTAGATGCCGTAATTTTAAATTTTACGTAAGCCTGAGCATAAAATTTCCAGTGTAAAAATTGTGCTTCAATATGTATTCACAGTTTTAGTAAATATGGAATCAGTTTTTCTAGATAACCTGTTATCCTTTGTGTGCCCACAACAAAAGGTCAAATTTCCCCTCCAACCCAACCCTACGGGTTGAAAGGTCAAACAAAGTGTGAGGAAAACCTGTTTGTCTGACTTGTTGAAAAGTTTGTGGTTCTTCATCGTGTTACTAAATTCTCCCCATCTCTCCCTGCCTTCTTTGTTACAAGTGCAGTTGTTTGGTGAACTCTTCTTTTGGTCCAGGAATTCAATACACCTGTTTAGGATTTAAGGTACATGTGAAAAAAAATGGCCTTTATGAAGGGTAGGTGCGGCCCCTAATAGGAGTAAATTTAACATTGTCTATGGGAAAATTTTTCGTTCCTAAAAATATTGGCCCTTAATAGAGGTGGCCCTTGAATAGGGGGTGGCCTTTAAAAGAAGTTTTGCTGTATCATGAAATGATCGCAGAATAAAATCGCGAATTTGATTAAAATTTACTGCACTGGGCTAAAAGATTGAAACCGGGTTCCTTTTCCTACTTTCGAAAGAACGCTGCGAAACGAGAAGAGACTCTAAAAATCGTATAAAAATTTTCATAGGAAAAAAATTACTATATTGACTTGAAAGACTGCAACCATATTCCTTTTACGAATGTCAAAAATTGGCCGCGAAACACGAAATTCAACCAATCAACCAACCTCCAGATTAATTTGAATTTTCTGTGCTATTATTTTTCATTTTCAAAGCAGGCAGGTTTAGTGTACCCCTCCCCCCCTCCTTTTCCCCCGGCTAATCGCATTTTAGAATTATCGTTTCACATCTGCATTCCCTTTCAAATTCTTTTGCCTCTCTCTAGACTTTACGAAAGCAAAGAGACAAACAGTTTCTAGTTCGTCAAGAACTTGCGTTAATTTCTCATGAAATTGCAAAAACATGCAATAGAAGGAACGGCGTTAAAAAAATTTTCCAAGAAACAAAAGACATCAAAGTGGAATTATAAAGACACCTTTTTGACTTACTAGACTAATACAGATTCTTGTAAATGTTCTAGTTTAAAAAAACGAAAACAACATAATTTTCTTAAAAAAAAAAAAAAAAAAAAGAAAGAAAAAGAAAAAAAGAACCTGGGTTTCATTTTGTATCACATTTCAAAACTTAAGCTGTTAGTTTTCTGAACTAAACTAATTTGCTAAACTAATTTAATCTGCTATCATTTCTTTTTTTTTTTTTTTTTTTGTAGATTTCGATTTTTTAAAAATAATTGTGCTTGAGTCTGCGCAAGCGGGGGGGTGCCCGGGCACCCAGGGCACCCCCCCTGGTTACGCCTATGTGAACTTCTGAAACGGAATCTTTGGAAATATACCTTAAGGTCGTTCTCAAATTCTCTACTCAACAATGCGAAAGTTTCTGACACATTTTCAAACTAATTTTTAAATGCAAAGACATAAAATTGACAGGCCTGCTTGTTGAAGGGATTTGGAATCGAATAGCGTTTTTCATTTTTGATAAAGAAATTACTTATCGAGATACAAGATATTCTTGTCAAGTGATTGCAGGTTTTTCTCCTTTCCCGAGCTGTCGCTTCCGGAAATTCGATTCAAAGCGCTAACTTTGACAATATTTTCTCACTTGACATATTGCTTTTATCAAAAAATGCATAACGTCATTCGATTACATAGTTTCTGAATAAGAATACCTGCCAGTCTTATGCGTTTCCGAATAGAAATGAATTCAGAAATGTATCCGAAAGTAGCTGCTTTTGATTTGAGAAAAGCCTTATTATATGGCAGAGAAATATTTTTACAAATCTGCTTTTTATTATACAGCTTCAAGAGTTATGTTTTTAAACCTCCTTTTTTTTTTCTTTTATTCTAAACTACATAAATTTTTAAATGAATCCTTATTTAAATGTTGAAACGTCTAAGACTCTAATTAATCATTAATGTTGCTATTGTGTACTTTCTGCCTTGCGAACACATCGTAATTTAAAAATGCTCTTGCAGTATTCTTTAAAAGAATCCCAATTGTATCTTAAGAAAAAACTAATTTTTTGTAGAAGTTGAGTCAGGCTGAATTGGGAATGATGTAATTGATATTTCTACAGGCCGGGCCTGGAAATTGCACCCCGTGCAGACCTATAATCTGAGACACAATCGTTTAAAGCTCAAGATTCCAAACATTTGTCAAAAAATGAGAAATGCTATTTTATTCTAAATTACTTCAATAATTTTGCCTGCGAATGTCATGGTTTTACATTTAAAAATAAGTCCGCGAACACATTATAAAGTTTCGCATAGCCGAACAAACAAAAATATTTTACTAAAAGCCTTTAAATAAAAATGAGTATTTCATAGTTTAAAAATATTAATGTTAGTTTAGTATTTTAGTTAATTTTTTAATTTATATCTCCGCTTCACAATCCTACTTTTATTTCCCCTTTTCCATACAGAAACTATGTGACTGATTTATAGGAAGAAAGGAATAAAAGAACTAAAAAGTAGAATAAATAACATAGGGCGGGAAAGCACCAGAAGAAACAAACACTTTTTGTACTTATAAAAAGGATAAAATTAATTTCTGTAATATTCTCGTTTCTAAATTACATTTATATCATTTAATTAACATAAAATATTCAAATAATAAAATATTAAATGCAAATAGTCATAGATGCCATTTATAATGTAATTATAAAACCCCTTTGCTCTGAAAAAACATTCTAGATTCTAGATATTGCGATTCTGTGTGACACTGTGACACTGATTTTACAAACTTTTATAATTTACAACAGTGTCAAGAAAGCTCTCAAAAAACAATTTCCACTTTTGTTGAAAAGCCCCCAAAAGCAACATAGTGAAGTTAACAATCACAAAACCACATGATTGTAACACATGATAGTTGCATATTTTGTGTAACCTGTCCTGTCAAGCCATAAATAGGTAGCCAACTGCAACCTGAAATCCATTCCTTTAGTTTCCCGTACACGATTACAATAAATTTCATGTACGACAGTTGTACAAAGAAAACGATTTTCGCGGACATCAGTTAATCAGTTTGCGGAAAGGAGTTAAGAGGATAATCTCTAAACCCTATTATTCTCTAAAGGCCGCAGTTTGACACATTGGGGAGGCGGTAAGTTAAATTTCTACAAAGCAACAAAGCGAAAAATGTCCTACAGCTCTTGGAATGAAAGAAAAAGAAAACTCTTCACAAAGGAATTTTTTGTTAAAATTGTTTTGTTTGAATTGAGAAGTTTTAGGAATGGGTGTCTGTTAGTTAAGTCTGTTAGTTAATCTATTCTAATTTTTTTTTTTTTATGAAGGAGAGAAAAGTTCGGAAATTTAATGTGTCGATCAGGTTGTCTAGTCAATTCTGCTAGGACGGGCAAATATTTTTCCAGGTCGGGCACTGCCCGACCTGGCCCCCTCCTAGCTACGGCCCTGGCTCAGAAGTGACATACAATCACCGTAGGATATTGACAATAGAATCACCGATATGCATTATTCATGCAAATAAGTTAAAAATTAATGCACATCAGATTTTGCAAAGTTTTCTAAAATTTTTTAAGAGAGCATAACCATGCATTTCTGATCATTTCTAAAGTTATAAAAGTTGCTCTGTGCTGTTTGTCAAAAGTGTAACTTGTGAAAGAGGCTAAATCACGCAAGATGGAATAAAATCTAAATTAAGAAATTTATTTAGCAACTTAATTATTAATTGCCCATAACATTAAGTGAAAGTTGAAAAATAGACATGGTATATATAAAACTTGATTCTGTTCCCTTGTTTTAATAAAAATAAACATTTTGGATAATTATCTTGAGTTGTTAATTTAAATTATTTCAATGGTATTTTGTCATGTCTGTATAAATGTAATTCTTTAAGTGGCACTTAAAAAATAACGGGGTTTAAAGATATTTTGTTTTCCTTTCTAACAGTTCAATTCCCTGCATTTTTAAATTTTGCGTGGGAAACTCCCCTCCTGGGGAAAACTTGAATTTCAAGCACTGATAGTCAAAGATATATTGTTTTTGTAAATTATATTTCAGTGCATCTGAAATGTTTTAATGATGTGTGAAACATGTTTGTAATTTATTGTTCTGAGATGGCGTTATATAAAGAAATAATTCACCATATAACTAAAAACATATCTAGTGCCGGATATCAGGCAGGCAAAGGAGCTTCGGATATCCGATATCCGGCAAAATCAATATCCAGTGCATCCCTAGTGATAATTTAATGCATGAATTTTGTACTATTTAAGGAAATGAAAATTGTCAATCAGCTACTTTATTGGCAGTTAAAATTTAGTGCAGTTTATTATAAAATGTCTTGTTTATTATTTTTGATTCTGTATTTAGATTCAAAGGTAGATAAAACGTTTTCACTGAAATTCTATAAGTCATTTCCTTGGATGAAACTTGCAACAATCTCTTCATACTGATATTTTGAAAGAGTTCCTGTTATCATCAGGAACAAAACTTTTTCGCTTAAGAAAATGTCATCGATTACAGAAGGAAAATTTTTTAGTAAACAGCACTTTGTTCCTCAAAATGGTGATAAAGAAAAACATTCTTCCAAAGATACAAAAGAAAAAGTTTTTATTTGTGAAGTATGTTCCAAAGTATTTTCTCAGAATAGTGGTCTAAGAAAACATCTCTTGACACATACAGGTGGAAAACCTTTTGTTTGTGAAATATGTTCCAAAGGATTTTCTCGGAATAGTAATCTAAGAAGACATCTCTTGACCCATACAGGTGAAAAACCCTTTGTATGTGAAATATGTTATAAAGGATTTTCTATGAATACTACTCTAAGAAGCCATCTCTTGACACATACAGAAGAAAAACCCTTTATCTGTGAAGTATGTTCCAAAGGATTTTCTTGGAATAGTGATCTAAAAAGACATCTCTTGGCACATACAGGTGAAAAACCGTTTATTTGTGAAATATGTTCCAAAGGATTTTCGAATAAGGGTAATCTACGAAGCCATCTCTCGACACATACAGGAGAAAAACCCTTTATTTGTGAAATATGTTCCAAAAGATTTTCTCATAATAATGCTCTAAGAATCCATCTCTTGACCCATACAGGAGAAAAGCCTTTTGTTTGTGAAATATGTTCCAAAGGATTTTCTCAGAATGGTAATTTAAGAGCCCATCTCTTGACACATACAGGAGAAAAACCCTTTTTTTGTGAAATATGTTCCAAAAGATTTTCTCATAATAATGCTCTAAGAAAACATCTCTTGACACATACAGGTGAAAAATCATTTATTTGTGAAATATGTTCCAAAGGATTTTCTCAGAATGGTAATTTAAGAGCCCATCTCTTGACTTATACTGGAGAGAAACCTTTTGTTTGTGAAATATGTTCCAAAGGATTTTCTCAGAATAGTGATCTAAGAAGGCATCTCTTGACTCATACAGGGGAAAAACAGTTTATGTGTGAAATATGTTCCAAAGGATTTTGCAAGGATAGTAATCTAAGAAAACATCTCTTGACACATACAGGTGAAAAATCATTTATTTGTGAAATATGTTCCAAAGGATTTTCTCAGAATAATGATCTAAGAAGACATCTCTTGACCCATACAGGCGAAAAACCCTTTGTTTGTGAAATATGTTCCAAAGGAT
This sequence comes from Maratus speciosus, assembly GCA_963932465.1. Taxonomy (NCBI): domain Eukaryota; kingdom Metazoa; phylum Arthropoda; class Arachnida; order Araneae; family Salticidae; genus Maratus; species Maratus speciosus. Next base: position 2,714,006 of record OZ010795.1, on the reverse strand, counting down.
TTTCTCAGAATAGTGATCTAAGAAGACATCTCTTGACTCATACAGGGGAAAAACCGTTTCTGTGTGAAATATGTTCCAAAGGATTTCGCCAGAAGGGTACTCTAAGGAGCCATCTCTTGACACATAGGTGAAAAACTGTTTATTTTTGAAAGGATTTTCTCAGAATAATGATCTAAGAAGCCTTCTCTTGACCCATACAGGAGAAAAACCCTTTGTTTGTGAAATATGTGCCAAAGGATTTTATCAGAATAGCCTTTTAAGAGTAAAACTAAGAAACATTCATACAGGAAAGAAAGCCTTTGTTTGTGAAATATGTTCCAAAGTATTTCCTCAGAATAATAATCTAAGAAAGCATCTCTTGACTCATACAGGTTAAAACCTTTTGTTTGTGAAACTTGTTCCAAAGCATTTTCTCAGGATAGTAGTCTAAGGAAACATCTCTTGACCCATACAGGAGAAATACCTTTTGTTTGTGAAATATGTTCAAAAGGATTTTCTGATAACAGTACTCTAAGAAACCATCTCTTGACACATACAGGGGAAAAACCGTTTGTGTGTTAAATATGAGCCAAAGGATTTAGCAAGGAAAGTAATCTCAGAAAACATCTCTTGACACATACAGGTGAAAAACCGTTTATTTGTGAAATATGTTCCAAAGGATTTTCTCGGAATAGTACTCTAAGAAGCCATCTCTTGACCCATATAGGAGAAAAACCTGTTTTTTGTGAAATATGTTCCAAAGGATTTTCTTAGAATGGTCATCTAAGAAGACATTGTTTAACTCAGAAAAAAAAAAAAAAACCCCTTATCTTTGTAACTATGATTCAAAGGATTTTCTGATAACTGTTATCTAAAAACATATTATTTGTCTCAATATCAAATAGACATTTCCTGAAAATATATATTTGCTTTTCCAAAACTGAGTATGAACGCTGTATATGTCATTGCATTTACTATTATCACATCTCTTGTGTTTTAGCATTTAGTAATAAAATAAATATGTGCACTTCTTTTCCTTAATCCTAAAAATTCTTTCACAGCATATTGTGTTTTTGATAATCAAATAACTCCTAACCAATTCATTAGATTACAATAAAGAATCTTTGATTGTTAGTTCTCATTTTTTTAAATTTCACTTTAACCCTTTAAGACTTCGCAAGTTTTGGTAGAAATTAAAAGTCTTTGTGGTTATCCCTAATTAATAGGATCCTATAAAAATATGTATGCTAAACACTTATAATTAAACAAAGCTAAAAATGCTGTAAAAGTGATAATAATACCTTTATTTAGATTAACGCTCGTTTCATCGCACAACTTTAATATCTCCCTTGTTGCAAAACCTTCCATGAAATTAAATAATATACCGTAATTTCCGGTGTATAGCCCGCAGATCAAACAATTCAGTTTGGACCAAGAAATTTTATTCAGTATTTGAAGATCAATATTTACCGTGATCTAAAAAGTTACATTTAAAAAAATTCTGGGTCAAAACACGATTGTTTGATCCGCAGACTATACACCGGAAATTACGGTAGTATGCAAGAAAATAAATCCAACTGAATCAAATCAGCTATCAGGAGTACATGAAATACACTGCTCAAAACAATTAAAGGATATTGCAGTTTTAGGTGGATTTTGTATCTGGTAAACTGTTTAGCTGATTGATACATGGTCGACAGACATAGTAGGTTATATGAGAATAAATTACACATGTTTGGCAGAAAAAAAAATGCATTTTATTGCACATTTGTGTACTAAAGGAAAAAAACACAATTTGTGCATATGAGAAAAAAAGAATAAGAAAAGGTGTTTTCTTCAAAGAAAATCATTTTCAGTAGGGGGTATGGTTTCCACGGGCGGCCAACAACGTTGAACACCTTTGAGGCATGGACTCAATGAGGCTATTAATGACGAGTTGGGGTATTCTGCCCCACTCTTCCAGAAGAGCTCTTTCCAGTTCTTGGAGAGTTTGTGGGGGTTGTTGGCGGCCAGAAACTCGTCTTCCTAGAGCGTCCCAAACGTGCTCGATTGGATTCATGTCTGGAGAACACGCTGGCCATTCCATTCGAACGATTCCTTCCTCGAAAAGGAAATCCTCCACCAGGTTTGCACGATGTGGCCTGCAGTTATCGTCCATTAAAATGAAGTTATCCCCGATTGCCGCAGCGTAAGGGACTACAATAGGTCTGAGGATCTCATCCCTATATCGGCGACCAGTCAAAGCTCCATCTCGAATGATGTAGAGGTCAGTGCGCCCGTCAATGGAGATGCCACCATACACCAACACTCCTCCACCGCCAAATCTGACACTTTCGTGCACGAACGCAGGATTATTCCTACTGCCACGGTCCCTCCAGATGAAAATACGCCTATTATCCAGATGCACAGAAAAACGGGACTCGTCAGAAAACAGAATATTGCTCCATTCATTTCTCCTCCAGTTGACATGCTCGGTTACCCACTCCCTGCTGTCGCGACGATGCCTTGATGTTAATCTAACACATACCATCGGTCGGCGAGCATATAGACCTACAGCATGGAGCCGGTTTCGGACAGTCTGAGTTGAAATCGTGGTGCCTGTAGCCGAGTGAAGGTGTTGTTGGAGAAGAGTAGCGTTCATGGTTCGGTGTCTCCGAGCCGTTAACGCTAAATACCGATCTTCATTGGGCGTTGTTGTCCATCTACGACCTTGCCCTGGTCTTCGGCTTGCACATGCACTCTCCAAAAAGGGGTTCCAGATCCTGGAAATGACACTTTGTGACACTCCAATGGCTTGCGCTACTTCGGCTTGAGTTTGGCCCCCTTCTAACCTACTCAAAGCTTCTGAATCTGTCAAATGACTTCGCTGAGACATCGTACTCATTGAAACAAAGCAATCACTGAATGCCGATCATCCTTGTCTTCATTCTCTTTTATCCAGTTGAAAGTCAAATTTCATTCGCTGCCGCTGAAGCGACGTTTTTGACGTCGAACTCAAAATTTGCATACTCCACAGTTTGAAAACCAGAAAAATTTGTGATTCTCTTCTTCTATTTTCGGCAAAAAAAATTTCGTTTATATCTTTATTTTATATAAAACTTCAAATATCCTTTAATTGTTTTGAGCAGTGTACCTTTCTCCAAAGAAGATGGAGCAAAGCAGTTTTATATAGGTATGACAAGCAGAAAACTTAAAACTAGAATCAAAGAACATATAGCAGACATCCAATACAACAGGAGAACCACAGCTTTGGCCAGATTGTGCAGCAAAGAACCTTTACAGATTGATTTTAAAAGTAGCAGAATAATTTATCCGTCAAGATTTTATCTACCATCCATTATCCGGGAATCAATAGAGATCAGTTTTCACAAGGAGAATATTTGCAATGATTGAGTGTCCCTTGAATGACCTAAAATTTGGAAAGAGATGTTTTGTTGTTTTAGTAACAATATTAAAAATTATTCCACGCTCACAAATGTCCAATTTCATTTTATTTTATATTTTCGTTTTGTTTTGTTTTATTTTATGTTTGCAAGGATTTTTATTATACATGAAGCCACGTGACATTATTTACCAAGTTATTGTTTTTAAAATTTGTTTGCAAAAATATTTCTATCATTAATGATTTTGAAAATGTCGCCGTTTGTGTGATGAAACGAACGTTAATCTAAATAAAGGTATTGTGTCACTTTTATAGCCTTTTTAGCTTTGTTTAATAAGATCGTATTTGAGCGAAAAAGAATTTAAGAAAAAATTTCTGATGCCAGGTTATATCAAGGGAAGATCTACACAATTGTGTGATGCAGACGGGACTTTAAACCACAGAAAAAGAGGAAAATGTATTTTCTTTTTCCTTAGTATCACTTACACAATCGTGTACGTCAGGTCTGAAAAGAATAAAGTATATCTAATCGAAAACAACTCGTTGTAAATGATCCCGCCAAGCCACAAACCTAAAACGTCAGTCATAAAAAGAAGCGATATAGAAATACATACTCAGAGTGCCGTGTAAAAATCTACCGCTACTCATAATACAGTCAACTCTGTGAAATCCGCACACTTAGGGACCGAGGGTTTTGTGGATTATAGCGGATTATAGATCATCCCTTTGTTTACATTTTATTTTTTGAAGTCTGACTATAAATTTGGAACAACTAGACAAAAATTACAATTACAATGGACAAGAAAAGCATAATGCAACAATGGTTTAACATATTTAATAATTAAGATTAAGAAAAAGTTAAATTATATACAATTTTTACTGATTATTCATGTTTTCGTTTGTTGTCAATAATTTTTTTCTGTAGTCTATGAACACTTATTACTTCTTTGCTCCAAGATAACATTTTGTTACTCATATAAATTTAAATATTTATATCCAATTGATATTTAAATATTTATTCATTGGAAAATTGATAAAAGAAAAAAAATATGTACGAAATTTAGCATTTGAGTTGAAATTTTAATGACAATTTTCATTGTTTACATTCCAACATGTAGTGCGGATAATAGACATTTGCGGATTATACATCGGCGGATTTCACAGAGTTGACTGTATTTTTAAAGGACTCGGAGTGAGGTACAGTATGTGAAAACTGCTTGGCGACCAGCAGGCTTTTCTTTGTTCTTCCTGCACTTGCATATGACTATTTGTTTAACAATTATTTTCTTGTATTACTAATCCCATTAAACTGTGTAAAGTTGAAGCTTTTGGTGTTTACATGCCATTCTTATTTAAAATCATGGGATTGATTTGTTGATTTTGTTTACCGTTATTTGAACGAGAAAGACCACTTTTACGAGAAGGATTTTCTAAGTAAACATGTAATAAACATTATTACTAGCAATGCACCTAATAATAGATGTTAACTAAACTGAGATACATTGAAGTAAAGCCTGTGTAAAGGGAATTGCACATGAAAGGGGAAAAAATCTGTTCTAGTAAGTCTTCTGTTACAATAGTATTATATAATATTCCTTATGTTAGAAACACAACATTTTACGTTTAAAAAATAATTCTGTCATAAAAAAGGATCCATTTGACCAGTTTTTCCTTTAATTCTGAAACAGTGTATTATTAAACGTATTTATGTAATTAAAAATTATGTTTAAAATATCGAAAAGTATAATTGTAATCAGGGACCCGGAGCCGGAGCGCTCCGGAGCTGTGTTTTTCCTGGAGCTGGAGCTCTAAATTTTCCCCCAGCTCCAGGGCTCCTTTAGTTTTTAATATTCTTTTAAATCTTTTTTTTTTTTTTTCAGTCTTTTAAATTTCTAGGCTTAAAATATTTTAATTACATCATTATTCAGTATTTTAATTATATCATTTTTTAGGTTTTTATTATTATTATTAGGGAAGGAAAACTTCTCAAAAAATGGCAACACTACTTTACTTCTACTTTCTACTTGAACTAAGTGACAACACAATTTGAAAACAAATATGGCCGCCTGTTGTTTACATGTGTAGTCATACAATTTTGGCTGTTCAAAAAGTGTAGAAGAAATTTAAGATTTTTGTGTTTAAAATTCTACCAAACTTTCTATTTTAAAAGCAAAAGCTAAAAGATGTCATATTTTCTGAACAAGCATTTCAAGTTTGATGAGAAGAAAAATGCATTTTGTCAGATCTTTAATGAAGATAGAACGTATTTGTGAGCATTACCTTCGTCAAAAATCATTCAGATTTCGTACAAAATAAAATTTCATTTAATTGTTATCTAAATTTTGTGTGTAAAAATACCCATAGTATTGGAATTTTAAAAGGCTGGGTGTTGAAATCTAGAAAGCATCTTTAATAAATTGGATAATAGAAACATCTTTCATAAAGTAAAAACCTGGATCGCCAAACTTTAGATGAACAAATTGAATTCATATTCTACTTTCAAGTAACATGATAAAATTTTCTAGAGATTGAAATAGTACAAATTCATTAAAATACATGCTACTCAATAAATATCCATCGGTTGTAATGTAATCAAGATCTTTTAAGTGACCTTGTCACTAACCGTAAATGCTTCAATGCCGCCTTATAATAGAGAGCTTAACTGGTTCAAATGCAATAACATCTACCCTATTAAAATCCATACGCGTATCTATCTATGTAAACTCAAAAACTCGGAAACCACAGGGCGCAAATTTGACACACGGGTTGCTTATAGAAAATTCATGAATGACTGGGGCCAAAACTTCGAAAATTTTGAATAAATTTTTTTTTAACGTTTTTGACGAATTTTTGCTTTTTTATGTTTAACCCGTAATTCTGCGAGTTCTAAATGTTTACTGCAATGTGAGATATACATGGGGCATTCTCGCAATCTTTTGACTTTCAGGAATAAAAATCTGGTGAAATTAAACTCTCTAAAATAACATTTTTAATCTTATAGATTATAATTATTAGCGGCATTATAGATAATCTTATAATAATCTTATAATGAGTGCCTTAATGATTCAAAATAAAGAAAAAATGGTCTGCAGCGAAATTTTTTTTATTTAACTGAGGTTTAAGTTAAACTTACGAGTTTAATTTTCATTACCATTTTACCACTAAAACTTTTTATTTTTTTCTAATTTTTTACTTATAATGAATTTGCATAGTACCCACAGAACATTCAAATAAGAAATAATAACAATGTAGTATTTTTAGTACAAAATTTTGGTATAAAATTGTCTTAAATGGGTGTTGGAGAAGGGACCGTAAGGTAAACTAGTATGTTGTGGCCAACACAAAACTTTCTTCTCTATAAATCACGTCAATTAAATCATTTAAATAATACAAGAAATTACGTCAATTTTGTACCAATTCATATCAAATAATATCTAAATTTGAAGTTTGATGAAAATTTGTGCATTAATTCTTGAGCTATAGCGGAAATTGTGAAAAATGTAGCATAGCAGCACCAATTACTGAGTGATTTGCACCAAAACATAAACAGCAGTGATTTATATCAAGGTATACAGGAATCTGAAATTTGTTGGAAATCCAAGCATTAGTTCTTCAGATAGAGCTATTGCGGAAATCGCAAAAAATGCAGCGTAGCAGCGCCACCTGTTGAGCAATTTACACTAAAATGTATAAAAGTCAGTTCCTGTCAAGGACTAACTGAATCTCAAGTTTCATGAAAATCCGTGCATTAGTTCTGGAGATTGAGCTATTGGGGAAATCGTGAAAAATGCTGTATAGCAGCGCCACCTGTTGAGCGATTTACACCAAAAGTTAATGAGCACCAATTTATATCAGGGACTAACTGAATATTAATTTTTATTAAATTCCGTTCATTAGTTCTTGAGATTGAGCGCCCACAAAATTTGTGTTACATACAGACAGACAGACATTTTGTAAAAACATGTTTTTCGGGTTCTCCGATCCCTAAAACGTCTAAATCCGTCGAAAACCGGAATTCGAAAATTTTCAATTTTCATTGTTTTCTTTCTTCTTGTAAAGATAGAAGAAAGTAAAAAAGGGGACGATAAGGAAAATTACCACCTATTTTTAGGCAAATCATGTTAAGACACAGTGATAGCCACAATGTTCATTGATTTTTAGGAACAGTTATTTACATTGGATTAAATTTAAAAAAATTAATTTACCTCGAAAAGGGCAGGAATAGAACTTGGGGACAGTAAGACTAACTATAAAGCCACGATGCTTGAAATTGATATTTAAATTCTGCAGAAAATTTCCCGTCGAAGAATTTTATCCCTTCTTTCTCTATCATACTTCTGCCTAAGAAAAAAAGTTGACAAAAATTCTGTGACTGCATGTGAAGTGATTTTCTGCATAATGTAACAAGAGGGACGGTAAGGTATCTAAAACCCAGGGACAGTGTTTAAAAAAATAACATCAAGCGTAAAAATGTGTGCAGATTAATTTTTTGCTACCTATTTATATAAAACAATTGTCCCAGGTTCGGAAAAAAAATTACATTGAATTACTTTTATTGAAACAATTTTATACAGACAGCTCCAAACTTAACAAGTTGGACATTTCTCATCAAACATGGCAAATGAGGTGCGTTCGTACTATAACTAGTTTTATAATTATATTTTGCACCCCATAGTGTACTGAATGTATATTTTTTTGCACTTCATAAATGCATAGTCTGTAACATCATTAAAATGCACTTGCAATAATTTTTTCCAATTCCCAGTAATGTAACGGAAAACTTTTGACTGTCCCTGTAATTAAACTATACATCCGATTTTCATAAAATCTGAAATGACTTGACAAAATTTTGCACCAATGATATCTTTAAAATTTCAGACCATTCGGAAGGCTGTAACATCCTTAAAAAGCACTTGCAATAATTTTCCCCATTGGCCGTCATGTAAAGAAAAACTTTTGACTGTCCCTGTCATTAAACTATACATCCAATTTTCATAAAATTTTAAATGGCTCGACAAAACTTTGCAACAATCATATATTTAAAATTTCAGACCATTCGGTTGGGTAGTTTTTGCTCTGTTATATGCGGACGGACAGACAGACTGAACGACGACTATAGGTGCTATGTATTTATATAATTACGGACGCACCTAAAAATCAGCATCAGGGACACGGGACGGTATAGGGGTTTCCTGGATATTTGGACCCCCAACATCATCCAAAACTTATTCATCTCGTTAATATTGCTATGCAGTCATGCAATGAGATGTTCCCCAGTATATGAAATAAAAAAAACCCCACAAGAATATGTACTAAAATAACTAGCCGGATACGCCAATGCCAATCCCAAAACTTTTTTCTATCTCATACATGTTAATACTAAATTCTCTAGTACACTGCTAAAATGAAATGGCAATCTAGATAGGACTATAGCTAAAATCGTGTAAATCACGCAAAATACAGCATATCAGTGCCACCGGTTAGGTGATTTATATCAAAATCTAATCATCAACAACTTATGTCAACTTCTAACTGAATCTGAAGTTTGATGAAAATCCGTGCATTAGTTTTTGATATCGAGCTATTGCGGAAATCATAAAAAATTCCACATAGCAGCACCACCTGTTGAACAATTTACACCAAACATTAATTCGGACCAATTTATACTAGGGACTAACTGAATCTGAAACTTGATGAAAATTCATGCATTAGTTCTTGAGATACAGATATTGCGGAAATATTGAAAAAGGCAGCACAGCATTGCAACCTGTTGGGCAATTTACACCAAAAAATAAACAGCAGTAATTTATATCAGGGACTAACTGAATCTGAAGGTTGATGAAAATTCGTGAATTAGTTCTTGAGATAAAGCTATTGCGATGATCAAGAATAATGCAGCATAGCAGTGCCACCTGTTGGGCGATTTTGACCAAAAAATAATCAGCACCAAATTCTATCAAGTACTAACTGAATCTGAAGTTTGATGAAAATCCGTGCATTAGTTTTTGATATCGAGCTATTGCGGAAATCATAAAAAATTCCACATAGCAGCACCACCTGTTGAACAATTTACACCAAACATTAATTCGGACCAATTTATACTAGGGACTAACTGAATCTGAAACTTGATGAAAATTCATGCATTAGTTCTTGAGATACAGATATTGCGGAAATATTGAAAAAGGCAGCACAGCATTGCAACCTGTTGGGCGATTTACACCAAAAAATAAACAGCAGTAATTTATATCAGGGACTAACTGAATCTGAAGGTTGATGAAAATTCGTGAATTAGTTCTTGAGATAAAGCTATTGCGATGATCAAGAATAATGCAGCATAGCAGTGCCACCTGTTGGGCGATTTTGACCAAAAAATAATCAGCACCAAATTCTATCAAGTACTAACTGAATCTGAAGTTTTATGAAATTTCGTGCATTAGTTCTTGAGATACAGCTATTGAAAAAATCGTGAAAAATTCAGCACAGCAGCGACACCTTTTGGGCGATTTACACCAAAAACTAATCAGAACCAGTTTATTTCAAGGTCTAACTGAATCAAAAGTTTTGTGAAATTCCGTGCATTAATTCCTGAGATAGAGTGCCCACAAAATTTTTGTCACATACAGACTCACAGGGTGACAGACAGACATTTTCTAAAAACCATCAAATCGTGTTCAGAACCTTCTAAAACTTATAAATCCATCGAAAACTGAAAGTCGGAATTTTTTACGAATCCAATACTTTCTTCTTCTAAAGATAGAAGAAAGTAAAAATTATTATTCAAGGACTTAGAAGTCAAAAGATTGTTGGAATGCCTCACATATTACGTACGCCACGCTGTTGTGAGAATTCCTCACATATTATGTACGCCACGCTGCAATTAGAAAAAGACTTTAAACTGGTATAAATCAAAAACTAATTAATATTTTTACATGAAACTTTCAAAAGTTTGAACTACTCATAAAAGCAATTGAAAAGGCGTAAACCGCATAAAAATCCGATAATTACACATTGCTGTAGCCCTGTGAACAGATTTGGTCGGAACAAGAATTTCAAAAGTGCAAAAAACGGCACTTTTAAAATCGCATTTACTAAAAATCTATTGGCTGGATTCCATTTTACTTTTGTTTTCTGAGTCACGTGGCACGCCCCATTCCATAGAAATAAGAATTTTGTTTCTATCGTAAATAGAACCGAAGATATAGATGTGTCAAAATCCCGCTTTGGTCAGTCCGGAAAATATAAACTAGACAGAGTACTAAAAAATTTTTGAAATATCGTTTGGCATTAATTGGCGGAAATTCCTTTCATTTACGATTCATTGCACTGTTGTTTCTTTTGCTTGGCGAGAAACTCTGTCGAGTTTCTATGATTTCCCAAAAATTAAATATTATTCTGATCTAAAAAGATAAATCGTCCCTTAATATCTTAAGCAATAGGAAAGGCTTTATTGAAGTAATAGAGAGAAGTGTGCTAAAAATATATTTGTGTGCAAAAAAGATTCTTACTCATTGGTTAAATTTTCCCAGGATTTAAATAAAGCTTATCCCATCATCATGTGAAAAGAAATTACACCAAGACCTCCCAGATTCTGCACAGCCTGATTGCTCACTTTGAGTACATAAGAAATACCTGAAGAACCATACTTCAGTGATCTATAGGATTTTGAGAAAAATGTATGACATCATGTCCGGTGCAAGAAGAAAAACCTTTAAACATGAACACTGGTGTCTGCATATGTTTATAAGGAAAAATATTGTCCACTGTGATTATTGCATGTGTATGCAATAAATGGCTGATTGCACACATTGCAGCAGCATGGTGTCTGCAAATGAATAGCTACTTGATGCAATCTTTTAAATAGGATTCAAATGAGCTCTTGACATCATTTCAAGGCATCGAAATGCATGGTGGATATTTTGCATATCTTCATCTGCAAACGTATACAAATACCCATGTTCATGTTCCCAACAAGTTTTTTCCTTGTGCCAGATAGGACATTATACGCTTTTCTTTCACAGTAAATCTGAATTTTTAATTACGTGAATGTTTATTCACATTGCTAACAAGGTGTAAAGACAGCAAAGTGAAATCTGCAAATTCCGCCGCAATCACGTCTGTTTCACTTGAAATTTTTGGCCTGAGTTAAGGAAATTTAATAGTTATTGCACTGAAATATTAAAACTTATGATTTACAATTGAAGAGCTGAGTGGAAGAACATGTTATGTTACATTTTCTTAAAAATTATTTTACCTTTTGGTCGAAGGTGTTATCAGGTATTCTATCACATGGTAAAGCTAAAATACCAAAATTCTAGTTAACCTTGAAGGTTTAAGACATTATTCATTAATATTTAATATTTTAATATTTAATAATGCAAATAATATTTATATTTTTTAATAGTTAAAAATTAAATATGAATAAGTTTTTTTGATAGAGTTTAGTATCACACCTGTTAACATTTTAAACACATGGTTTCAAATAGGGATGCAACGGATATCCGGCAAACATCCGATATCCGGCACATCCGGCTGATTTTTCAATATCCGAAATACCGTCGGATATCCGAATCACAATCACCGGATATCCGACTTCTCTGCCGGATATCCGGCAATGCGTAACAAAGCAAATATATAAGGATAAGAGAAATCGTTTGACCCAAACAATGCCGAACGACTTTTGTTTATAATGCAAAATATGAAAGTAAGTCCACTATTTATGAGTAAAAGGTAATTCCCAAAAGTTTAAAGAATTACCAGCTTTCCTAACATTGGTATTTGAACTCTCTATAATAAATTTAAGAATTTATGTTTACATCTTTTAGAAAATTGTACCTTTACTTTCAGAATGTGAAACAAAATCTGAAGTTGTTTATTAAAGTATGACTTTATTAATTTTCTTTTTCTCTTTTAAGTTTAACAATTAAACAGGCCTATTTTTACTTTCTTCTGTCTTCAATAGAAGAAAGTATTGTAACTGAGATTTTTTTCGATTTCTGGTTTTCGGTGGGCTTAGACGTTTTATGGGTCAGAGATCCCAAAACATGCTTATACAAAATGTCTGTTTGTCTGTCATCATACCATCAAAAAGTGTATGAAGTTATGCATAGAATTGAACCAAATTTTTTGTGAATATTTTTGGCTATAGTCAGCTGGCCCTTCTTCAATATTGGAACATTCCACTTGAAGGGGGCGCTGTAATCGTGATTTTTGTGCCATCAAAAAGTGTATGAAGTTATGCATAGAATTGAACCAAATTTTTTGTGAATATTTTTGGCTATAGTCAGCTGGCCCTTCTTCAATATTGGAACATTCCACTGGAAGGGGGCGCTGTAATCGTGATTTTTGTGCCATCAAAAAGTGTATGAAGTTATGCATAGAATTGAACCAAATTTTTTGTGAATATTTTTGGCTATAGTCAGCTGGCCCTTCTTCAATATTGGAACATTCCACTGGAAGGGGGCGCTGTAATCGTGATTTTTGTGCCATCAAAAAGTGTATGAAGTTATGCATAGAATTGAACCAAATTTTTGTGTATGTTTTTGGCTGTGGCCAGCAGTTCCTTCTTCAATATGGAAGCATTCAGTCAGAAAGGAGTGCTGCTGTAATTGCGATTTTTGTGCCATTTTCATTATTGTACTGTCGAAAAGTGTCTGTTAAATATGTAATAAGTTATCCATATAATCGAACAAAATTTTTTGTGTATGTTTTTGGCTATGTCCAGCAGGTTCTCCTTTAAATTAGAAATATTCCACCAGAAGGGTGCGCTGTAACAGTGATTTTTGTGCCATTTTCATTCTTGTATGTACCATCGAAAATTGTATGAAGTTATGCATAGAATTGAACCAATTTTTAGGGGTATGTTTTTGGCTATGGCCAACTGGTCCTCCTTGAATTTGAAAATAGTCTGCTGGAAGAGGGCGCTATAATAATGATTTTTGTGTTATTTCCTTTATTTTACCATCGAAAAGTGTATGAAACTAAGCATAGAATTGAACCAATTTTTTGTGTATATTTTTGGCTATGGCCATCAGTTTTTCCTTGAATTTGGAAATATTCCGCCCGAAGGTGTCACTGTGACAGCGTTTTTTGTAAAATTTTCTCAATTTTTTGCAGTTTTTGTACTGTATATTGGTGGCTCGTGAAGTCATGGGAACTTCGCATCCTGCTAAGCTGTCTATTCACAATCAGCTGATGTACAACAGAATAACGAAAAAAATTATTGATTTTAATAAATATCATGATTGAGATTAACTTATTCTTATTTTGATTAATTGACGAGCAGAAATCTTAGATCAAAATCAAAGTTGGTATAATATTGAACTAATAATATCGAAGTATTAACATTTAAAATTACTTTTAGAAATATTAAGACGTATGAGATAGAAGAAAGTTTTGGGATTGGCACATCCAATTAGTTATATTTGTAACCAGAGTTGTATAATATAGACGCACTCCCGCACGCGGAAAATTTTCCGCAAAATTTCGAACTTTGCGGAAAATTTCTTAGAAAAGAAAAGTAGTTTTTGTTCTTGTATTTTTTTTTAAATACCGAAAAATTAAAAATGTTCTCCAATTTTATGTACGATTTATTTATTGTTTGATAGGGGTTATTCTGTTCCGAATTTTCCGAAAATTTAAGGCATTCAGTTCCGAAAATTAAAAAAAAAATCGCCCATCGGTCCGAAAGTTCAGACACAAAAAAAATCACTGAAATATATTGCGGATTTCAACAAATGATCGCCGAAAATAAACCAATTCCGTCAATCGTTCGCAGAAAAAATACCCAATTTTGTCAAAGCATCACGGAAAAAATGAAAATTTCGTTAAAGGACCGCGGAAAAACGCTAATTTCTTTAAAGAATAATCGTGAACAAAAAAAAATTTCTTGTTAAAGAATAGCAGAAAAAACGCAAATTACGTCAAAGAAGTGCAGGAAAAAAATGAATTTCGTAAAACATAGCGGAAAAAGCGCGAATTTTGTCAAAGGATCGTGAAAAAAATCCCGCAAATTTCATAAAAGAATCGCGGAAAAAAACTAATTTCGTTAAAGGATCGCGAAAGAAACACAAATTTGGTAAAAGGGACGCGGAAAAAGCACGCATTTAGTCAAGGGATCGCGGAAAAAATGAATTTTCTCAAAAGGCCACAGAAAAAACACGAATATTGTCAAAGGATTGCGAAAAAAAAGCGAATTTCATCAAAGAATCGCAGAAAAAAGCAAATTTTGTGTAAAAGCGCAGGAAAAAAACTAATTTCGTAAAAGCATAGCGGAAAAAGCACGAATTTTGTCAAAAGATCATGAAAAAAATGAAAATTTCGGCAAAGAACCGCGGAAAAAACTAATTTCATCAAAGGATTGCGAATTTCGTCAAAACGCCGGGAAAAAGCCTGAATTTCGTCGAAAGATAGCGAAAAAAATGCAAATTTCGTCTAAGGATAGGAGAAAAAAAGCACATTTTGTCAAAGGATCTCTAAAAAAAACGCGAATTTTTTCAAAAAAATGCAAATGTCGTCAAAATATCGCGGAAAAACGAAAATTTCGCCAAATGATCGCGGAAAAAAATGAGAATTTCGTCAAAGGGCTGCAATAAAAACTCATCGGTCTCTTTAATGATGATACCTAAGAATGGACCTCTCCTTACAAAATGTGATTCCGTTGTTTCAGAAGCAATGTCCATTATTGCATTTTGTGAGAAGAGGTCACAATATTAAGGTTTGGGCTGTTTCTAAATGCATTGACAAAATAACTGATAAGAATTCACCCCTTCATATCATGGATTTTTAGTTTTATTATTTTTTTAGCCAACATAATTATTCTGTAATTAATATTAATTAATTTTTAAATTAAACGGTAATTATTTTAAAACTACTATTTAAAATTCATACAGTCAAAGTAATATAACACGTCATTTTATTAAACATTAAATTTGCAGAAAGTTTTTGACCCAATATGTGCGCAGAAAGTTTTTGGTTTTATGCGAGTCTGTTTGTAACTTCATTATAAATAAAATATTTAAAATTAAAAGTAATTTTCTTTTTACTTATAAATATCACAGTAATTTAACTTAAAATAAAACTAAATGTGATTCAAAGCAAAACACTATTAAATAATTAAAACAGAAAAAAGGCATAAACTAAACCTTTATTTGGTGAAAATCACTCTTTAATCATGGGTATATTAGTAGATATTTTATGTTTAAATTATAAAAAAAAATGTATGTATTTCTTTGCGAAAATACTCTACAATTATAGGCATATTTAATTGGTTAAAATTTGTTACACAAATTATCAGCATTTCATTGTACAAATTAATTATTAGCAATTATCAATATACTCAATCCCATATCCAAATCCAGTAGCAATTATCAGCATTTCATTGTACAAATAAACAGAATATTTTAATGTTTAAATAACATTTTTTATACAACATTATTAATATACATTACATGACTTGAATGGCAGATACATGTCTTGAATTTCAAGATGGGATGGTAGGATTCGTGCCCTAAAGAATATTGGGGGCGGGAGACTCCTGTTTCCAAAAAAATCATTTTCCGAAAATGTTTCTTTGTAAAACGACGATGAAGTCTCAGGACCGGCTGACAAACTTCGTGATATTTTCCACTATCAATTGGCAGATTTCACAGTTTCTTCTTACAACAAATTGACAAAATTCATGTTTGTTTCTCTGCATCTGGCAAAAAAATTTTGCGATTTTTCTCCG
This sequence comes from Maratus speciosus, assembly GCA_963932465.1. Taxonomy (NCBI): domain Eukaryota; kingdom Metazoa; phylum Arthropoda; class Arachnida; order Araneae; family Salticidae; genus Maratus; species Maratus speciosus. The sequence continues at coordinate 2,697,921 of OZ010795.1, read as the reverse complement.
CGACCGACTGTACGAATTTCTTGATTTTTTTCTGGAGATAGATTGGTGAATTTCATAAATTTTTTTTCGCAATCAATTGACAAATTTTGAAATTTTATTCTGTGACCGATTGGCAAATTTCCCTGTTTGTTCTTGTGACATACTGATGAAAGTAACGATTGTTTTTCTGCATCCGATTGAAAAATTTTGCATTTTTTTTCTGCGACCAGCTGAGGAATTTCACAGTATTTGCTCGTGACGGAGTGGTAAATTTCAGGATAGTTTTCCATGATCGATTGACGAATTTTGTGATATTTTCCCACTGTCGATTTCCCATGAACTTCAGTTTTTTTCTCACAACCAATCGACAAATTATTTTATTTATTTTCACCATGATTGACGAAATCAGCAATGTTTTTTCTATGACCGTTTTACGTATTTTGCGATGTTTTACCTGTCTGCCCAAAATAGGAAATAACTAAAAGGGCAGCAACGGCCACTGGAGACTAAGCTCTATCAAATTGGCCAATAGTCAGCACTAAACAAAATGAGATTACACTTGTGGTGCACATGAAAAAAAAAATAACTTTGATGAACTTAAAAAAAAAAAAACATAATTAGAAACAACAAACTAGTTGATTCTTGCAATTCACAGAAATTAGGACATGACTTTTTGAAATCAACCTTTTCTCGTGTAATAGAAGAAATCAATTGACTATTCACTTTTCAAACTTTGGATATGGATTTCATAGCGTAGATTCCAATGCGTAGAACGTAGAACATAGTTCAATTAACGAAAATACCAGTGATTACAGTTTTGACTATAATTCCATTAAGGATATAATAAAAAAATTTGTTCAGAAGTGACATACCATCACAGATGTGCATTATTCATGTAAGTTAAAAATTAATGCACATCAGATTTTACAAAGTTTTCTAAAACTTTTTAAGAGAACATAACCATGTGTTTCCGATAATTTCTAAAGTTATAAAATCGCTCTGTACTGTTTGTCAAAAGTGTAACTTCTGAAAGAGGCTAAAGTATGCAAAATGGAAAAAAATCTAAATTAAGAAATTCATTTAGCAACCCGATTGTTAATTGCCCATAACATTGGGTGAAAATTGAAAAATAGACATGGTATATATAAAGCTTGATTCTGTTCCTTTGTTTTAATAAAATAAAAATTTTGAATAATTATCTTGAGTTGTTAATTTAAATTGTTTCAATGGTATTTTGTCATGTCTGTATAAATGTAATTCTTTAAGTAGCACATAAAAAATAACGGGGTGTAAAGATTTTTTTTCCCTTTCTAACAGTTCAACTCCCCTGCATTTATAAATTTTGGGTACGAAGCTCCCCTCTTGGGAAAACTTGAATTCAAGCCATGATATTCAAAGAGATATAGTTTTTGTAAATTATATTTCAATACATTTAAAATGTTTCAATGATGTGTGAAACATGTTTGTAATTTATTGTTTTGAAATGACATTATATAGAGAAATAATTCAATATATAACTAAAAACATATCTAGGGCCGGATATCCGAATCCGGCAGACGAAGGAGCTTCGGATATCCGATATCCGGCAAAATCAATATCCGGTGCATCCCTAGTTTCAAACAGAAAATAAATCATTAAACTTGACAACAAAAACTTTCACATCAAATTTCTTGAAATGTAATTTTTGTTACTTAACATGTTCTTCCACTTAGCTCTTCAATTGTTAGTGCTAGTTAAATATGCAGTTGAAACCTGTAAAGCAAGTTGTATGTGAATATTTCCCCGACCCAGTAAATTTGGGTCCACAAGCAATTCTAACTCTATAACCCTTTAAGACTGGACTGCTTTTTGAGTTTTTTTAAACAATGATATAACTGAAATTTGTAACTGATAATTCACTATCTGTTGACAAAATTCATATAACATAATTTCTGTGAACCAGCACAATCACTCGATTCCGGCATTTATGGAATAGATAACCCAGGAAAGTAGAATTTTAGTTAATGCGTAACCCGCATGATCGTGCGGGTCCGGTCTTAAAGGGTTAAAGCACTTCAGTAGAATCCCTCTAATTTGAATTTTGATATCTTGACATTCTTTGTAATCGGGTTTGGCACAACCACCGAACAAACTGATCAGCTTTCTGTTATGGTTCTCTGGGGACCCACGTTTTCCCAAACAATTCAAAATCATTTTCCTCTTTGCAAAATAACAATCGTAACATTTAATAAAACCTTTGAAACACAGTTTCAAATACTACCATAAAAGGTGCTTAAAAGTATGAAAAATATATTTCGGTCCTTCCCGAACCATTTTAAATCTCTTACTGATTCAGACTCACTTTCTGCTGGCCCACTCTTCGGATCCCCTCTCCTCATATTCGTAATCATCTCTGTCCAGCCTTGCTCCACCAGCGCATGTTCCATGAGGTTGATCGCATTGTTCTCACTCACAATCTCTCTTTAGGGCATGATTGAAATTTTCGTAATTGGCTAATTTTTTGGTACGCTCAAATTCGATTTTCAAATTCAAGGAGAGGGGATCCGCCCAGCGGAAAGCGAGTCTGAATCAGTAAGAGATTTAAAATGGTTCGGGAAGGAACGAAATATATTTTTCATACTTTTAAGCACCTTTTATGGTAGTATTTGAAACTGTGTTTCAAAGGTTTTATTAAATGTAATTGAAACTGGTGTTATATGATTATCTTATAACAATCGTAACTTTACTTTCATTTTGATCAATTAAATTCTCATTTTAAGTTTTTTCCAGAAAAAGTATAAGTTACCAGATAAACTAGTATAGAGTTTAACGTTGGCGGGAACATACTGGTACTAGCATTTCATATTTTAAAAGAAACAAAATGCACCAGGTAGCCACAATTAAAACACACCTCCCTGTATGTCGAATTACTCAGTATAAAGGCTTCAAATTTTGTGTACTATTTTAAATGGGGACGGGGTGGGGGGGGGGGGGATTGATTATGCAAAAAAAAAAAAAAAAAGTTAGCTCCAGTAACACCAGTAGAGGGTATAGCACAAAAGAAAATAGGGAAAAAGAAAAAAATTAATGATATATGCAATACAGGTTTTTCCGTTTTAATTTCTATTGGCCTAATAGAAAGAAAAAAGTAAATAAGCTTAAGTGTAACTGCAATTTCACTTTGTAAGCACAAAACTTTCCATAAACCCATGGTTTGCAGTTATGTTCTGGGTGTGAAAGAGGAGTAGAATGTTATTTCCTCTGCAACACATCAATAATGATAAAGCAATCTTCTGACCATTTTGCTCTCCGGATCTTAATCTGTGTGATTTTTTTGCTGTGAAGACAGAAAAAATCTTGTTTATGGAGGACTTCTATTAACCTTGGCCTACCTGGAAGAAGGTATCATTCTACTTGTGAGAAACTTCTCAGTGGATTGGTTAAGATCTGCAGTTTAACAAGCTGTACACAGACTACAGACCAGTAGTGTAGTCGTAAAAAAAAAAAAAAAAAAAAACAGAGGACGCTAAAGGCAGAGAGTATACCGTACAGAGTATATACTTTAATTTTTTTGAGAAACGAAGGGTATACTGTGTTCCTTAAAAAAATCCAGAAGGTATACGTCGTATACTACACCCCTGCTAAAGACTTTACAATTTCAGAAAGGAAACCTTATGGAACAGCATTCCTTGCGCAGATATCGCCCTTGTTACGTGAACATTTGCTACGTTCAAATAAAGTTTTTAGAGATGCATCTTTTCAGTATATGACTAGTTGTACAGCGACATCCTGGTAGATGGCACTGTACAATAGTTTTTTAATTTTTTTCGTGTAGTTTTTTTTTCTATGTTTTGAATAGCATGTGCACAAAATTTGAAGGAAGGTCATACACACAGTAGTTCAATATAGAGAGAGGTCAAAGTAGGAGTGTTTTAATGAATGCCACCCTGTAGATATATTGTTAATTTTTAGGTTTTTTAATATTTAAGAAGAGAAACTCGCAAAATGTTGATAAGCCAGTCTCCTGAATATCCGACATCATTTTTAGGATCTCTCATTTACATGGATTCATCTGTTATGCAAAATATACAACATTAATTTTTTTTATTCATTGCAACTTCCCTGTTTTTCTACAAAAATCTGTCTTCTGGTTTCAGATAAATGTTATAAATTCTTAAGATTGGCAATTGAAATGTGCAGAGCTCAGACAACAGTGGATTTATTCTTCGTGATTCGATGCTGGGTTGTGTAAAGAATTTGGTTCATTCACACTCGACTGAATTTTTGGATGGAAATGGCTGAAGAGAAATTTTCAGCTGTGTTCAGCATTTCTTAGCTGAACTCAATTTCAACAAACTTTCCAACATAGTTCAAAAGTGTTTATAAATTCTGTCTTTTTGTCTGAGCTCCAAATCATATAAATAGACTCAAACTGCTGTGCAATCAGTATATCGGCGAACTCAGAGCAACATCTAGTAATAATTTTAAAAAAATGAGCTGTCTGACTGACTGCTACGAGAAACTGTCTTTGCATCGAGTGGAACAACTTCTGAACACACAAAGTTATGTTTAATACAACATCTGAGATTTGTTTTATAAAAATTCCCTACTGTTCCACTCGATGCAGACACAGTTTTTCATAGCAGTCAATAACACATCTCATTTTCAGTTACAGTACAGAACCATTTATCCGGAATGCTTGGGGTCAGATGTATTCCGGATAACTGATTTTTCCGTTTAACTGGTTGTGCATGAAAGCAGCATCCATTTGATAAGTTTTGTGGAATAGGTGTGGTTGTGACATTATTTCTGATTTTAAATTATTAGATTACTTGGATTAAAAATCAATGCAAGAAAGATCAAAAGTTAGCCAGAGTTTAAAAGAAGGTCATTTATGGGAATCCCTTGGGAACAAAAATTCTCCTGTTTCCTCTGCGTAAAAATTAAAACATTTAACATACAACTAAATGTGATGACAAAATATATTAGATGTTGTCATCAAATTATACAATTGTTTCAAGCAAAGCCTATGTCAAACTGGCAGAGTATGACACCTTTTTCTGCAAAGATTCTGAAATCAGTCTGTCGGAAATATCATTCCGGATAACTGGTTTTCCGGTTAACTGGTTTCTGGATAAATGGTTCCATACTGTATTACTCGATGTCCTACTGTTGCTCTGAGCATGTTATTGGGCATATTACTGTGGTTTGTTGGACATTGAAAATGACGTGTGTAGCATAAATGGTTCATTTACAGGGACATTCCAAAGAATTTCCTCACATTATTGTCTATGGGAGGGGGAGGGAATCTTTTTCAATGCATCTTAATGATGTTACATTATACAGTTAACTCCCTCTAGCCCATAACACTATAACCTGTACTAGTTTCAGATGTAAAAAAAAACAAAATATTTTTTAAGCAAGATAACATACACTTTGACTGTAAAAACAAGTTGGAAATTGCTCGTCAAACGTGGCAAATGAGGTGCGTTCGTACTATAACTAGTTTTATAATTATTTTTTGCACCCCATATTGTACTGAATGTATAATTTTTTGCACTTCATAAAGCGCATAGTCTGATACATCATTAAAATGCACTTCCAACATTTTTTTCCCATTCCCCGTAATGTAACGGAACACTTTCGACTGTCCCTGTAATTAAACTATACATCCGATTTTCCTAAAATTTGAAATAGCTCGACAAAATTTTACAACAATTATATCTTTAAAATTTCAGACCATTCGGAAGGCTGTAATATCATTAAAATGCACTTGCAATAATTTTTCCCATTGGCCGTAATGTAAAGAAAAACTTTTGACTGTCCCTGTAATTAAACATACATCCGATTTTCCTAAAATTTGAAAGGGCTCGACAAAATTTTGCAACAGTTATATCTTTAAAATTTCAGATCATTCGGAAGGCTCTAATATCATTAAAATCCACTTGCAATAATTTTTCCCATTGGCCGTAATGTAAAGAAAAACTTTTGACTGTCCCTGTAATTAAATTATACATCCGATTTTCCTAAAATTTGAAAGGGCTCGACAAAATTTTGCAACAGTTATATCTTTAAAATTTCAGATCATTCGGAAGGCTCTAATATCATTAAAATGCACTTGCAATAATTTTTAACATTGGCCGTAATGTAAAGAAAAACTTTTGACTGTCCCTGTAATTAAACTATACATCCGATTTTCCTAAAATTTGAAAGGGCTCGACAAAATTTTGCAACAGTTATATCTTTAAAATTTCAGATCATTCGGAAGGCTCTAATATCATTAAAATCCACTTGCAATAATTTTTCCCATTGGCCGTAATGTAAAGAAAAACTTTTGACTGTCCCTGTAATTAAACTATACATCCGATTTTCATAAAATTTGAAATGGCTCGACAAAATTTTGCAACAATCATATATTTGAAATTTCAGACCATTCGGTTGGGTAGTTTTTGCTCTGTTACATGCGGACAGACAGACGGACGGACTGAACGACGACTATAGGTGCTACGTATTTATATAATTACGAACGCACCTAAAAATTGACTGATCGGATGAATTTATTAACGATTTTAATAAATTTTAAATGCATTAAAAATTTTTAATGCACTTCTGCATTCATTAGAAGGAAATGTTCTGTGTAGCTGTAAATAACTATTAGACTGCTATATTCGAAATGTATTTGTTGGATACATAAAAGGTGAAATTGCTTTCGAAGAGGGGTTAGATATCTCTTGGGGATAAATATCTTAGTTTTTTAGAAAACAAACTTTTTGTTACTGATGAAGAAATTCTGAATCTTAAAAAGCTTCAAGAATAAATTGCAGAGCATACTTTAAAAGCTATAAAGCAAACCATTATCACTGTGATGTTCAAGATTTAAACATAAGTAGGAGTGTTTTCTATTAAATTTGTATTATCATTAAATGATTTTCTAATATTGAAAATAGTTTTTTTTTTTAATATAGAAAAAGCAATTTCTTTCACTTCTGTTTTATTTATTTCCAGTGTGATTACGATATTTTTTGATAAATAATAAGTCCAAATATTCGAATGTAAACAAAGAAATGACTTATAATCTACAAAATTCTATAATCCACAAAACCCTTGGTCACGACTTGTGCGGATTAGACAGATTGTACTGTATTTCAAACATTTTGAAGTTTGTATATTTCACTGAGATGCACTGCAAGATGTTTACTGTAGAACAGGGCGTGCATAGCACATTTATCGTTTGTTTACAGGGACATGCAAAAGAATTCTGTTACAATACTGTCTGTGGGCAATCATAGCTGGTAAGGCATTTTCAATGCTTTTATGTGTTTTTAAATGCAACCAATTTTTTCCCCCAAAAACACCATCAACTGTTTTAATAGAGATGGATGCGGCCTCGGAAATTACGTCATCCCTCTGTTAAAGGGAAATGATCAATTACCTAACTACCCAGCGGCTTTCTTAAATAATATATCAGAAAATGCCTCAAGTGTTTCAGTCAAGTCAATAATTAGAATCCTAAATTTTTAGCCTTACCCTATTATAGATTACCTCATCTGCTATACATATAAAACGCAAATGGGAATATCATTCTGAATGCTTATAACTCACGTTCTGATAAATAACACATACAGAAAACCTCCCTAAAGCGACCACGTTCCGTTCCAATAACAATGGTCGCCCCGAGAGGTTGTCTCTTAATGGAGGTCCTGTTTAAATCTAGATTTTAATTGTTGAAAAAGGGTAACAATTAATGTTACTAAAATTTATTTTTCAATTTTTTTTTTTCGGACGGGAACAAATAATGACGATTTCATTAATTTATATATTCCTTTGAGAGTTTCCTGACAGAATACGGCAGGGGAGTTTATGGACCGTCATTCTTGATTTGTGATCAGAGTTAAATTCGCTGCCTAAAGAGGCACAAAGGGGTTTAAGTACTTAAAAGTTACTGGAATAAATAAAAATTCTAAACTTAGTTTAGAAGTTTGATGAATAATGCGCTCTCCGGAATTATTATTCTAATAAAACCTTCTTCAAACGACCAGGAAAAAACGGAATTTGTTTCATTTTCTTCAAAGAAATGGGTCGCTCATGGAGGGAGTGGTCTCTGAATGGAGGTATAATGAGTATTGAGCCAATGGGAATAAATTTCGTTCCACGAAAAAATGGTCGTTCAGGGAGGTGGTCCCTTAATGGAGGTGGTCGCACAGAGAGTTTTCACTGCAGTTCTGCGTTACTCAGTTCTAGAGCTATGGAGGAAAAGTCTGTTATTAAGTTAATCCAATTATGAAAGGTTATTATTAAAGAAATTATTTAAAGAAAAAAATCCTACTGAACGGATTTTGATGGGAGTTACACTATTTGTAACATAGATTATGGAAAAAAATAAAAAATAAAAATTATATGTACAATTTGCATAACTCACATTCTAGGTGAGCTGAGGCACAGGTAAACACTAGTCTATATAATAAAAGAATTTTTGAGAAACATGTTATATAACATCTTCTTCTACTTGAATTATAGAAATATAGGTACTTTTATGTTAACAGAGTGCCAGTGAGTGCAAAAAATTTTTTAATCTCGCCAACCCTTTTTTTTTCTCGCCAATTTTATAACATTAGCCAATAACAAATTGTCAATAGTTTAACATTGCAATGATAGATATAACTCGCTCTGAATTAATGAATAAATTAAAATATTTTGACAAAACATAAATGGGTTATAAAAGTTCGATAACTTTTATTATAATATGTTAAAAAACTTCGTTAAAAATAATGATTGTCGCCCCCAATGAAAAAAAAAATGTCCATAAATAAATAATATAAAACATATTTCAGTTTTAAAACTTAAAACACACGCTTTTATTTTATACAAAATGACGTCATTCGCATCCTCTGAAAAATTCCTCATTTACTATCCAGTCTTAAACAACATCTACAGTAAATTATTCATGTAACGTCACTACTGTTGAATAATACGCAAATCCAAAAAAACAGATGTCACTCAAAAAACTCGACAAAAAAAATCGTTTATCTAATGATTCATTTACCTTCATTTGTTTGCAATATAGATAATTAAATAAATATGGTTTATAATAGCTCCCTGTTTTATCAGAAAGCATTCCTTTCTATTTTTTTCAAAATAGCACGTATTTTAATTACGCTTTTTTTTTCAGTAGTTATGGGGAAAAGGCAACCAAAAGATATAATTACTATTTTTCAACTATGTTTTTGTTTACTTTCAACTGAAAGGGAGTACTTGAGTTGCCAAAATGAAACAAATCTCGCTAAAAACTACAATAAATAAATAAATATCTCAAAAATAAATGGAGATGCAGTTTTCAAACAAATTGCATTTAAAAGTACTTTTTTTCCCAATACGACGGTATAAAAACTGAAAATGTGCGATGCTTAGAAGTTTAAAAAATGGCAATAGAGTATTTAACATTACAATGATACATCTGCTTTGTTTTACGGCTGGCTTGTACAACGGAACGTTATTTTTTGGAGGCGACCCTTTAATTGCTGGGAGAAAGAAATAACATAATAAAGTACATAAACACAAATCTATCGATACAAATAACAAAATCTCACGTAATCGGGTCTATTTACAGACTTAGTAAAAAGAACTTTTAAATAAGAAATAACATAAACCAGAAACATTTTATTTCAGAATGAAAGCATCGAAAATAGAAGCTATGTTATTTAATGTCCCTTATTATCATTTTGAATTTTTTTTAAATGGATCGTTAGCTGTCCTTCTTCATATAAATTCAGCCAAGGGTTGCCATTCAAAAGATGCAAACTGAAAGAAGGTTTGGCGAGTTATCACCGGCAACTAACTAACACAAAAGTACCGAAATAATAAAATAAAATTCTGGGAGTTTTCAAAAAGGTTTGGGCATGAAAACTTTATTATAATTGGGTTTTTTTTTTTGTTTGTTTCTTTGTTTTGCTTTTTCAATGATTTCAATTTTTGTCATTGTAAACATAATATTTCTTGCAAATTTAAGAAACTATATTAACTAGTAATTTTAGTAATTGTAATTTAGTAAATTAGTAATTAGTAAGTTATCAGTAATTTATAAAATATTGAAAAATATACACTTATATCGAGTTTTAAGTGTGGAGTACTCATTTTGCGATCATTTATTAATTATTGTCAATTTGAATGAGTTATTTTCATAGTTTTATCCCTAGAACGCGTTTAAAGCACCGTAGACACTTTGTTTGTCAGAGTGCTTTAGTCGTAAACATTTAAAAAAAATAGAAATCTAAGGTAACATGCAAATTTTTCTTTTACAAAACCAATATCATATATAAGAAAATTAGAACAGTTTACATAAAAATTAACGAAATATACGCTTAAGGCTGTTCTCAAATTTAAAAGGGCAACTTTATTAAGTTTATTAACTTAAATTTTAATTTATTCTTGATCGGAAATGCATGAAACTAGCAGGCGTTGTTGTTCAGAAGCTATGTATTAGAACTGTTTTTTCGATTTTTTGAAAAGGCAATAGATATTTCAGAAAATGGTGTCAACGCGGGCATTTTGAACTGAATTTCCGCGCGAAAGAAGAATAACCACTCAAAAAAGGGAGAAAAACGTTTTTGTCAAGTGATCAAAATCACTTATATTTAACTCAACAGGTAATTTATTGATCAAAAAGTGAAAAACACAGTTTGATTTCAAATCTCTTCCATAGTCGCGCCTTCTTTGTTTCATATCTTTCTGTTAAAAAAGGAATTTGTAAATGTGTTAAAACGTTTTGTGCTTGTTGAGCACAGGGACGTAGCTTTAAAGGGGGGGGGGGGGGCGGCGGAGGGAGGGGAGCCTCCTCCCCAATTTATTCAAATAGTAGGGTGCCACAGGAGGTTTATGGGCGCCGCCAGGCGCCCATAAAAAAAGGTTTATCAGTAGTAAAAAGTAATTATAAAATAATTTTATTTTAAATGTAAAATTACAAAGTGAGTTACTTTTTACATACAAAACTTTTATAAGGCATTCAGTTTTAGACATGTTACTTCCACTACCCCCCCCCCCCCCCCTTTATCCCGAAGAAAATTTTTACATCCGGAATGAGAAAAATTGAAAGCAGAAATTGTAATCAATTGCAGGACAGAAGTACAATTATTTCCTTCTTATCTCGGTAGTTGTTGGTCACCCTTTGCAGTAGAAAGAAAGTGGAAAGAAGTAGCTGGAGGGATTAGAGAAGTTCGCAAATATGTTCAATAGTAGGGCGCCATGAAGCCTAGTGGCATAATGGCCAGAGCATCTGTCAGCGGTGCTGCAGGTCGAGAGTTCGACTCCCGACTGGACGGGGTTCACTCAGCATTTCATCCCTTCGGGGTCGATGAAATGTATACCAAGCTTGCTTGGGAATTAAACACCGAGGGTCCCGCGTTTGGCTGACCACCCAATCTGGACGTATATTGCATAGCACCGCGGGGCCCAGGGCCAAGAAAACAGGGATGGGCAGTGTCGACCCATATCCTTCATGGATTGTATAGCCACAGAGATTAGTTTAGTTTAGTAGGGTGCCACAGAAGGTTTAAGGGCGCCGTCAGGCACCCACAAAACAGGGATTTAGATTATTACATCTATTTCCTAATAAAAAAATTTATATATATGCGGAAGAAAAAATTCCGAAGACAGGAATTGTAATCAACAGCTGGACAGTAAATGTAATTTGATCGTTTAAAAAAAAACTAAACCTGTGTCTGTGCAATCCATGAAGGATCAGTGCCCAACTCTGCTTACTTCACCCTGGGCCCCGAGGTGCTAGAATTTGATCCTTAGAAATACAATTATTTCCTTCTCATCTAGATTGGTTACCCTTAGCAGTAGAAACAAAGTGTGGAAACAACTGAAAGTGGCTGTTGGGGATGAGCACAGTTTTCCAATATATTCAAGTAGTAGGGCGCCATAGGTTTAAGGGCACTGCCAGGTAGAGGTCTGCACGGGCCGACATTTCTAGGCCCGGGCCCGGCCCGACTCAGAGAAAAAAAAAATTCGGCCCGGCTCGTACAAAAAAATATTGGTCCGGCCCTGTAAAAAAGTTAAAAGTTCAGCCCGAGCCCGGCCCGGCCCGTAGAAAAAATTTATTGGCCCGGCCCGGTATAAAAGTTAAAATTTCGGCCCGGCCCGAAAAAAGTTAAAATCTTGGCCCGAGCCCGGCCGGGCCCGAGGGAATTTCTACAAAACATTGATTTTTACGTCGATTTGGTTAAAAGTTTGTCTCGTACGAGAAGTTCAAGTCAAGAATATTTATCTTAACTTTTCTTTTCATGTTTATAGAAGTGCCGCAGGGTGCGATATTTATTTTTTTAATGAATCTCTATTTCTTGTATGTAAATGTTTTAGTTATCATTAATATTGTTAATCCATATTCCATGTATTGAAGTGTTCTGAAAAATGCTATACAGTAAAATCTAAGACTGAATTGCATAGAAAAGAAAAAAAAAATGCGTTATAGACAAGTTCCCTTCTTAGCAAGTGTAAATGTATTATATATTATTTTCTTACGCAATAGTATATTAATTTTGCATGGATCAACACGTTTTTCAGTTTAAAACAAGATTCCGTCATAGAAAGGTTCTTTTTCACACGTTTTACTATATTTTAATAAGTGTAGAAATCCACTACTCTTTAAAAAGAATGAATTTGAATGTTTAATTGTAGAATAATGGAGATTTAAAAATGTATGCATTTTTTAACAAAAAATTTGTGCCAAGCCTAATTTTACTGACATTTGAACGGACCAAGCCACGCCGAGACAAGGATTTTCATACGGGCTGGGTGAAAACTAGGAATGAAAATTTTGGGCCATGAAGATTAGGAACGAAACCAGTACCCGGGTGTGTGCAGAAGAAATAAGTTAGGCCCTGCCCGAACCTTTAGAAAAAAAGTAAGGCCCGAGCCCGGCCCGTAAAGAGTAGTGACTAGGCCCGGCCCGGTCCGAGTGCCGTGAATGAAAATAGGCCCGAGCCCGGCCCGCGGGCCGTGCCGGGCTCGGGCTTCGGGCCACGGGCCGGCCCGTGCAGATCTCTACTGCCAGGCACCCTCAAACGAAAGGGTTTAAATTACTACCTCTATTTCCCAACAAAAACAATTTATACTTGCAGAAGAGAAAATTCTGAAAACAGTAATTATAATGAATTGCGGGAAAGTAAGTGTAATTCGATTCTGATAAGTATAATTATTTGCTTCTTATCTAAGTAGTGGTTTGTCACCATTGGTAGTAAAAAGAAAGTGAAAAGATGTGGAAGTGACTGGAGGGGATTAGAAGGTTCACAATTAGGGTCAAGTAAAAGGGCGCCACATAAGGTTTAATGGCGCCGTCAGGCACCCATAAAGAAATGATTTAAATAGTAGTTCAGTTACAAATATTTGTACAAGCACTTTACTTTAAATGTTAAATTATAAAGTAAGTTACTTTTGATATACCATATTTGTATAAGAAATTTATTTTTAGAATTGTTACTACCTCTATTCCCTAACAAAAGCAATTTATATATGCGGAAGAGATAATTCTGAAAACAGGAATTGTAGTCAATTGCGACAGAGTAAGTGTAATTCGATCCTTAGCAGATCATTTTTTCCTTATCTGTCTTGTAGTAGAAAGAAAGTGGAAAAAGTTGAAATGGCTAGAGGGGGTTAGAACAGCTCAGAGAGAGTGGAGGTTGTCTAGAGGACTTGCACGGGCCGAAATTTCTAAGTTCGGACACGCCCCAATACAAAATAAAGCTATCTTGGTTGGTTTTAAAAACTATAAGCCTAAACCTGGGGCCTTTAAAAAAATAAAAACCCAGAACAGCTCAATTTCTACAAAAAAAAAAAATCCGATTTTTCTTAACGTATAGTTAAGATTTTCTTTTAAAGAATGCTGCATACATATTTATGCGAAATTTTTATAGTAAGGTAAGGTGGTGCAAGAGTGCACGATGTACAAAAGTACGCAGAGCGATTATCTAATCCCAACGCAGAGTTTTGCATTTACCTACTGATGACTGTCATTACATCGTTTACAACTGCAGCTAAATGCAAAACTCTGTTTTGGGATTAGATAATTGCTCTGCGTACTTTTGTACACTCTTGCATCACCTTACCCTATATTTCAGACTATAAGTACGCAATCCATAGAATACAGAATAGCAACATTGAGGAACACTTAAACTCTTATACTTTTAGATTCAAATAAAGACTCATTAAAAAAATTTAGTTTAGAATAAATATAGCAAATCGTTAAAAAAAACATACATTTTGAAGCTGTATTGTAAAAAATAGATTTTTGAAAATATTTCTTCGTAATTCATTAAAGTATATTTCCAAAGATTTCATTATCACTATTCTTTTTAGAAAAAATAAATAAATAAAATAAAATAAAAAAATGTCCTGCCCGACACGTCCTAGTAACAATTAAGTCAAAGTCCAGCCCGGAACAAGTCTGTAGAAAAAATATACGTCCGAGTCGACAGGAAAAAATAGGCTCGGGCTAAGACACAATGCAACTGCCCAATGCCGATCTCTACGTTGGGCATGTTAAATTTCTGTATTGTGTTGTCAAACTAGCATCGATTCGTGCAACACATTTACAACCTATTTTTAGTCCAACCAAGTCCATTGAAAATGGTTCATATTTCGTCGCCTTAGTCCGATCCTTTTTAATTTGGTATAAAATGGACATGCGTTATGCAAGTCACCTCGCCAGTCTAAGCTCTGAAGAGCCCTTATGTGCATCGCGTCGAACGCCACCATGACACATTCTACTGGCCAAAGAAGAGCACCGCCGAACGCACGTCACTTTCCCTGCTCCCCAAACATCGTTGGACGACATGGTCGCAACGACAGTAAAAGCTAAGCACTCGAGGATTAAGAGGCGTAGTTCGGGGATCAAACCTCAGAGTCCACCGAGAGCTTTGAGTGAACCAGACACTTATAGGAGCGCCGGGCCCTCAGTCATAAACCCAGGTTTCCAAAATATGCTATTGCTTTACCATGAGCTTCTGGACGTGAAAGTCTACAGAGATAGGCACAGGCCCATTTCTTTAAGACTTTCTACATCGAGGTCCTCTTATTTTTTTGTTTATCTGCCCGGCCCGTTTGAAAGTTTGACTTTAATTCGTCCTGTACCGGACTCCGGCCGTGCAGATGCAGACCTTTAAGGTTCTCACATAGCAATTCGCCTGACAGAATCCTCTGAATAAAAATTTCCTCCACCTAAAGTTTGAATTCTTTGAATTCCCCTCTTGTGCAAAATGTGACAACAGTACATTCCGGTCATTTGTAGGATTGGAGATATGTGTTTCTTGAAGTGAATATATATATAAACTGGTGTCTCAGGCACGAATGCCTCAAGAGTAAATAAACAGAAATAAACTAGGTTCCTTTTTTTACAAAAATGAAAACAATAAAAAAATTTACGAAGGAAGCAGATTATGTAACTTAATTTATGAAAGATTTGCTTTAAATTGTTGATGATTGAGCAGAATGTAAGGGCATTTATAGTTGTTTACTTTAGTTAAAGCTTAAATTCCTTCCAAAATATTACTTTTGACACATTCGTAAAATCATCATCATCTGTTCGCATATAAAATTTCATGCATTTTTAACCAGTTCTCTAAGAATCAAACAGCACTGGAATTTTTCTGTAAATTCAAAACTGATATTTTAAACAGGCTTTCGAGAAGTGATCACCAGGTAACAATCAAGCTACAATTCAGTGCGTGTTTCACATATGTATTAAAAAAGAAAAGAAAGCTTTCTCTGTTCGTCGATTCGTTTGTATTTGAATATCAAAATCTGAAAGGTTGATGCATGTAGACATGAAATCTGTGTTGCATCAAACATTTTTGCATTTTCGAGAGGGGGGAAAAAATCTAAAAAAATCCTTCTTAGAACAAAACTCATTTAATACTTTTTAACTTTGTTGAAAAGTTTTTGTCTTTGTTGCATAAATGTACTCAAACGGATTAATGTCTGCCAAATGTGGCGAATATAGCAAACTTTCCAAAATTTACGGTATATCGTAGCAACTATACCCTTATAACGGATTATTTACAATACTGCTTTGAGTTAATGAGGAATGTCTAAATATACTACCAAACTAGTTAGATGTGCCAATCCCAAAACTTTCTTCTATCTCATACAGCTTAAATTTCAAAAAGTAGCTACATATGTTAATACTTCCATATTGTTAGTTTAATCCTATACCAACTTAGATTTTCATCTTAAATTTGTACTTCATTCATCGGATTAAAAACGAGTTAATCTCGATCATGATATTTATTAAAATCAATAGTTTTTCCTTATTCTTTTGTACATCAGCTGTTTGCGAAACCGGCTGGCTTAGCAGGACGCGAGTTCCCGTCGCTGTACGAGCCGCCGATGGACAATAAAACTACAAAAAAAACCAAGAAAATTATACAAAAATCGCTATCACAGAACCCCTTTTCGGCGGAAGATTTTTTTAATTCAGGGAGGCCAAAAAATTTGGTTCAATTCTATAGATAACTTTATACACCTTTTGATGATACAATAAGGAAAATGGACAAAAATCGCTATTGCAGCGCCCCATACAAGCAGAATTTTTTCAAATTCAGGGAGGACCTGCTTGCCATAGCTAATACATTACACAATAAATTAGGTTCAATTCTATGCATAACTTCATACACTTTTCGATGGCACAATGAAAATGGTACAAAAATCGCTATTACAGCGCCCCCTTCTGTCAGAATATTTCCATGTTGAAGGAGGACCTGCTTGCAGTAGCCAAAAATATACAAAAAAAAATTGGCTCAATTCTATGCATAACTTCATACACTTTTCGATGGCACAATGGCGACATACGGACAGACGGACATTTTGTATAAACATGTTTTTTGGTGATCTCTGACCCCTAAAACGTGTAAATCCTCCGAAAATCAGGCGTCAAAAAAATTTAGATTACAATACTTTCTTCTATTGAAGATAGAATAAAATAAAAATCGCCTTGTGAACCTAGTTTCTGAGCTCTTTTCTTCGGGATATTTGAATATTTAACTAATTAAACAAAAACATAATTTGAAGAACAAATTAAAAAAACGAAATGTATTTCCTACATTGTTTAAGCCCGAGAAGGGACAGATATTTCATTCAATTAGTTCTACATTTAATGTTACATTTTTGTAACAAATTAGTTAAGCCAATTGAAGATTAAAAAATAAAAATAAAATTCATACAATATGATACTTAAAACACCCTAAAAAATTAGATTCCGTTCAAATGAAATCGAAATAAATCTTAGACTTCTTCCATTTTTAATGGAAAATATTTGTATTGCAGATTTTGTATTAAAAATAATTTGTACCATCGAAAAATGTTTATGACAATTGTGCATAAAATGATAAGATGCATTCAAAATACAAAACTTTAAAAAAAAGTCTAAGATTTATTTCGATTGCATTTGAACGGAATCTAATTTTTTAGGGTGTTTTAATTATCATATTGTATGAGTTTTATTTTCATTTTTTAATCTTCAATCGGCTTAACTAATTTGTTACAAAAATTTAACATTAAATGTAGAACTAATTGAATGAAATAACTTAATATATATCCCTTCTCGGGCTTAAACAATGTAGGAAATAAATTTTGTTTTTTTAATTTGTTCTTCAAATTATGTTTTTGTTTAATATGTCAAGTTTTTTAATGACTAATGCACTCAGACGAACGCATTTCAAAATTAATAGAGAGTATCATCATCATGGCTTTGATGTATGCGGTATTGCATCACAATGTGGGATGCAGTTTACCAATGTGTAATTCAAAATGTTTCACCACTGTAGTAATGCAGGTTGCGGTAGTTTGGACAAAAACTTTTAATCTGAACGTAAAAAATCTATAATCAAAAAATAAAAAATTAACTTCACTTAAATTTAGATATCCTATTTCCCACTCAGAAACGCTATGAATGTAAATGTAAATTGTGTCGAATCCTTACTGCTAATATTTAACAATGTTATAGCTATGATACTGTAAAAAATAAAAAATAAAAGTTTTACTTAAATTTTTAAACCTTATTCTTTCCCTAGGAGTAATGTAAACACATCAGAAAATTATTACCTAAGTTTAACTTGGGGTGTAAATAGTTCTCATCTCGAAAAAATAAATACATTTTAAAATTTAAGTTATGTAATTCCTCACTAAGTTCGCTACCTGCGTAAAAATAGCTATCCAGTAGAAACTTTTCACTAAAATATAAACTTGACCAAAGCAAAAACTTATTCTGAAAATATCCTTTTTATTTCCACTATGACGCCATATTCACCTTTTTAATTTTTGAAAAAAAAAAAAAAAAAAAAAAAAAAAAAAAAAAAAAAAAAAACCGTAGCTCAATTTAATATTTCACGTGAAAATCTTTCAACTAAAAATAAATAAATTATTATTACGACTTTTGACATTTTTGCAACAATCAAGTAAAAATGTTACATTTTCTATGAAAAATGTCCGTTGATTTTCAATGAAAAAAGCGGAAATTGGAATTATTAAGAAAAATATTTGAATAATGTAAAAAAAAAATGGCCCATGTTTCTCTCTGTGTTATAATACATCCATATGCAAAGACATTTTACCATTCGTTTTGACCCTGACGTCAAGCAAACGTTTTTACACTTTATAATATCATATTAGAATTAGTAAAGAATAAAAAATGAGTGGCAAAAAAGGTGGGAAGAAAAAATGAAAAAGTTATGATCTGCTTTTCCATGTTAAATTAACATTGAGAAGTGACACTGGGAATAAATAAGTATTGCGTTGCCGTGTAATACTTAAATAATGCAGATACAAAATGTAAACAATTATGAACAACAATCTTACCGCTTGGAGTCTTTACATCCCCGCACAATATACAGTCGGACCTCGTTATCCCGACACCCGATTTTCACGTCACTCCGCTTATCTCGTCAGCTTTTCAAAGTCCCGATTTTCTGTATATGATTTTAATGTAAATAAACTCCGGATTTTACGTCGTTGAATAATTTTCAACTCCGGATATCCCGACGGTTTAGGAAAATTGTCCATTTTTCATAATTCGTCTTATAAGCACGGAAATTAAGCGGTAAGAAATGTCTTAGCCAAACTTTTCACAAAAGTGTCTGAAATACCCATTGAGATAAATGAGAAATTTTACTTCAGTTCTCTGAATAATAAACCCATACACTATAAATGACCACTTAAGCTACAGATAGACGTATCAGTCTACTCGCGGTCTTTTTGTTCTGGTCAGGAAGCGCTTTCTTGTGGTTACGCAGCGTTTTTCTTCCGACTAAAACTGTAGCATTGCATTGAAACGATCAGAAATTATCTAACATCCATTTCTGAAACAACGAATATTGATTACAATTTATTGTATAATATCGAAAAGAGAATTGTAGAAAGCACATCTAGGGATAAGCAAACCTTAATTTATCAATATTTCATGTAACAATAAAAAAAACCAGTCATCATACATCTGATTTTTATTCTTTTCAATTTTGTTTTTGTGTTTATTTTGTTTAATAATAATGTTTTATTGCTTAAAATTACAAGAACAGCTATGAATTTAAAATAGTCTTAAATTAATTAAAAATATAGCTTTATATAAAATATTTTTCTCCAACTCCGTTTACCGCGTCACTCCGCTTATTACGACACTTTTTTCTGGTCATTAGAGTGTCGGTATAACGAGGTTCGACTGTATATCTATATTAGGTAGATATATATTGTGATACACTGATATATCTACATATATCAATCAACAGTGCAAAATGTGTTTTGAAAAGGTGAAAATATTAATCAAGATAATTGTTGAGTAAAGTATCACAGAAGATTAATTGTACATAAAAGACTTGATGATAGCACGGATTAGGGCTACTATAATATGAATTGCAGGAACCTTAGCACGGATAGAGAGGACGTTGCGGGGGGGATGAAAATTATAAAAGGGCGCCAAAGTTAGGTCCCCCCCCCCCCCAATAAAAATTTCAAGCTACGCCCCTGGTTGAGCAGAGCAGTTGAGAACAACCTTAAATTGCAGAAATGCTAATTATTTATTTGGAAATGTAATTATTTGTAAAAGTTTTCAGTAGATGGCAGCACTATAATAATTAATTTTTAATTTCATGTTACAGTAATTTCCTTTTTTTTTTTTCGTTAGCTTTAGCTTTATATTTCATTTATTGTGCACTGTGTTTGTAAAAGAGGTTGATAGTGTATATATGTTCTTAAAACTAAGTAAATAACTCATTTAAATGAGCAATAATTAATAAATAATTGCATCTTAAACAGTATAAGTTTTTACAATCGTTAGAGAAAAGGTTCTGAAAACTAGCAGCAGATGGCAGCACCAAAATCAGTATTTCCAATAGTCAAAATTTCAGGAGAAATAGTCTTCATAAGATTATTTCATTGTTTGTGAAAGAAGGGGGAATAGAAATATAAGAAAATTATTTTGTAAAATAAAACTTTACATGTTTGCATTTTAGATTTCTATGCTTTTAAAATGCACCTGAATAAAGCACAAAGTGTCGTCCGCAGGGGCGTAGCCACAGATATTTTTTCGGGGGGGAGAATTCGAAAATTTCCCAACTTGAAAAAAATTGCTCCAATTTTCGACTAAAATGATATCCACAACGTTTGTAATAATTATAATGATACTTTTGCATAAAAAATTCCTTTCCAAAGAAAAATTCTGAAACTGAAAACATAAAAATTCTAATTATGGGTTTGTTTACTAAAAAAATAAATACGCTTTTTACTTTCTTCTATCTTTACAAGAAGGAAGTATTCGATTCGTGAAAAAATTCGACTTCCAATTTTAGACTGATTTATACGTTTTAGTAAGTCCTGAACACGATTCGATTGTTTTTAGAAAATATCTGTCTGTCTATATGTGATACAAATTTTGTGGGCTATCTAACACAAGAACTAATGCACGAAATTTAATAAAACTTTAGAGATTCACTTATACGGTTGAACCTCGTTAACGCGAACACTCAAGGGGAAACTTTTTTTGTTCGTATTAAAAGTAGTTCGTGTTATCAGAACTTAACTACATTACATACAACTGAACAGGGCAATCGGAAACAGTTCGTGTTAACGAGGTTTGACTGTACCTTGATAAAAATTGGTGCTGATTTGTTTTGGGTGTAAATCGTCCAACAGGTGGCACTGCTATGCGTAATTTTTCACGATTACATGATTTTAGCGATAATTATATTTCAAAAACTATTGCAAGGAATTTGATCAAATGTCATATTCTGTTAAACCTTGACATAATTTGATGCAGATTAGCTTTTTATGTATATCATATAGCAGGTGGCGCTGCTATGCAGCATTTTTCACGATTTTGCGATAGCTGTATCTCAAAAACTAATGCACGGAATTTAGTCAAACTTCATATTCCACATAAGTAGCACTTCCACATAAATAGATCCTTATTAGGCTTGGGTCTATACCGTCCAAAGCTATCGCTTTTGTGCACGGTAAGTTACTTTGAGTAAGGAATTTTGGTTGCAGACATCTAAGAGGCTGGGTGCCAAAATTCAATGATTTGTTTGAAAAATGCTATGCTTATATCTCCTTTTTAAATGCACGCAATTCAACAAATCTATACCTTTAGAGTTTATTATTATAGGCAAGGAATTGTCATTTAATTTTGGTACTGTAATTGCAAATTTTGAGGCATTAACATACATGGAGTAGAAGAAAATTTTGGGATTGGCACATCCAACTAGTTTTCACTTAATATTAATTCTTGTGGTCTTCAAAGAAGCCCACCTGTTAATAACATCGCTTAATTTAATAAAATTCCCTATTTCACTTTCATATTTTAAAAGCATTAGGCTGTCAAGTCTGTCATCCCTCATTGTAGCTTGCAATATATATATTTTATATTTTTATTTGACTAAAGATTCTTTCATTAGATGCAACGCCATAAAGGTAAGCTGTTGTGAATGTTAAGGTACGAGTATATAGTTTGACGGTGTGACCCATATAGTCTTTGAATTTCATGGCATGAGTAAAAGGTTTGTTAAGTGAGTTGGGATTTGGTT
Organism: Maratus speciosus; assembly: GCA_963932465.1. NCBI lineage: Eukaryota > Metazoa > Arthropoda > Arachnida > Araneae > Salticidae > Maratus > Maratus speciosus. The sequence continues at coordinate 2,675,902 of OZ010795.1, read as the reverse complement.
TATTTCTATTTGATTCTGCAAGTCATGTACATCCGGTTTCTCATATCCAGGTGGAAATATTATTAACTTTTCCCTTGCACAATTGTAATTTAAATATGGAATGCATTGCTGCAATGTTCTCTTGATATAGGGAACATTGTCATTTAAGCCCATTACTAAATTCCCGAAATTTTCTTGTATTTCTTATAATTCTTTACTGTAAAACTTATGTGTATCAATGTCCATTGCTGTGCTATTATTTTTATGTATTGCCTTTAATTGCATTATCTATTGCCTTTGGTGAAACCGTTTTTCTACGGTGCTTTCGGAACTCAGCTTCTCCAGTCACATTCTAATATTCATAATTGTTTGTGAGCTTGTCTGTAAGGAAATCTTTATTTGTTCAAAATTGTATTCAAGTGCAACTTGTCAGTGTTACAGTGTATGTCGATTTTTTTTTCAGTTGATGGACTGCTTTCATGGTCATGTTTCTGTTCCAAATTAAAATCGTCCATTTTTTACCCTTTTCATCCTCGAATGGATTTTTAGATGCTCCAAAATCTTGCACGAAAACTCTTTTCCTATTACGAAGGGTTTCTTCGTGCTGAGATTTATAGTAACTTTTTAGAACAGCTTTCAGCACAGAACACTGGACTTTTGGTTTAAAATTTTATAAACACATATGAATATAAACGAACAGGACTGATATATATTTCCGCACACAAATAAAAGTAAAATGTGACAAATTTATCTAAACTAACGACTTCTTATATCCGCATTTGCTCATATAACCCTTTTTACTTGACAGCGAAGGGTTAACTAATTTTTGCGACAAAAAAATAATGAGAATGAGTAAATTATTGCCCAAAAATCGCAAAAATTAGTCAAAAAAGTTGTGAAAACTCATCAAATCTTCTTGCCCATAGCTGCGTTTCAAGTACGTTACTACATTCCTTTCTGTTGTGCTACAAGTGATCTCCAATTTTCAAAAGAAGCTGCAATCCCTTTGGATTAAAATAGCTGGATTCTCTTTTGGGAGGAGAAGGGGAGGTAGGGTGAAATTTTTGAGAAAGGAACAAAGTTTTGGAGGAAATAAAGGAACTGGTTAGTCAGTTATTGATGGACAGGAGCAGAGAAACTTAGGTCTGGTAGATGTACAATATTTTTGTAGAACTGAAAACTACAATGATACATTGAATGTGGCTGATTTCTTTTTGTATTTCTTTTGATAATTTAACTTGTTTACTGTTGCAGTACTCAAAATAATCACCAAAACAATAAAAATTTCGTAATTTTTTTTCTATTACTTTTAAAAAAGAAAATGCCTCAAAAATCTAGAATTTCCCAACTCTAAGCTCAAATTTCCCAACTTCACATATATTGGGGGGGGGGCTCCCCCCATACCCATAGCCCCCCATGGCGACGCCCCTGGTCGTCCGTTTAAAATTACGGTGCTTTAGACGTGCAATAGGAAAAACTAAGAAAATAATTCGTTTAAACCGACAATAATGAATAAATAATTGTAAAACAAGTAAGAAAAAATCATGCATCAAGCATAGATTATGAAAGACTTTCTAATACATTAAGAATAATGTAGCAAAACTGCAACGTTTACAGGGGCGCGCCTGAGTTGTTCGGCGCCTGCGTGCAAAACTTCAGCTTGCTCCCTATATATCGCTCCTTGAAAAACTATCGTTTCATAAAAACTTACAAGCGTCCTACAAAATATATTATAAGTTTAATAAATAAATCATATATAAATAAGATTATATATATATATATACTAGGGGGTTTTGCCCCCTTCAAGCTACGCTTATGATAACAAGCTTTCGAAACAGACAAAAAAGAATGTCAGAAATCTTTAACTTACCCCTTCCTTCAGGTAAGCTCTCACTTGCTTCTGGTTCGGACTGCCGAATTTGATAAGACTTAATTTTATTTAATAACTGACTCAACTAAAATAAGACATCACTCGGTTAATCTTCAATAATTATATACAAATATATTACAAATATGTACAGGATTATATTACTTAACATTTAAGTGTTTTAACTTCAATCGAAACATATCGGCGGCGCAACTCCGTTCACAAAAAAAACATTATTCTAAAAGTTTTTAGTTCGGTTCAGTTCACTTAGACATAAAAGTTTTAATTCAGGTGTTACTGTTATTGCGAAGGGATACAGAGGGAGCTGTCCGCGACATACTCCCCCCGTTGAGTTTTGACAGGTCAAACTCAACCACAGTCGTGGACAAGTTCAGGAGGTCCAACCGTTCTGGTGTTCGTATCACTCGTCCAAATTTAGACATTCTAGGAGAATCATTTTTAGCAGAACCAGGAGAATCTTTAAGGTGAGCAGACTCGATTGTTTTCGGAGAAAAGTCATTTGCCTGGAAATTCGCTTCCATCGGATACAACCTTTGTACTGGTCGAAGCAACTCACCAAACTTAGTTCGTAACTTTGCCAATCGTACTATGCCGTCTTTACCTGGAAACAACTGGATGACTTTTCCTAGAGGCCAATTCATTCTTTTTTCTTTTGTATTAATTATAACAATATCTCCAACTGAGAGCTCGGGATACCTGTTTGACTTTTTACGATAATTTTTCAGCTGTCCCAAATATTCTAGTCGGAAACGTTTTCTCAAATCTTCACGAATTTTTATCCGATATTCATATCTTCTTTGAAGATAACGTGCATTTATATTGTCCAGATCAGGAACACCACCTTCTTTAATTTCACGAAGAAACATGGCAGGGGTTAAGGGTTCTAATTCAAGATCTTCAGATATGTATGTTAACGGTCTGGAGTTTACAACATTTTCACAATCGCAAAGAATAGTATTAATTTCTTCATATTTCAATGATGCATTTCCTAAAACTTTTCTGAGAATATTCTTCATCAATCCTATCATACGTTCCCAGAATCCTCCCCACCAAGGAGATGCAGGCGGAATAAATTTCCAAGTAATTCGTTCTACGGTATGTTCCTTAATCACTCTTTCCCAATCTATTTTCTTCAATAAACAATTTGAACCAACGAAATTACTTTCATTGTCTGTATAGACAATCTGAGGCCTTCCACGTCGTGATATGAATCGTCGAAATGCAAGCAAGAAACTGTCAGTAGATAATGAAGTGACAAGTTCGAGGTGAATCGCTCGATATACGGCGCAGGTGAATAAGACAATCCAAGATTTTGACCCATTCTTCAAAAACAAAGGTCCAGCCAGATCGACACCTATGACTTGAAATACAGAACAGTCTTTAATTCTATCTTCCGGCAATGGTGGTATTTCAACATCGTGGGGTTTGGCATCAAACTTCTTACATCTTACACAATTCTTCAGAATTTTCCGGATCGTTTTACGACTTTTTAAGATCCAATATTTCTCTTTTAAGACTGCCATTAATGTTTGAACTCCACAATGTAGGGATTGATTATGTTTTTCAATTATTAGTTTCGTAACAACTGGGTGGTCAGATGGCAAAATTATAGGTAGTCTGAAATCCTCCGAATCTTCTCTCATAATTATTCTGGATTTAAGTCTTATGAGCCCATATGGATCAACGAAGGGTTTTAAATGACGTAAGCGTTCATCCTTTTCTGATTTGAAGCAACCTTTTTGCACAATTTTCCATACAATGACTTCAGCTCGTTTAATTTCTTCAATTTTTAAATTCCCAAATTCTCGTTCCTTTTTGTTAGTTTTACAGTTGTCAATAAATCTCTTCATCCAAGCAGTGATTCTAATTATCATCTTGAACTGTGAAACTCGAGAAAAATATGGAAATTCTTCATCTAGAGAAATCAAAGAAGATATAACTGTCTTCTTCTTTTCTTTATCAACCTCATCCTTTTTCGGAGTTATATCAAAGGCTGGCCAAAAGTCTGGCTCAAGTTTCAGCCACGTCGGACCTTCATGCCATTTCTTAATTTTAAGTGTTTCTACGAAACATCCTCTTGAAATAATATCAGCGGGATTTAAATTCCCAGGAACAAACTTCCAGTTTTCCGGATTACTATGTGCCCTAATTTCTTTGACCCTATTCATCACGAATGCACCCCAATTTTCTGTATTCTTAATCCAATACAATGTATTCATCGAATCCGTCCAGTAGAGTATAGGAATATTTTCCAATTTTAAATCTTGCTTAACCGTTTCCATTAGTCTCACTCAAATAGCGCAAGCTAACAATTGAAGTCTACAAATTGTTGTAGGTTTCAGGGAGCTACTCTTGCACGAGCTTGTACAAGTTGGCACGATACTTCATCTTTGTTTTTACATCTTAAATAAATGCATGTGGCATATGCCTTTTGGGAGGCATCACAGAATACATGATAAGACAAATCTGTATTTGAATTGGGATTAAGCATCATATACCGGGGAATTTTCAACTCTGCCAAATGACACAAATCTTTTTCCCATTTAAGAAATTTTTTATTTATATCTTCGGGAAGAGCTTCGTCCCATGTAACTTTTAGCTCCCAACACTTTTGTAGTAAGAGTTTCGGAGTCAGTGTCACACCACATGTAAAACCTATTGGATCATAAATTTTATGTGCTTCTGATAAGATCACTCTTTTTGAAATGCATTGGTTATCGGATTCATTTATTCCTTTAATGTCGCAACTTAATGTATCTTCTTCTAAATCCCAAATGAGGCGAAGAATAGAAACCGTTTTCCTTTTATTTGAATTTTCGGACACTGAAATTTCCGAAAAAGTGTCATTACCTGCAATTTCGTTCTTCGTTGGCAAATTATAAGCCCAATCTTGCAATTCAAATTTAGCATTCGCTAAAATTTCAACAGAATCACTTTTAAGTTTTCGCAGTTCTTCTTCATTATTTACACTTGTAATTAAATTGTCAACATACCAAGCTTCAGAATTTTTTTCTGCCGTTGATCTAAGATGTTCAGGTACGTCATTTAGTAACTTAGTTAAACTAGCACTCAATAAGAAGGGACTACTGGAAATTCCGAAAACGACTCTCCTATGTCTATACATCTTAAAATGTCCCGGATTACCTTGTTCCCACCATAAGAATCTCAAAATATCTCTATCGTTCGAATTAAGTCCTATTTGAAGGAAAGCCTTTTTGATATCAGAACTTACACCGATGCATTTTTCACGAAATCTGTTGATAATTGCAGGAATAGTTTCTAGCAAATTAGGCCCCTTTTCTACACAATCATTTATTGACGGAAACCCCTTAATTTTCGCTGACCCATCAAATACTGGTCTTATTTTTGTTGTTGTGGAATTCATTCTAATAATGGTACGATTGGGTAAATAATGGCAGGAATTATTATATTCATTTTCAGGTACAATTTCTATAATTTTTTCATCTTCCCAAGATTTGAAAACCGCTTCGTAATCTTTTAAGAAACCCTTGTCTTTCAAATTTTTTACTGTATTTTTCAATCTTCTCTCATCGATCTCTAGATTATTAGGGAGAGGGGAATGGTCCTCTATCCAAGGTAAACAGACTTCAAATCTGCCTTCGTTATCCCTTTTAACCGTTGAAAGAAAAGGTTGCAGAGTTTGTTCTTGCAACTCTTTTTTAGTTTCATTTTCGGATGGATCTAAAATTCCAAGCGTATCAAGATTCCACAATTCAGCAATTTTATAATCTGATACGTACATCGAAAATGTAAATGAGTTGTCAGTTTTATTTTCTATTTCCAAAGGAACTTTCCCCATAACTGTCCATCCTAAGTAAGTTTCGACACATACTAAAACACATTTTAATTTTCTTATCTTACCGGTAAGTAATTTTCCTGCAATATCCGCTCCAATAAGAATATGAATTTCAGTTGGGGATGATTCAAACAACAATTTTTCCTTCATGTGGCTAGTGCCATTCAAATATATTCTATGATCTTTAAGCTCATGTAATATGGGTTTTATTTCTATTTGTGGTACATCGGAACAAATTTTAGTTTGATCAAAGGCCTTAAAATTAGATTTATAATCCCCCTTTACATTACTAAGATACACAATAAATTGTTTATGGATTTCAGAAACCTCCGATCCACCAAATAGACTATGAACAATATTGCTCTCATTTATACTTTTGTATTGCATCATTTCAGCAACAAACTTCGAAATATACGACTTTTGTGATCCAGTATCGATTAAGCACCTGACAAACTTATCTTCACTGTTTCCGCAGATTTTTACAATTAAAGTTTGTAACAAAACTTTCTGTGTGTATGTTTTATTTGTTAAAGTGAAATTCCTATCGTCAAGTTGTTTTTTCTCATCTACTTTATTACTCTTTTCACAAATTAAAGAATTATGTTTTCCACTGCAATACTCACATCTTATTTTTGAAAAGCAATCTTTTGCTAAATGATTTCCTTTTTTCATACAGAGATAACACATTCCGTTTTTTCTCAAACATGCTCGTTTTTCTGCTACGGACTTAGAACAAGCTGCAGAATTGTGCTTAACTGATTCAGCGGAATCACCGCAAAAAATACAATGATTTATCGAAACCTTCAATGAAGCAGCAGTAGGAACTGTAAACTTATTTATTTTTCTCTCCCTCTGCACTTGCGGTGGATTTTGAACGATAACCCTATCTTGTATTTGAATCGCAGTTTCTCTGCATTCTATTTCTGCCCGTAGAAATTCAAGCAGTTCGTTGAATTCAAAAAGATTATCCTGAGTTTTCCGTTTACGTTGAAATTCCAAATTTAACTCATTGGGAATTAATTTAAGCAAAATTGGCGTTAGTAACGTACCACATGTTCCGGAAGTTACTTCAAGGGAATTTAAACTTCTTATTTGAGTCTCAATGTTATCATACAGCTTTCGCAATGCAAAAGTATTATTTACATTTTTAACTGTTTCTAAATTCAATAATTTTCCCATATGAGCATTTATAATCAGGTCTTTACGACCAAAACGCTTTTTGAGTAGTTCAATCGCTGCTATATAATTTTCACTCGATAGCGAAAACCCGCTAATTGCACTAGAAGCAGCTCCAGCAAGGAAGGAATGCAAATAATTAAATTTATCAATGTCAGTTAAGCTATCATTTTGATGTATCGCATTATCATATTGGTTCCAAAAGGATAACCAATAAGCAGGATCTCCATTAAATTTATTAATACTCAATTTCGGTAATTTAATTTTAGAATGAGAGCAAGAAGTCAAATTCTCTGTTGAAATACTTTCGTTAACCGAATTTGTTTTCTTAATAGAACGTTCAGGTTCAACTTTTATTTTTAAAGCATACGTTAGTTTCGATTTCAAAGAAATTATTTTTTCAGAATAACCTTCGGCAGTTTCAAATTCAGTTTCTAATTCGCCGTCATCATCCATTACGTTTTGGATCTGCTCATCTAAAGTTGTTAAATTATTATACTTTGAGTTTAACTGATCAATATGTTCCGTAAGAACAGGAACTTCCTGTACCGATTCTGCAAGATACTACTTACAAGTATTAATTAATTTCATAGTCGCCGTTCTAGAAACAGCACGTTTCTTCTTTAGTTTTTCAATATCAGACATATTTAATCCGTAATTTTAAATATAATTAATTTTATAACAACTGAATATAAGAACAATAATATAACTTTCAAAATAAAAATGTTCTCAAAATACGTTATCAATCAATATTATTAATAATATTATCTTCAACAAAATTAAGCATTCAAGACTTTTATTTATTTTTATACTCAATTCTTCATTATATTCAAGGTCAAAACAAACCATCAACAATATTCTTTTCAATAGAACTAAATATTCAAAACTTTCGTCTATAAATAATTTTTCATTCAATTAAGATCAAATCAAAAACGGCGTCGCTGTTCCCGGGCGCCACAAAAATATGATAACAAGCTTTTGAAACAGACAAAAAAGAATGTCAGAAATCTTTAACTTACCCCTTCCTTCAGGTAAGCTCTCACTTGCTTCTGGTTCGGACTGCCGAATTTGATAAGACTTAATTTTATTTAATAACTGACTCAACTAAAATAAGACATCACTCGGTTAATCTTCAATAATTATATACAAATATATTACAAATATATACAGGATTATATTACTTAACATTTAAGTGTTTTAACTTCAATGGAAACATATTGGAGGCGCAACTCCGTTTACAAAAAAAAAACATTATTCTAAAAGTTCTTAGTTCGGTTCAGTTCACTTAGACATAAAAGTTTTTAAATTCAGGTGTTACTGTTATTGCAAAGGGATACAGAGGGAGCTGTCCGCGACAACGCTCGCCAACCCCCGTTCAGACACCGCAGAATCTAAAAACACGCTAATCTGATCAGTTTAAAAAATATTATAGAAGATTGAATTATACTGAGAAAAGCTGTGCAGATCTCCATGTAAACGGGTTTCCATTCAATTTCCTTTGATTTCAAAAATTTAAGGCCGAATCAGTTGCTGTTAAGACATCCAATGGTTGTTTTCGTGTTTGATGAAAGAGCATCAGTTAAACGTTTGAAAAGAAGCTAAAAACAAAAAGAATTAAGTGTACAGAGTCTTTGTCTCCCGGTTTTTTAAAACAATTTCTATAACAATAGCCTAAGTCATGTAACTATCATCAAGAGTTCAAGGGCGAACCACTTCGCTTTTTATGTTCTTGGTGCCATTTTGGTACTTTAATATTAGACAGGTACAGGTGATAAGTCGCCAAATATTATTCTATCACCATCATTTCATCTATATTATAATGGTCCAAGTCATGTAACTGCCATAAATAAATACGCTCTGATCCCTTCGCTTTTCATATGAAAGTTTGGCCCAGATATCATATACGGCCCCATATTGGCGCGATTTTTTTCCGACGCTAATTTGGGGAAAAGATCAACAGCATAAACAGCAACATCCGCCTTATCAAATCAAGCAAAATAACGATACTATGGCGCCAGTTGAGTACCCATTGCGTATATGACATTGGCGTCAGAAAAAAATAGCGCCAATATGGGACCGTATGTGGCATCTGTGCCGAAAGTTTTCCATTTCGATTAAAAAAAATCAATTTTCTTTTCGAATAATACTACAAAAAAGCATTGTCGCAAAGAATTCTTGGTACTGTTACGCTAGCCGGGTGCAAATCTCGCCAATAACTATTTTTCAACTCGCCAGTTAGCATTTTTTTTTTTTTTTTCGAATGGTAAATTATAACATTGCTTTGAAGTTGGAATTAAATGTCATCATTTGTTACATCATTTAATATTTGGCCAGATATACGCACCCGGTTTGGCGTGATTTTTTTTTACGAAAATACATATGTAGCTGATATCCTCGTTTTCGAATATCAGCTACATATGTATTTTTGGTACTACTTAGTTATCCCGTCGACCAAAAATCTATCACCAAACTATAAGATTAAATGCCAATAATGGCTGATAAATGTCACATTCACTTGACTTTAAGCAAGTTACACGTCTTTACGTCATCAAGTGATTTTTATTTCGACGTTTAATTTGTATATTTATTAATGTTATACTAATTTCTTTGTTCTTTCGTTATTTAAAATAAAAATTATGTCAATTTGTATAATTTGGCGAGTTGTTTGGCGATTTATATAATTTGGCGAAATGAGTCGATGGTATAACTAAGTAGTACCGTATTTTTTAATTTTTTCCTATTATTTTTTATTTTTAAAAGAAAATAACCAAAAAAAAAATAATAAACTATAGAACAAAACAATTTATGTAATTTAAAAAAAGTAAATAAAGTAAATAAACACTTATTATTAAGTAAACAACAATAGCCGGGTTACCATGTCAACCAAAATAATGCCATTTTCGCGCCAATTAGGTACCCGGTGCGTATATGACATCTGTGCCTAATATTTTTCTTTTCATTTCGTTTAAAAAAAATAAAGAAGTGAAAGCCATTTATTTTAAATGTTTCTGTTTGTATTAAATAAAATGATAATGAAATACAAATTGAATTATGAATAAAAGTAACATGACACATTTCTTAGCATACATTTAAGGGAGGCCAAACTTCTCGCCAAATTAGTTTAAAATTTTCTAAAATCTGGAAAAAAAAAAAAAAAAAAAAAAAAAAAAAAAATATCTGTTTGATTAAAATTTGAGTTGCCATTATTAGAAAAATGTATATAAAATTAGAAAAAATTAATATTTCGAAAACTAATTCGAATTTAAAAATTCTAATACCAGTTTTGAAATCTGCGGATCACTATTGATTTTTGGTGTTAATTTCATCGCAAAGTATTCCTTTTTTAAGGAGAAATCACCGTGAAACATAATCAGTTATTTAATCAGTCGATTCAAAGAATCGTTACATTTCAGGCGTTTCTATTCGTTTCATAAATTCGTTTCATTAGGATTTTATATATATAGGTAGATACATATATATATATAGAGAGAGAGAGAGAGACAGAAATTATAAAACGAATATGTAAAAGAAAAAAATACATAAAAGAAGAGTACAAAAGCTAAGCTGGAAAATAAAATATATTACGTTGTGCATTAAAAAAAATCGACAACCATTTTCAGATTTCAGAAAATGGCTTTAAGCTGATTTACAGCTAAATGATTGTTTAAAATATGCCGCCGATAAACAGAAAAGAAAAAAATATATATATTTATCATACTATAGTAAAAATAAAAATCAGTAGCCTCGTGATTAATACTCACAACGTCATTGACTATCCAGTTTAGACTTAATCATTTAGACTTGTACATTAAAAAAAATCAACAAGCATTTTCAGATTTCAGAAAATGGCTTTAAGCTGATTTACAGCTAAATGATTACTTTAAATATTCCACCGATAAACAGAAAAGGAAAAATATATATATATATTTATCATGCTATAGTAAAAATAAAAATCAGTAGCCTCATGATTAATACAGTCGAACCTCTATCTAACGAAGTCGCTAAATCCCGGAAAAAAGTTCGTTATATGGAAAATTCGTTAAATAGAGATTCACCTTTTAAAATATTTTAAACTAGATTTCAAATTCATAATCACTAAATATTTTTATTAAAAGTAATTAATCACATTTTTTAAATAAATTATATCGATTTGGTTTATTTATTTTACTCACCAATATCCATCATCCATTCATTTTTTCTATGTGTTTAAATCTTTGAAATCGACAAGGAAAACAAAACATTGTCCGGGAATACACTGTATTTTCTGTTTAAAGTAAATAGTTATACATTAAAATTAACGCATTTTAATGACATTATGTATTTATTATTATTATAACAAATATTTTTTACCATACATTAACATATGCGTCCTTAAATTTAGTTTCTGAAAAACTTTGTTAATTTTACCTGAGTTTTTTATTTAAAAAAGTGCTTTCTCTCATAATCCGTCTCGCATCTTTGCAGTGCACCAAAAACCTTTTCATGCGTATTTTCTTCTAATTATAAACCGCGTCAGATTGTTTCAAATGATTTTAGCATCATACGAAGTTTTGTTAATTCATGCATAATGATCATTTCCATCATCATCCTATTCGTCTTCATCGCAATTCATTGCTTTATTTTTTTTTATTTTTCACACTGTCGAAAATATCCAATTCGGATAGTGTTTCCGAGGTCTCAATTTCAGAATTAAGGAAAATACAATCATCAGTCAGTTAATTTCTTCTTTTTTTCTCATCTGTATCCACATATTTTTAAAGTTACTCTAAGGAATTATCGTCTTCGTCCTCTGTACTTACTGAATTCTCACTGCTGACAAAGAATGCGCCTTGTAAAACCAGTGCAATGCCATTGAACATCATAAAATGTGTTTGAAGAAAGAATAAGTTTGAAATGTCCAGAAATATTTTGAGAAATGGGGAGAAAAAAATTTAGATCACAAGAAAAAGTTCGTTAAATAGAAAATGCACTTCGCTATTTGGAGGCTATTTTACGAAGAAATTCTCAAAATGTTCTTGGTTCTAAGGAAAAGTTCGCAAAATAGAGGTTCGTTAAAGAGGTTCGTCATTGACTATCCAGTTTAGGCTACCAGTTGGCTATGGCGCGTAAAATGCACGAAAATTTGAATCTAAAACTCTTCTTTATTAAGTACATTTTTTTGCCAGGCAAATTAAATCCGTCTTCTGAGCCTTTGTATTTATGTCTATTTATTGTTTCAAATAAACAGTTTCAAATAGTGCCCTCAGTGGTATCTGAAATTAAACATAATGCTAAAACAAAAAATTATCTCCTTTTTTGTAATGTTCCAAATCAAATTTTTACGTTCTGAATTGAAATTGATTAATTTATCACATTTAATTTAAAGAATAATAACATTTAATAAATTATAAGTAATTTATTTGAGGTAAATCCATGAAATATAATTAAAATTTCAAGAATAATTAATTTTAATAAAATTTAAAAATATGTATTTTTAAATATTTCTTCCTCGCTTGAATTGCTTGGCACCTTTACTATCCTGGCGCCTGTGTGCGCCGCACACTTTGCACAGAATAGGTCGGCGCGCCCCCGAACGTCTAATAAGTTGAAATAGTATGTCTCATTCAACCCTGTGGAAACGCATAGTACATTTGAGAACCCCATTTCAGCTGCCCCCATCTACAATTGGGAAATGATCCGCTTTCTTTGGACAGACCTGCATAGGATATATAGATTTGAATCTATTCACGACAAAATGGAGTTCACTTAAGAAATGCAGTTGAAAATTCCCCTTCCGCCATTTCCGCTCCTAAGGAGAATTATTGTGTGTGCTCTGTCGAGATCAAAATCAGGGTGCAATGTCTTTTTTTCGGTGAAACCACCTTTAGCCGGTATTGCCAAATCGGGGAATCACCAAATAGGGTTATTTCATCTGAACATTTTAGCTAACTTTTATGGGTCGATCAACATTCAAACGTCAAAGTAGGTAGAATCGACAACCAGAAAATAAAACATACTCACTAAGGACTAGATAAATGGCAGCGGAATTGCACCCTGATTTTGATCTCGAATTACTTTAATTCATCTTTTAACTGATCCCTCAATGAAAGACAAAATCATGTGCAGAAATCTCAAACTTTGAAATTTAATAACTGTGTCCATTTTTGTAGTACAGATGTCAAACTTTTTGTGTTATATCTGTTATGATAGGTGTAAACTTTACTAAATATAACTATAGTTACTGGGGGACCGTATAAAAAGTTAAATTTCGTAATTTTCATAAAATTGATTTTTTTAGTTTAAATAATGCCACAACATGAATATTTACCTCATTTGAAACGTTTTTGTAATTGGAACATATGTCTACGACCAACGGTTGAGAAATTAAAGGTCGGCGATAGATAACTTATTGCACCCTGTATAATTTATAGACAACGAGTAACATGCAAAAATTTATTTGAATTTAAAAGCGCCTACCAAAATGGAAAATGCACATTTAGCTGTTATTGCTCAGAGACAGCTGATTTCTTTTCTGTATTCCTGTAAATGAATGACACATGCTATTCTATCGCCATCCTCTCGTAGTGAAATTCACTGACTTATATCAGTTTCAGTGCGTTTGAAATAGAGAACTAATTTGAATTAACCGCGTTTAAAAAAAAAAAAAATCCCCTCTAAATTTCGGGCTAAAGGGGAAAATTCACCCCCTTAGGAACACGAATTTTCATTGGACCCTATTTCACATGGCTAAGAAGCAAATAATAGAATTTTTTCACACATATCTTTTTAAAATGAGCCAAAATACTCGTTGATGATAAATGCTTCTCCTTAAGAATGTTGGAATAGCAAAGTCTTTAGAAAATATTTTTTATAATTTTTAGTTTCTGCGCTTTAAGTGCTTATTTATTGAAATAACGTCTGACAAGAATTATTTTAGCTTTTGAGCAATTTTTGAAAAAAAATTTAAAGTCTGACCTGTGATGACATATAAATTTTCTGAAATATCAAATTCCTGGGGGGGGGGGGGGGGGTCACGCCCCTCCAGTCTCCCTCAAATGGTATCCATGACGCCACACTTTTTAGGTGCGTTCGCAATTACATAAATACCTAGCACCTGTAGTTGTCGCTCTGTCCGTCCGTAAATAGCAGAGCAAAAACAACCCAACCGAATGGTCCGAAATTTTAAATATATAATTATTACAAGATTGTGCCAAGTCATTTCAAATTTTCTGAAAATCGGATGGATAGTTCAATGACAGGGGCAGTAAAAAGTTTTCCGCTACATTGCGATCAATGGGAAAAAATTATTTCTAATGCGTTTTAATGATGTTACAGCCTTTCAAACAGAATGAAATAGATATGAACTTATGTAATTTTTTATTCTTTTAAGCGAAAAGTATGTAGAAATTCAGAAAGTAGACAAAATTTGCAACAAATAGGATATATGACATTATGACGTAGGATGAACTGGGAGGGGGATGACTGCCTCTGAACATGCACTGCGGCGCTACGTGCTCTAAGTTATGCAATTCCAGGAAATAGGGGATTTTACCTGGCAAAATTAAAGCTAATTCTGGATTTCGACTGCCTTTATATTTTTTGGGTCGCTGAATCCGAATTTGTAACTTCCCACCAAAATTTCACCCGGCAACTCCCCCAAAAAATTGATTTTCTGAAAAAATTTGGTTTTTGAGAATAGCGCACGGGGAATCTTCCGAGGCAGTCCTCCCTCTCCCCGTTTATCCTACGTGATCATATATCCTATTTGTTGCAAATTTTGTCTACTTTCTGAATTTCTACATACTTTTCGCTTAAAAGAATGAAAAATTAAATTAAAAAACAACTATTTTGGGGGGGGGGGTTGCGGAGGGGGGGAATTTTGGGGGGGAAATTAAAAATTCGGATTCAGCTACCCAAAAAACTTAAAGTAAACCTTATAGGAAAAGTTGGGAGGGAAGATGGGAGGGCGAATGTAAACGTGTGAGTGGTTAAGTGGAATTGCGTAACTTAGTCCACGCAGCACCGCGACGCATGTTCCGAGGCTGATCCCCTCCCCCCCCCCCCATTCATCCTACGTCATAATGTCATATATCTTATTTGTTGCAAATTTTGTCTACTTTCTGAATTTAGATACTTTTTCCCTAAAACAATAAAAAAAACTGATCTTTTTAATAAAGCCTTTTTTGGCGGGCATTTTACCAAAATGTGGTGGGGTTGCCGGGGGGAAATTTTGGTGGAAAGTTACAAATTCGGATTCAGCGACCCAAAAAACATAAAGTAAGCCGATTTCCAGAACTACCATTAATTTTGCCAGGTAAAATCCCCTCAGTGTTGAGTCCAGACCTTTACCTCCGGGGGGGGGGGGATTTTAATCCCTGGGGGGGACACTAGTATTCCAACATGAAATTTTCTCTGATTTCATTAATATACTAAAACCTGCTAAAGCGGAATCTCCGAAGATCAGAAAAAGTTACCGTCTTAACAAGTATCCCTCCAGTCGGGATTTTGAAAATCTTCTGTTTCCATAGATTATGCTATATATAAGTTTCTATTTTTTAATTTCAAATTGAAAATTTAAAAAATTCTATTTAATTTAAGGTACTCTTGT
This sequence comes from Maratus speciosus, assembly GCA_963932465.1. Taxonomy (NCBI): domain Eukaryota; kingdom Metazoa; phylum Arthropoda; class Arachnida; order Araneae; family Salticidae; genus Maratus; species Maratus speciosus. Next base: position 2,660,455 of record OZ010795.1, on the reverse strand, counting down.
ACTTTATTGTGTCCAAACCATTATTGAAAAGATAAAAAATAAGTGTGGAATTCTTAGCTTACTGTCACTCACCCCGTAGCAGAAATTTCTCCAAGTGTCTGCGACAGATAATTCAGGGGCAAAAAATAATCTGCAGGTAAAATATTTTTATAAATGAAGCATTAATTAAATCAAACAATCACTTACCTGTAGCGTTTTTAGGCATTTTATATTTTTTTATTAATAATAGTCTTTACTTTTTGTATTAAGTAATAAAGAGCTAAACATAATACGAAGCAAAATAAAAGTTCCATGAAAAAGAATCTGCAAAAGAGAAAGGAAAATCTGCGACGCCCATCTCCCGTCTCAAACTTTCTGCTACCGGGGTCACTCCTAAATATAACTTATATAAGTTATGGTCATTTGTTTTTCATTTAATCCCATTATATCCTACAGTTTAACTTGCCATACAGGATTTGAATATCCCATTTCATAAAAGTTTTGAATCAACATTGCTACAATTTACCTCTGAAATATTTCTATTAATATACAGTTATTCATGAAACAGCACCGAAAAATGGCAATAAATCACAATTAAATAATAAACTTCGTTACGAGAATAACAAACAGAGTTTACATACTTAATAATACAATAACAAATTTTTATTATTTGATATTTACTTATTATTTAATAATAATGCTTTCAGACACAGATGCGGACAGTATTAAATGGAATAGGGAGATTTTTCTCCCTTTTTTCGGGGGGGGGGCGGGGGGGAATATAGTTGGGCAACGCCCTACTATGTTAAAACCTTTTATTAAAGATGAAATTTATATTTTTTTTCTCTTAATTTTTTAATTATTTTGTAACGTCCACAATATTTTCAAACTTATGAAAGATAAAAGTTATGTAACATTTCAAAATTTAAAATTGAAACTCCATTTGTATACTTCTATCTGCATCTATGTTTAAGTATAACTTCTTAATATTAATGAAAACAAATCTTCCGTAACATTCATGTCCACTAAAGAAATAGAGATTTCACTCTTTTTTTAAATACTTTTATTTTATAAAATATTAATAGCAATTTAAATAAATAATACCATATAATGTGTTTGTACTAAATAGTAATTATAATATTCTATATGTAAAACCATCAAATCTACCTTGTGTATAAAACTAATCCTTACTTCTTATAAAGCTCTGTTTTTTATAAATCGCGTAAGTTCAGTATTAAATTTGTAATTGCTCACCTTTAAACTAAGCGAATGCGTCTTGGTTTCGAAGATGCATAATGTGTGATCACTGCATCGATGAATTCATCTGTTGGCTCCTCATCACCTTCTATAGATAGTTTAATACACGATTGTAAAGTATCCTGCCCCATGCGATTTCTAAGTTTTGTCATAATTCTATTCGTTGTGCTAAATGACCTTTCTACACTCGCTGTTGAAATTGGTACACATAATGCACACTCGGCAAGTTTTTTCAAAACTTCGTATCCAATATCAGCTTTTAAAATGAAAGAAGCAACATCTGTACTGGTATCATATAAATTACTGTGTGCAACGTACTTAAAAGAACGGAGATCTGCCACTGCTGCATCGTCTTCCTGAATTCCAAAAAGATAGCACAGCTCCTTACACTGCTTTTCATTTATTTTTACAAATTTCCAAAGCTTCGAAAAAATGCACGTAGTTCTATTAAGCGCAGTGCTTTATCATTAAATCTTTCTTTAACTTGATGAATCATTTTTTCTATAAAAGTTTTTGCACTTTTTAAGCAATTTTTTTTCATGTCATTAAAATTTATGCTCTTAATTTCTGATGCATCACTCTCGAGACCTTTAATTTTAATGTGCAATTCGTTATTATCATTGTCACTATCACAAAAGATGGCAATTTCTTGCAAGTGATCAACTGTCCCAGAAACAAGTTGAGGAAGAAATGAAATGCTAAGAGTTTTCTTTTGAAGAATTTTGCTTAAATTTGATACAGCATTAAGTGTTTCATCCATAACGACTAAACTGATTATAAAACTAATATTAATCATTTCCAAGAGAATACCACCAGCTAAACTTGCTAAATCAGCACCATCCTTGTGTATGTGTTCGCATGCAATCATAATCGATTTAAAGGATAAAAATATAGCATGAACAGTACGGTAATTGCTAAGCCAGCGTATATCCGTTGCTTCAGGTACAGGGGCGGATTTAAGGGGTCGCGATGGTCGCAATCGCGAGGGGCCCCCGCATACCAAGGGCCCCCAAATCTTCTTTTGAGTTCAGAGAGAAATGTGACGTCTTAAAAAAGAGATTTTCTTAGTGTTCTTTGTTAATTTTTCAGTTAATAAATATTACACCATTTTCATGTAATAAATAGAATTTTGCTACTACCAGAAATGTTTTAGCTTTCCCCTATCTTTTTTTCCATTATGAATTATCAGGACTATGATCGGTTGTGGAGAGATGGGGGATTGTGGAATTCAAGGGAATCTTGGGTCGGAGCCGAAAGGAGCCCTGTTAGAGACCTTCTATGACGATTTAATTACTGTACAGATTGAGGGCCTGATTAAATTATGGGCCGTCACCATGGGGTCCCTGACTTTTGGGGGCTCCACACTTAGAATGCAGTTTTCATAAAGCTGATATTTTAAATGTATTTTTATTTTGTTACTCATTACCTATGCTAATAAAAGAAAGTTTCTGTCTGTGTGCGAAGGCTAGCAAAATCTACGGAAAGTAGAAGTCTGAAAATTCGCGTGAGGTAGTCTAACAAGGAGAGGGCCAACCTTGTTAATCACAGATTTTGATTATTTTAATATATGGTGTAGGATAGAGACCCCTTAGTCTCAGGTTGAACGGATTTTATCCAACGCTCCTTAGTTCTTGAGAAACCAGGGGGTCTAATAGTAGTACACAACTTAAATACTTACTTTGTAACGAAAAGGATAGGTTGGTCGTAGCTGAGTTGGCATGGCGTTTGCCGGCCGATCCGCGGTCTCGGGTTCGATTCCGGGACGCGCTACGTTTGTTTTTCTCATTTTTTGCTTTATAAACATATTCGTAAGTATAGCTTAATAATCTCATTGTCAATTAAAATTTATAATATTGTATATCAATTGTAATTTTAACCTATTTAATTTTTTACTTTTAACTATATAGTTGTATAAAACATCATAAAACTGTTTTTTTTTTTTAAATCACTTTTAAAATGCATTTCATATATTCTTTATTATGTTTTTAAAGTAACAAGCATATTTATATTAAAAATTAGCATCAGAATTAAATTACAACCGATTTTTTGCACATTAAAGATTTTTAAATTTGCAATACGTATGCTTGCACTTTCAATTATGTTGCTTTCCCCGTTATCTCCCTTTCTGCTTTTATTTTTATTTTATTTGAATATTCTTTTAATTTATCATAACTAGATGACGCCACAACAGGTTTTGTCACGATTTTGGAATTTTCATCTTTCAATAATAGATCCAATTTCTTTTTAAACCTCTTAAAGGATGATAAATAATAGTTTAAAAATAAAAAAAATGATAAATTTAAGTTTGTTAACATTATAATTAATGTATGATATTGAAAATTTTAATTTAAATTATTAAATTGTAATTACAAGTATATTTATAAAACAAAAAATGAGAAAAACAAACGTAACGCGTTCGGGTTCCGAACCCGGGACCGCAAATCAGCCAGCAGACGCCTTACCAACTGAGCTACGATCAAGCTGTCCTTTTCGTTGCAAAGTAAGTATTTAAGTTGTGTACTACTATTAGACCCCCCGGTTTCACAAGAACTAAGGAGCGTTGGATAAAATCCGTTGAACCTGAGACTAAGGGGTCTCTACCCTACAACATATATTAAAATAATCAAAATCTGTGATTAACAAGGTTGGCCCTCTCCTTGTAAGCCAGTTCCTGATATACCTGAGGGTCAGATTTTTAATTTTTTAAGACCCGGGTCTCCTGGGATCTTCAAGTTTTTATGCCCTAAAATTTTAATAACTTGCCCCCTTTTCATTCGATCTTCTTCGTTTTTGGGGACCTTTCTTCATTTAGTTATCCTCCTTTCTACATTTCAGTTAAGATCCTGGCCCACTGGAGCCTGGTACACGGCCCTTGAAATTTCCGTGTCCTAAATTGTTAATAAATTACTCCCTTTTAATCCAATATTCGTTTTTGGGGCCCTTTTTTAGGTGCGTTCGTAATTATATAAATACGTTGCACCTATAGTCCTCGTTTGGTTCGTCCGTCCGTCTGTCCGCATATAACAGCGCAAAAGCTATCCAATCGCATTGTTTAAAATTTAAAATATGTAATCGTTGCAGAATTTTGTCTAGTCATTTCAAATTTTATGAAAATCACATCTATAAGTCAATTACAGGAACAGTCAAAAGTGCATTTTAATGATGTTACACCATTTCGAACATAATGAAATTAATATAAATTCATGAAGAGAAATAAAATATACAGTCTGTAGAATAGGCAGCGCAAAGAATATTTATTATTCATTTACAGGGTCACGCAAAAAATCCCCTTACATAATGGTATTGGGGGAAACATTGTTTGTGGCGTATTTTAATTATGTTAAACTATTTCACATTTAATGAAATTGATATACGTTGCTAAAGTTTATTACACGTTACTTCCTCTATAATAGAAAGTTCATAGTATTTGCAGGGACATACAAAAGTTTTCGGATGCTGTATAGATCCGAAGTACTGTATATCACCGATGATTGCTGAAGTGCATTTTTAGCTATGATATGAGTTTTTAAGTTTAACAAAATTTTTGCATATTACGTTGTGAGTATAAATGCTGTATATTATATATAGGGCTACACAAAATAATTCGTAAGGGTTACTGAGTATGAACGAAAATAGCTTAAAGGTGGTTTTAAATGAGTTATTAATTTTTACGTTGAACTACATATTTAATATACTAAGAAATGTTTGGAGAGTATCAATAAAATTATATAAAGGGCCACGCAAAGAATTAGATACATGGCCGTCTATGGATGATAATATCTGGAAGTGTGACTTCAGTAGTTGTAAGCGTGTTAAACATCATAGTTTATTTACAGAGGTACTCAAAAGTATTCCATTATATTATGGTCTATGGGGAAATGTCGTAATTATATAACTACGTAGTACCTGAAGTCATTGTCTGGTCCGTCCGTCCGTCTGTCCACATATAATAGCGCAAAAACTATCCAATCTCATGGTTTGAAATTTACTATATATAATCGTTGCAGAATTTTGTCGAGCCATTTCAAATTTTATGAAAATCAAATCAAAACTTAAAAAGATATTAATAAAAGTTCTCTTCATTCTATTAAATCCTATCACACTTAATTAATTCAATGATATCCCATGATAGGTAATTATTATATGTTGCCATGGTGATTATTCTATGAAATCCTATCATACGTAATTAATTTAATGACATCCCAAGATAGGTAATGATTCCAGGTTGCCATTTGATTACGTCATATTTAATATGGATTATTATTATTATTATATTATTTCTGAATTTAATATATATAATCGTAATAAATTTGTATTCATGTCTTTTTGCATACAATTGCAACAGCCATTGCACCAAGATCTGAATATTTATTAAACTAGTTATAGTACGAACTATGCGAACTCATATAGTACGAACTCATTTGCTATGTTTGACGTACAATTTCCGTCTTGTTCATTTGTTATTCTTCCAATTTTACATTCCAGTTAAGACTCTGGCCTTCTAGGGCCCTTTGAACTTTTTGTGCGCCATGCATTTTCACCTCCTTATTGTGTCACCCTCTCCAATGCATAATTTAAAAGTTGATTCTTAGACTCCTGTCCCCGGTTCAACACTCTCATATTTATATTCGGACTCTAGGGCCCTTTTTAAAGCATTCCCCTCATTTTTTGCGAATTTCTTTAAAATTTTATTCTAATGATTAATTCTTACCCTATGCTTAATTTCGTCTAATTGAAGATCTAAAGCACTAAGTACTAGCATCTTTTAACATGTTTCCATTTTTGAGCTCTGCTCTCAACTATCAGTTGGCCTCTTTTAAGCCCCCTATTATAGCTCCTTTAAAAATGGTCCGATTCACTAGTTTTTTTTTTTCCATAACAACATTTTAGGTCCTCCAGCTAGTACATGAACGACAAAAAAAAAAAAAAAAAAATTCTCAGACTTCATATACCACCAATTTTGACCATTAATCGCCTTCTTGGGGCCCTTGGTGCACCTTCTCCAAGAATTCTCTAAGAATTTTCTTTTACATAGTTCTTGGGTCATTCGGCTACTTTATAAACTACTAAAAATTTTCCTAGCCAACTACATTCCAGTTAAAATCCTGGCCCACTGGCACCTGGTACAGGGCACCTTGAAGTTTTTGTGCCTAAATTCTTAATAAATTGCCTCTTTTAATCCTATCTTTGTTTTGGGAGAACTTTTCCATTAAGTTATTCCCCCGTTTCTACATTCCAGTTAAGGCCTTGCTCCAGTTGGGCCCTTTTGGGCATCATGCATTTTCATCCCCTAATTGTGTCACACTCTCAATGCAGAACTTGGACTCCTCTCTGCGTATCAACTCCTTCATGTTTTAATTGAGGCACTAGGGTCCTTTTCTAAGCACCCCCCCCCCTCTTTTTGCGCATTTCTTTAAAATTTTATTCAAATGAATAATTCATACCCTATGCTTGATTTTGATTAATTAAAGATCTAAAGTGGTAAGTACTAGAACCTTTTAATATGTTTTTAACTTAGGGCTCTGCTCTCAACTATCAGCTTGTCAGTTTTGGGCCCTTTATTATCGCTCCCTTAAAAATGGTCTGATTCAGTAGCTTTTTTTCTAACAACTTCTTAGGACCTCAGCTACCTCTCATATTTTTATTGGTGCCCTAGGGCCCTATTTTAAGAATTTTCCACTATATTATTGCGTGTTTCTTCAAACTTTTATCCTATTGATTAATTTATAGCCTATGCTTAATTTCCACTAATTGAAGGTCTAAAGAGCTAAGTACAAGGACCTTTTAACATGTTTTCATCTTTGAGTCCTGCTCTCAGCTACCATTTTACACCTTTTGGTCCCCCTATTATAGCTCCCTTAAAAACAGTCGGATTCACTAGCTTTTTATTTTGTAACAACTTCTTACGTCCTTCAGCTACTACATGAACGACAAACTTTAGCTACCACCAATTTTGAATATTAATCGCCTTCTTGCAGCCCTTGCTTCAGCTCCTTTAAAAATGATCCGATTCTCTTGTAATTTTCTTTAACATAGTTCTAGGGTCCTCCAGCCACTTTATATACTAAAAATATTCCTTATGCACCACCTTTTTCGAATATTAATCTTATTTTTCGGCATCAACTTCCGTTTACTTACTACAGCCGAAATTAAAAATAACGCTACAGTTAAAGGTAAGTCGTTAACTTTATAGGGGGGGGGGGGGAATTTCATGCATAAAATAAATATTGGGTTAATGTTAAAGGTGATTCGGCAAAATTATTGGAGAGGGGGCACCTTTCACCGCTTGGGAGCGCATTCTTTAATGGGTTTTATCAGTCCGATTTCAACGGGAATTGGTTCGTTCAACTTAGATTATGATTTCGCAATTTTCTGCATTATGAAAATTTATCTTGGACTTCTTTTACCACCAATTTCGAAGATTAACAATGTATTCTTTTATCGGTTTCTATGGGTTCGATTTCAACGAAAATTGGTTCATTCAATTTATCTTACATTTGTCTTACAGTTTTTAGTTCCATTTTCCCACGCTAAAGGCACATTCTTGTCTCAGGTTCTATGGGCCCAATTACTACAGGCTTTTTGCCATTCAACTTGGTTTTCGATTGTTTTCCGCGCATGCAAAACACTCCCGATATACGCTACCTTAGGCCGTACAAGTTCGTTCGAAAAGAGGTTTGTTGGGAACACACTAGACGCTGCCAAAGGCATTGGTGCCTCGATTTTACTAAGATATAAAATCATACATATTTTAGTTTTGTTTAAGGTTATTATAACGGGCGGGCCCAAGCAACGCAGGGCGGGTCAGCTAGTAATCACTATTTTATTATTGCAACGTTTATTATTGCATAAGTTTTATTATTGCATTGTTCATACTTTTACCTTCTCAAAAAAATTCTCCACATCCAGATCAAAAATGACACACGACAATGAGATATATCATGACTGTCATAGACAATGTCCTCCATAGTTAAACTCAATAGGAATTTTTTCCGTTTTAGCAGATTTTTCGCAAATCGCAGTTATTAAAGTGCCACTTTTACATTTTTTGGTCCATTTTTTATGGAATTCGTTATTAAGACACAATTAATTACAAACCTATATACAGATTAGTTAATTAAATCAGTGTTTAGAAATATATTTACATAAAAATGCAGTGCAGATGCGTTTAAAATAACTTGTGGAGCTTCGAATTCTTTTTACATCTGGAAAGCAATTGTCATTCTAAGAACCTAGTTATGTAACGAAAAGAAGAAAATATAATTTAATTTGATTATACTTGATGAATTTATTTGATTTCTGAAATCGTTTATTAAAACATGAAATTAAAATTGCAAGCAAGATAATGAGATGCAGTGCAGGCCGCTGCAGCCCCATGCATTAAAACCCCATACATTTATATCTTATTTCTTGTCATAAATGAGCCAAAAACGAAAACAAGCGAAACGAGTTTTTGAGTTATAGCTCAGCAGACACTAAAATATTGTCTCCCTAGTTTCTGATTTACCTTGATTTGAAGTTTGAATTATCATTTTATGTTCTTAAAAAATGGAAAGGAAGATAAGATACACAATTTTTGCACATTTATCCGCCGCAGTATCTAAGTTCATGTAAAATAATCTGATATAATTTGAACATGAAAAGAATTTTGTGTAATTAATCCTTAACGATTTGAATACATTTTAATTCATTTGTAAATAATTATTTTAATTAAGTTTTGAATATCTATTATTTTAAAATTATAAATATACCCAATTTTGCAAGATGGAAGGGCCACAAAAAGTTCCAGTGAGAGGGGGCCCCTCACTTCATAAATCCGCCCCTGTTCAGGTATGATTTGAACGGGTCTTCTAAAGCTTTCTGTATTTCGTGCAAAATTTTTCCTCTCTTAGGAGAACTGTGAAAAAGTTTATAAATATCTTTAACTGTGTGAAAAAATCGTTTAATCATTATAGTCTTGTTTCTTGAATTAGTGACAGCTAATGATAGAATATGGGATCTGCAATGAACGTAAGGCACTTCGCATTGTTTAGCTTCTGAAATACGAGCACCAGTTATACTACCACTAAAGTTCGCTGCACCATCAAAAGAACATGAAACCAATTTATCATATTCCATATTTCTTTTTTTTTTTTAAAGCATTATCTATAGCTAAAAATATTGATTCAGCATCAGTTCTTTCTAAGTATATTATGCACAAAAATCTTTCTCTTACTTCGCAAACTGGATCATGGACGACGTGCCGCACCATTAGTGATAATTCACTTTGATTGTTTATGTTCGTCGACTCATCTCCCATTATAGAATAATACTTACCATTAAGTATTTTGTCATCTGCTTTGTCTAAGATTGTGCCTATTGAGTTTAATATTTCAGAAGCAGTTGATTTACTTATGTAAGTCGATCTTTCACTTTGAGACTTAACCCAGTCGCGAAGAGTTTCATTTTCTCTCATTAAAATTCTTTGAACTAAGGGTTCATATTTTGTAGTGTGGGGTATCTCCTCTTTAGCTAAAAAATACACACTCCTAATTAATGAAGATAAAGCTTGTCTATTTTTATCCCTTTCATCTTCGCTGTATTGGATTATTTGTGTGTGTATAGGAGCATTTAAATTCTGTAATCTTTCATTTTCCATAAAAACGGATTTGCAATGTTTGTCTGATTTTGAGTGTTTTTCAAGTTTTCCTGTACTGCCAGTTGCTTTCCTAAAATTTGTGAAGGGCACTGATATGAATACTCCACTTGTTTTTTGGAATACATCTACATCATTTTTTAAATGCTTTTCACACAGCTTTCAAAATGCACCACCACGAGTTCGAACAAAATACAGCCATTCATATTTATCTTCCCACTGTTTTTGATATTTGAACTTGCGTCCAACATTTTTATCTTCCGGTTGAGGTTGTCCACTAACAGTACTACACGAAGGTATCGAGGGTGGAACTATCGCATTGCAGGTTTCACTTTCTTTCAAAATTAGTTGAGAATTATTATTTTGATTTTCAACAGATGACTGTGCTAAAGGTTCTTCACTACGTCTTCTTTTTTTTTAATTTGGATATAAGAAAATAATTTCAACTGTTTTGACATAATTCAATATCAAAAATAATTCCTATCTAATATTCAATTTAAGCTGTACTAGCGTCACCTAATTGCTTATTGGTAGTCTTTGAAAATGAAATTTCCCTAGCATTCTACAATAAAATAAGAAAAATAAAATATTTTATGTTAGCGAACAAGTAAATACCGGATGTAATTTATAAAGTTTGCATAGAAATATTTAGACATTTTCAGTAACTAAATCTTTTTAAAACTATTAAGTATGAAAACATTTCTGTGCCTTTAATTCAGTTGTCCATACCCGTTCAAAATCTATTATAATAATGTTTTTGACAGCATAATCAATTTATCATTCGATAAATGAATTTGGTTTTTCCAAGAGAAAATTAGATTTAGATAAAGCAGTTATTTGTGTAATACGGGATAAACAAATGGATTATTACTGAAAGGATTAACTTTCAAGATATTTTATGAGTGAACGGAATAATAACAATATATCATATTTTAATTAAGAAACGCACGAATTTAGAATTTCACAATAACGAAGTAATAATATTTATTTTATGAGCTTGTACTTTGTAACAGAAAAAGTTTTATTTATGATACATGAAATTATTATTATAACCTCAAAAATATAATGAATAATATTTCATTGGATAGGAAAAGCTTATTTAGATAAATTATTAGCGTGATATGATACATTCAATGAATTATTATGTTTATTGTTAAGATTGAATAATGAATATTAAGCGAAAAAATACATTTTATGGTATAATTTAAATACATTTTAGAGAAATTGAGAGTCTAATTAAAAATATCTAAATAATTTAATAATTGATGCAATTAGAGTAAGTAAGCCAAAAATATGTGATTTGACATCACACCTGTCAATAATGGAATCTTCTCCTAACCAGAAAACTTTTACGGTCCCAATGAAAGCAATTGTAATATATTAAAAGCCGCAAATATAAAATTGAAAGAGGTGGAAGAAAAATTCCGTTACAGACACATTTCCGTCTTAGAAAGTATCACGCAGTGCACTATTTTTGCTGGAACCGTATTGTTTTTTTTTTGTTTAAGAGAGGATTCCTCATTCCGCTATAGACAGGTTCTGTTTCCCAGACTTTACCGCATTTAATTTTTTCGAAAATGTTAATGAAATAAATTTATACCAGTTATTTTATAATTTTACACAAAAAAAAAAAAATAATAATTGGAATTAGTATTTAACAACAATTTCTTACAGTTTAATCTCATATTTCATAGTCACCAAAATTAAAATTTAAGTTTTACTAGCGGTATGCTAATTAATAATTATGTAATTTGTTTCTTCTTCTTCTTTAAAATCTTATAACTGCTATTGTACACAAAAATATGACACGCACCTATTGCGCAAAAAGTTAGCTGAAAGGTTAAATATTAATAAACAGATTAAACATTAATTTCGTAATTTTTTTTTAACTTGTTCGATTTTTCGAATAGCTTGTAAGACTTACTTATACAAAGCTGTTATATGTTGTAAAAACTGAACCTATCTGTAATGGAATAATACCTTAGAAGGAACATTTCCTTGTAATTGACGACAAAAATGCTATGCAAGTATATCTGTTAAGACAGAATTTTTTAACGGTACCTTACGATTCCATCTTAACAGGTTTTTCGGGAGGATTCGAAGGAAAATATCACTACTATGAAAAATAAGGAGAAAGTCAAAAATTTCCTCTGGGGGGGACATTTTTGAATCCCGGGGTGGACAATACCCCCTGGCCCACCCCCTGAAACCAACACTGAATCCCCTAATGACTGGGCTATACCCATACATTCAATAATTGTTGTTAAATTTAAAAAAAAAATTACCTAGTAAAGATATTTATAAAGTTTCGAATCATTACCTTTAATACATTTGGAGTTATCATGCGCGGAAGTAAAAAAATATCGATCTTGAGAAAAATCAATTTAAACATAAATGTTTCGCTTGAAACAGACGAAGGCTAATTTACATTTTTTACTATAACGAGCGCAAATTTACGAATATTTTAATGCGGTTTGTGGCAAATTGTTCAGCAAAACATTAGCTGTCAAATGAATTAAAAAGCCAAAAAATCGATTTCTTGAAGTTTTGAAAGGATATGTGTCTCCTTAAAATTCTCTCATGTAAATTTTTCATACATTTGACTGTCTGGCAAGGCTGGTTTTAGAAGAAAACTGAAACGTTTTGTTATGAGAAAAATGGAAAAATTTGTTTTTGCGTACTTTCTAAAGTTAACTAAAATAAGTAAAATAAAAATAAAATTATGGCTGCCTTTGAAGTACTTTTGAGTATGCATCCTATTTTTTAAAGCAATTTATCTATGATTTATCCCACAATAATTAATTTATTCCACGGCGACATCAGCTGCCTTTCCTCTGTAGGTTTTTTAATTCAAAGATCTTAGCTTTGCATAATATATAACAATCTAAAAATGGCAACATCATTTCAGAATAATCGAGCTTTAATCGATATTTTTAATCGAATCCTATCAATCAATCGAATCATCGAATGATAGTAAATTTCGTTGATTATCGTTAGCGTGGTGTTGATATGTTATGTTTTTTTTTAGTTTTTGTATTATTGAACCCCAAATAATACGTTAGTATCGAAATTAATATTTTCATGTTATTACTTTTACTGATTCTGATTATATTCTTATCCAATACCTAATCTAACAAGTTATTAACATGGAACAGATGCCCAGGTATTAAGACAATGTTAACAAGTTGTTATCAAAAGTATTTTTTAACAAAAAATGTCCCATTGAAGCAGACTAAGGAACAAAAAGATATCATTTTTAAAGTAGTAACATTTGTTTTTTACTGTGATTATAGAGTCTGCAGAAACGCGTTACCGTTTAAAATGCGTTTTAATTATATCTGTAATAGAAAAAAAAAAAGTCTCTTTGTATTGAAGTATTTGTAAAAGTATTCATACACACATAGTCTATGTCTTTCAAGTAGGAGGGGAACTCAGTTTACTTACAATAAACAAAAGATAAAGGAACTGTCTTAAATGTCTCTTGAATGATCGCCGAAAAATCAACTCTGTGTACATAAAAAGGCACCACAATTTGTGAATGTGGATTACATTTCTAGGTAACTATTACATCTGCAGATCAAGGGTTCATCTAATCTCACTTTTATACTGAATTTGTTTTATTTAATGACTTTGTTAATGATAAACAGCCTTTATGGAATAATTATGACATTAAACACAAAATGATTCATCATTAATCAACAGCAAATTCCCTTTATTTAATAATAAACATTCAACTTCCACTTTCATTCCTCTCACATGAGTTCTTATTTACTGGTTTCGTGTTGTTCTGAAAATACTCAATGCTCGCTCATTGTAATGAAAAAAGATTGTTTATATTTTTTCTGAAAATTACGTTACTTACTTATGTCATGTCCGATCCAAGTCATAGTCACTGCGCCAGTAGTGGCAACAAAAATATTAGTCACAGGAACCCGTCTTATTATTATTGAATTGAATTTTTTAAAATTATTTTTTTGCTTTTTTCAATTTAACAGCATAAGTTAATATTATACCTGTAATATAATTATATAATGCATGCAATTGAAATGTATTACATAACTTATGATGTATTTATAGTGTCTGATTTTTCATAGTTTCACACAGACAGTTTCAGGAGGACGCTGCACTACTCTTATGTTTACAAAATGAGCAACCCTCTTGTCCGCACTTGAAAAAAAAAAGTGTCTTTACTCCTTAAAAATTTCCTTGCATAAGTAATAATTGACTCATTGCTGTCTTTAAAAGAGTTCCCTGTTACTATTAAATAATAAAAGTAGTTTTAAAAATCAAAAGAATGTTTTTGAAAATTGAATAAAGTGCCCTTTTCCCAGTGGTGTAGTCCTGGAAAATAAAGTGGGGGGGACGCTTATAGTCCTGAATATAA